>CM068981.1:12313370-12698370 GCA_035357415.1 Ophraella communa | reverse complement strand
GTTTTATTGGTCTTGAGGTGAATGGAATCGCCAGGTGTTTATAACGGAAAATTCTTGTTAGACAATCTTCTTCAACTGACTTCTAAATTGCCAGTGACCAGTAATAGTAATCAAACCGATCACCCTTCTCAATTCCCTTCTGTTCAGCTCTAGGGCATCTGATGCTATTCCATGGCAAGGCGCCCACTGAATATTTCCCCCTGATTCTTCCAGCGCTTGCATTGTTCTTTTTCCACCTATTGGTGAACATTTCTACGTGCAAGGTAGTAAGCCACCCCACACGTTGGTTCTGTGCCTACGACGAGACTTTCAGCACCTTTATTGGTCCACTTATCCGCCCTCTCATTACCAGCAATATCTCTGTGCCCTCGAACCAACATCAATGTTACCCTGTTGGTTTTTGCCAGATTTTTCAGACGTTAATAACAGCTCCGTACTGCCTTTTGAGTCGTACTCTGCCATCGCCATCAGTGCTGCCTTGCTGTCTCACGTTTATTTAGATATTTTGACCACGTGCACTCAGCCGGAGCCGTAACTCCCGCCTGAAACACTGTGGCCAGCTTTCCCAAGCTTCTGCTAAATTGCACTTTGGGTCTGACCCCAAATATTCCTGGCCCAGTTCCCGTTGGCTTTTCAATGTACCAGGTTCCCCATGCACTTCTGCTAGGAATATCTATCTGATATGGTTTTTCCAAGTTGGTGATTTTAGACATCCTGTCCGACATCGCATCTAATATCCTTTTGTGTTCACTGGAAATATTATTTTGCCAGTTCCCACTGCCTCAGTCGGTTGGCTGCCATCCTCGCTTTACTTTTAACAAAGATGTCTAGCGGAGGGAGGTACAGTACTACTTCCATTGCTGCAGTTGATTTTCCTTTATTCCAAGCATGCCACTCGCTGTGGCTTTTATAGGGTTCTTACAGCCGTAGTCCGCTGGACTTTGGATCACCGCTCCGTGCGTTACTATTTGTCTCACCACTGCGGTGTACAGCCAGCTCCTCATCATTTTAGGTGAGCCCCCACGTGCATTCCACAGCACACCTCGCTATCATAAGTGTGGTCTGAGTGCGGCCTGCAACATACATGAGAGGGCTATTCCAGGTGAGCTTGTTATCCAATCTTATCCCTAAATATCCAGAAATCTCTAATAATGTACGTTTTCAGCAAAACATATTACTGCATGGAAGTTAATGGTGACTATTTCTAGTATTTAATAAACAACTAATCGAAAAAGTAAATACTCTTCCACTATTTTACCTGTAATTTCTTCATCGATGAAAATTTTTAAGCTAAATAATGATATCGCAACACACCTTATCCCATCCCGCCCCTGCGATTTTCCACATTTTCATTTTAAAGTCGGAAAATCGAGTTGGAGCTCCTTGTATTTGGTTTAATTGTAATATTTTTGGGATAGGAGAATAAGAATCATAAAAACAAAAACCAGTACTGTTTAGTACCACCAACTTCAACTTCACTTTACAGCTTTTTAAGTTATGTTATTCTTGGTTTATGTCCATTTTTATATTACTTTTGTTACCATTGTTTCTATACGCATTTAAACCCTATGACTAAGCGACTGTAATATAATAGATATTATTCAAGGTGTGTTTACGACAAAAGTTGATGCCAGTAGATAATAAGTGACATAAATCACTTTAATGGTTAATAGTCATTATAATATAAAATATTATGTATATTAATTGAAGTTATTATTTAACTAAGAAGGACGAAATACCAAATAATACACACATTTTTAGATTTTAGTAGGAAGGTAGCATATAGTAGATATATATAGATTTCAGGATGTAGGGAGCATACCACTTTAAATTTTGAAAATAGTTTGGCATACATAACTAACGGATTACGTACAATGATTACATCATTTTCAAAATTTAAAAACATCTTAGATGCCTCTCAAAATAAGTAGATAAAGTGTGTTCAACAATATAGTGCCTGCAATAAAAGGGGACTGATGGTGATAATAAACTTCTTAGGTACTTTTTTCTCAGGTATTGGCAAGTTTGGGTAAAGAATGCAGGTCAAGATTAAATTTGCAAAAATAATTTTTTAATAGAAATGCATATTAAAGGATATACACAATAATATTTAATAAAAATTTAAATATGTTAATATATTCACTATCACTATCGTCGTCTACATTAATTATAAGGGGTTCTTTAGTATGAAATGCCCCGTATGAATCCTCCACTTTTATAACATGGTTTATTGTTCTTTTCTAACAATCAGCGTCTGGGTCATCTATATTTTGCCTGATTGATGCAATTACAGAAGGACATAATGTAGGTATAGTATTTTGGGTCCGCACTTTGTTCTTTATTTTTCTCCACATATGCTCAATCGGGTTGAATACGCAGTAGTAAGGAATTGTGTCATATACATATGTCTTCTGTATGTTAAATGTCCTTAAAACCTCTAAAAGCTGCGTTTTTTATATCCTTCTTCAAAGTACACGTTGTTTTGGAGCATAAATTCCTGGATTTCCGCTTTTATATTTGAAGAGCCTGGAACCTTCTTCAATTGGCGAGTATGGTAACATTGTCCATAACTATGATACCACGCGGGAAATATTTGGCAATAAAGTGTTTTCGAGCCAATCTTCGAACAATTCGGCTGTAGTATCTTGGTGGTAATCCAACGACGAATCTTGAATGTTCTTCGCCGAAAGTCCCAAACTGTTTGGAATCCAACCATCTTCTGATCCAGCATGAATAATCGTGATCCGTTTTCCTTTCTTTGATGGAGCTTTTGATTGGCATCGCAGTGTTCCATCGGTCCATCCTTTTGCGGCGTATCGTAGGTATCATACGGGGTCTCGTCCAAATAGATTATTGGTCTTTGCAAAGACCTGTAACCACCTATGGCAGGCAAATATTCAAAACGCCATTGCCTAATCCGTTGGGATTCCATAATAACTTGCCTTTTGTCAATTTTGCAGTAGTTTGGATAAAAGTGTCAATAGGTTTCCAATTGATATCCTTATCTCAGTGGAGCTCCTTAGTATTGTTTAGAATGATCTGATAGTAGGCACCCAGTTTTCTTCGTACATAGAGTAGATAGTTCTTTTTATCAAATCTTTATCACCGTCATCAGTGGTTCTGGAAACACCACTATCGTTTCGTTTTCGTCGTAAAAGCCCAACCCCTTTGGACCAGCTTCTGATGAACATGTCTGACGATTTCTTTGGCACCAAGGGATAAAACTCGTCGTCGAACAGGAACAGTAACACAGGGCTCCGCTGATGCAGTTTCCCAAGGACGAAACATTTTTCACAAAAATTATTAAACAGCACAGACTAACTCTCACTACAGAAACACAAATATGAATGATTATACTCAACTCAAATTATACAAATACAAGAAACTCCAGTGTGCAAATTTTGACCATAAGCAATAAACCGTGACAGGCGATCGCAATAAAAGTGGTTTATTACCATCAGTCTCCTTTTATTGTCGGCACTATATTGTTGAACACACTTTACATGAATTAAAATAAGATGAGATAAATAAAACCTACTTGCATTGATACCCTTTAAAAATAATTTTTAATAAAATTTGTTTATTTTTCTATTGTAATTATATTTCAAAATTATATTATTAACCTGATATAAAACTTCAGCCCAACGATACATTTCAAATAATAGGGATGTATAATAAAGGTATGTATCATTGATAGAATTATTATTTTAACAAGAGATAACAATAATTTAAAATTTTTTATACCTTTTACTTTATTGAATATCAGTGAAATTATTCTAACGAGCACAAACACGATATAATCTAGTGAAGAAGTATTTCGCAGATTTCGGATGGACACTAGGTCAAGGTTACCCTATCCTGGCAATATCAAATAAAGATTTGAATACCATCAAATTTCGAATCTTTCAGCTTTGTAAAAGTTACTCATTATCCTTTCTATACCTAAATAAGGACTTATGATATTCAAATGGAATAAGAGATTCTATTATCTCGATTGCTTTCAAATAAAATGTCCATTCATTCGATGTGAGACTACGAATCATATACGGCTCTTTGTAGGTCGTCGAATAAAAAATAAGCAAAAAAGTTAATTTAATTGCATGAAGGCTCACTTTATGCATCGCCAAATTTCTAAACCAAATATGAAGCAATACTTTTAAATGATAGATTTAAATTTTATAAAATAAATATGGAATTATTTGTCTTACCTAAGGTTTTTTTGTTCAGGAAACTCCTTATCAACTTATCTTGATTCTTGTTCTGTATAATAGCAAGATTACTGCGTTTTTCTCGGCATTCAAATAATGCTTCTGACCAAGTCATTGCTTGTTTACTGAAGAAATAACACCTATGACCTTGTCTTATAAATTTGGGCGGGCAAACATAACTTTGTCCTACTGAACTACGGAAAGGAATATGTTCACTTGAGGACACTGAAAGGAAAAGAAATATACGTTATTCATGTAATAATTATTTTCAATATTTTTAATTTGGTATCAGCCTTAATATTTAAAATTTTTCCTTTTTGTTTAACGGATTTTCTTAAAGATCTACTTTCTGCGTGCTTTTTTTGTAAATAATAATGTTATATTATACTCAAGAAGAACAACCAAAGCTATATTATCACGCCATATTCAGTAAAGTTGACATTTCAAAACAGGTTTGACAGACTTCTAAAGAACTGCATCGAAACGTGGATTATATTGCTGCAGGCACCAGAATAACCTCTCTCTGGGTACTAAAAAAACCGATAGTCTCATAAAAATGTGAATGGATGAAGACCATTCTCTGATATTGCATAAAAATACTATCGCGAAATGGGTTGAGACCAAAAACATATAAACACTCTACAGTTCTAGAAAGCCATAATAGACTTAATCTTATGAAAACCCTTGCTAACAAAAAATGGGAAGCAGACGGACAAACTCTTATGTTGTTTTACAAATCTATGATTAGATCTCGACTGGACCATGGTGCTATTGTATATGATTCCTCCAACTTATTCAGAATTATAACCGGTGTTCGAATTTCGAACATTCTGTTATACCCGATCGGGTCGCCTTCTCTAAAAATGTGACAGTGACAGATAGTGACAGAATTATAAAATGATGATAACCACGTCGTGTAATATTATATTACAAAAAATTGTATAATATATTGTATTTTTTGGCAATTGTTGCCCAGAAATTGTGTATGTATCCCGAAATTTGGTATTTAGTACATTATAAATGTTATTTATGCTGTTTACCATTTCAATTAATGGAATCCATCAGAAAAGGTAATAAGAAAAAATAAAGGTAAAAATTTGAAAGAATTCGCGTCAATGGAGACGATCCTCAGTTAAAAGGCAACGCTCTCCATAATGGTCCTTCTTCGAGCCGGATATTGGTGATATTGTATAGAATAATCGTTATGTTCTCTCCCGGAATCGTTTTTGTTCCTATGTGCATCTATGGAAGTGTCACTAATATGTAAGGTAAATTATGCAAGTTTTTTAATGAACATTTTGAACTATTTGTATTCGATATCGTGAAACGTCTCTCTCAATTCAAAGAACATTTTTTTCGCTGCTTTTATCAACGTTTTATTTGTGTTTGAACTGAACAAGGAGAATTGACTAAGTTTGAATTTTTTTTTGCTGCTGATGTGCAAAGGTTCTTATTTCTAAAACATTTATTGTAGACATTTCAATATTATATTCATTGCAGTTAAGAATTTTAACACTGCTCATATTGTGGATTCTATTGATTAATGTATGTTAAATTGATTTTTTTCGTTATATGTTTGTAAATATTTTTTAGCATATATATTTTTAAAGCGGAGATTATTCAACTTTGTCGTATACATATTCTTAGTAAGTTGTTCTTTGCATTTTTGTTCATTGAAATTCTGAATATAGTAATAGACAGATATGGATATTCTCAAAAAATCTAGGAAGCACGCTCGAGCGGCATTTACTCGATTAATAACTTGGTTGGATACTAATCTTGATACCACAGATGATGTTTTTCAAATTCAAACTCGCGAAAAGGCCTTAACGGACGCCTTTGTTAATTTAGAAAAAATTGAAAATGATATAATTGACCTTGAATGCGACGCTAGTGAGCTTCCTAGTGTTAATGAATTTGACAGTACTGCAGAAAGATATTTGGATTATCTCTCTAAGATGCAGAGAAGGATTCAAACCCTTTCCGAAAGTACCCCTCGAACAAGAAATTTCAATTCTCGAGTTGCTATATAATAATTCCATATCTCATACTGCAAAACTACCTCAATTGAAAATACCTGAATTCAATGGCGATATCACGAAATGGTCATCATTTTTCGAACTGTTCACATCTCTCGTTACAAATAACCCCAGTCTTTCCGATGCCGAAAAACTCGTTTATTTAAAAGCTTCACTAAAAAATGAACCCTTAGATTTAATTAACGCATTGGAACTTATAAATGATAATTTTCAAGTAGCAATAGATATTTTATATGAAAGGTATAATGACAATCTCGCTATTATTAATTCACATTTCAACTCAATTATTGATTATCCCAGCCTATCGAAAAGCAATGCTCAATGTCTTCGTGAATTTATTACTCATATGAAACAGCACATAAAATCGTTAAATAATTTAAATATCGACACTGAACATTTAATGATGATAAACACTCTTGTAAGAAAACTGGATTTCTCCACGAAACGGGAATATGAGTTTCAAAGAGACAAGTCCGTATTGCCCACTATCGATGAATTTTTTCGTATTGTTGAAGAAAGGTGCAAGGTACTTTCTTCCATCTTACCTCAAACTGTAAAAAAGGAAAAGACTCAGTTAAAAAATGTTGTTTCTTATCATTCAAATCACTTTGAAAATAATTCTCGTACCCCACAATTAAAATGTATTTTTTGTAATGATATATCCCATAAAATTTATAGGTGTAACAAATTTTCGGATTTACCTCATAATCAGAAATTGGAATTTGTGCATTCAAATAACTTGTGTACAAACTGCTTTGGGACTCGGCATAGGTCTATTAATTGCCCATCTAAACGTTGTTTCACTTGTTCTAAACCTCATCATTCTTCATTGTGCCTAAAGAAGCCAAATCAGGCTAATTCTCGACCAAATAATTCAAGTGGTTTGGCCAATTCTCGGCAAAACGATTCTAGTATCTCAACTGCTGCTCGGCAAAACAATTTAGACAATTTGGTTACTTCTCAGTCGCATCGTGCAAATGGCGCAATCGCAAATTGGCAATCACACCCAAATTCGCTCGTGAGCAATAACAGACAAAGTTCTGATCAAGAAACCGTACCACAAGGACTTCGCACTAATTCTGGCACACAGGACAATAGAACGGATGAGAATCCGCATAGCTCGTCATACACTGGGACTTCATATAGCATGTCAACTTTGTCTCAAACAAACAATGTTTTATTAGCAACTGCCCTGGTTACGGTTTATTCCAAAAGTGGTACTCCTATTCAAGCAAAATGTATTCTTGACAATGGTTCTCAAAACTCGTTTATTTCGGAGCACCTTTTGAATAAAATAGATGCTAAAGTTTATAACAAAAGATTGCAAATTTCTGGAATTACCCAAAATTCTTTGGTCTCAAATACTATGGCTCAATTTAAAATATTCTCCAATGTACTCGAAAATGTGTCCTTTGATTTGTCTTGTGTGGTATTACAAAATATCAGTTGTAATTTGCCTCAATGCCCAATTTCTCCAGAATCAGTTTCCATCCCCTATTTTCTCGAATTAGCAGACCCCCAATTCTTTAAGCCATCCCAAATAGATTTGTTGTTAGGCTCCGATATATATTATGATCTACTCTCTGATGGGCTCATAAAATTTGGAAAACATCGACCGGTATTACAAAATACTAAGTTAGGATGGGTGATCGCAGGCAATGTTCCACAATCTACTGGTTCTAAAGGTTTTTCGTTTTTGGCTAATACGCTTGAAGCTTCGCAGGATCCTCCTCTTGATGATTTACTCAAAAAATTTTGGGAATTGGAAGATTTGCCTCTGCAAAAATTGTCATCCCCCGAAGAAGATCTTGCTGAACAAGACTTCAAACAAAATGTAAAAATATTGGAAGATGGATCTTTTCAAGTTAATTTACCGCTGATCTCTCCTAATGCTTTCACAAAACTTGGTGACTCCTTTCAAATCGCGAAAAAACGATTTTTAAATCTCGAAAAAAGATTCCAGAAGGATCCAGTTCTTTTTCTCATTACAAAAAATTTATTGTTGAATATGTAACTCTGAATCATGCGCGCTACGTACCTCTCTCTTTTCACAATGCCCTCAACCATAATAAATATTTTATGCCTCATCATTGTGTCGTTAAGGAAACGAGTTCAAGTACTCCTCTCCGCGTTGTTTTTGATGCTAGTTGTAAAAGTTCTAGCGGTTATTCACTTAATGATATAACCATGAAAGGTTATCAAGTACAGCCAGATTTGTTTGATATTATTTGTCGTTTCCGTCAGTTCTCTTTCGTGTTCACTGCAGATATAGAAAAAATGTACCGACAGGTAAAAGTCAACCCCAGTCAAACATATTTACAAAATATTCTTTGGAGAAATCAACCCTCTGACCCCATACAGTCCATTGAATTGACGACTGTGACATATGGTACAAAGCCCGCCAGCTTTCTCAGCACGCGCACGCTGAAGGAAGTGGTATTGGTTAATGGAAAAAATTTACCTCTCGCATCTCAAGCTATTCTTACTCAAACTTATGTGGAAGATATTTTATATGGCTCTAATGACGTAACAACACTTAAATCATCTCGTGAGGAACTCAATACTCTTTTGAATAGTTCTGGTTTTCGATTGCACAAATGGTGTTCGAACTCTCCCGAATTCTTAGAACTAATTTCTGAATCCTATCGATCTATCTCTTATGATGTGCAATTTGAAAATATTTCCAACAAGGTTTTGGGACTTTCATGGCAACCTTTTCAAGATGTGTTTACTATTTCTCTTCCAAAGTCAATTCATTGCGAACCTATCACGAAACGAAAAGCTCTCTCGATCATATCCCAAATGTTTGACCCACTTGGATTAATTGGCCCAGTCATTTTAATTGGAAAAATTTTCATGCAGTCTATTTGGAAGGCAAATTTGAATTGGGATGATCCTTTACCCCCATTTCTCGCCCATGATTGGCATTCGTTTATTACAAACATCCCAGCCCTAAATAATTTGAAAATACCTCGGCACATTTTTCTGAAAAAGGAAATTTCACATGTTGAGCTTCATGGATTTGCAGATAGCAGCAGCAGAGCATACGTTGCCTGTATTTATTTTCGAACTGTTTATTCTGACAATACTGTCACATGTAATTTAATAGCATCTAAATCTCGAATTGCTCCTCTACGTCCCAATCTCACTATTCCTCGTCTTGAACTGCAAGCTATGCTCTTGTTATCAAGGCTTACTCAAAAAATTGTCTTCATCTACGATGGTATTTTATTTTCTTCAGTTAATCTGTGGTCAGATTCACAGATCTCTCTATGTTGGATCAACTCTCATCCTTCCCGTTGGTCAGTATTCGTGTCCAATAGAGTTTCCCAAATACAGGAGCTCACAAAACATTGGAAGTGGCGTCATATATCATCAGCAGATAATGCCGCTGATCCCTTGTCTCGCGGCCTATTGACCAAGGATATTATATCCTCCAAACTTTGGTGGCACGGTCCATCTTTTTTGTTGGAATCGTCGCTAGAACTCTCAAACCTTGATAAGAAATTGGATATTGTTGATTTACCCGAACAAAAAAGGACTAATCTCAAGGTTACTTGTCCCAACCTAGATCCGACCATAATCTTTTGGGAAGAGCTTTTTCTTAAATTCTCAAAGTTTTCTCGCCTGCTCAACACAGTGGCATATTGCCTCAGGTGGTTTCGGAATTTTAAATCCCCCTACGACAAATTAGTCGGACCTTTGAATGTGAATGAAAAACAGTTAGCAAAAACCCTGATCATTAAAAACATACAGTCCACAAAATTCTTCAATGAGATATCTGAGTTGAAAGCAGGCAAACCCCTTTCAAACAAAAATCTTATCTATTTAAAACCTTTTCTAAATCAAGATGGATTGTTATGCGTCGGTGGAAGGTTGACAAATGCCGACGTTCCTGAATGTCAAAAACACCCCATTCTTCTTCCCTCCAAGGATCATGTAGTGTCCATGATTCTCGAACACGAGCACAACCGACTTGGTCATGCTGGCTCCCAAACAGTATTAGCTAACATTCGGTTACAATACTGGCCACTTAACGCTCTTCGTGAGATAAAAAGGATAATTCGAAACTGCAACAATTGCTTCCGTTTCCAACTGCAACCTTCTCAACAAATAATGGCTGACCTGCCGAAAGACCGAGTCTCCATATCTCGCCCTTTTCAAAAGGTAGGGGTTGATTTCGGTGGTCCCATTATGATTAAGACTTCCAAATTAAAGAAGGCCCCTCTCTTAAAATGCTATATCGCGCTATTCGTTTGCATGGCTATCAAAGCTATACACTTAGAATTAGTTTCCTCACTCTCTACCGAAGCTTTTCTAATGACTTTAAGACGCTTCATTTCTCGAAGAGGTAACCCATCCGTTATTTTTAGCGACAATGCTACAAATTTTTCGGGATCACGTAATGAACTTCGAGAACTTTACTCTTATTTTAAAGGATCTGATGTATCAGATGCCATAAAAACATTCGCATCGGAAAATTTCATAAATTGGAAATTCATACCCCCTCTCAGTCCTCATTGGGGCGGTGTTTGGGAATCCCAAATAAAGGTGGCTAAAAGTCATCTTAAACGCCAAATTGGAAATTCGAATCTGACCTTTGAGGAATTGACCACGGTTTTGATTCAAATCGAGGCAATTCTGAATTCGCGTCCACTGTGTCCCATCTCCAATGATCCCTCCGACCTGGAATGTTTAACTCCTGGCCACTTTTTAATTGGTACCAACCTCACTTCATACCCGGAACCCAGCATTTCCCACATCCCCGAAAATCGCTTAAGCTTATATCAAAAATGCTCCCGTATTCAACAGAATTTTTGGAAAAGATGGTCTGTGGAATACTTGAATACCCTACAAAATCGACCCAAGTGGTTGCAACCTCGGAGAAATTTAGAAATAAATGATCTTGTTTTGCTCAAAGAGGATGGTGTGCCCCCTCTTCATTGGCCTAGGGCCAGAATTGTTGAAATTTTCTCCGGTACCGATGGTAAAGTCCGAGCCGTTAAAATTAAAACTCTCCATGGTGAACTCACACGTCCCATTACAAAATTGTGTCCTTTGCCACAAACATTTAATTAAAATTTGACTTGACATTTCTCCTTTTTTATAGTTTAGAGCCGGTTCGCTCAAGGCCGGGGAATATGTTCGAATTTCGAACATTCTGTTATACCCGATCGGGTCGCCTTCTCTAAAAATGTGACAGTGACAGATAGTGACAGAATTATAAAATGATGATAACCACGTCGTGTAATATTATATTACAAAAAATTGTATAATATATTGTATTTTTTGGCAATTGTTGCCCAGAAATTGTGTATGTATCCCGAAATTTGGTATTTAGTACATTATAAATGTTATTTATGCTGTTTACCATTTCAATTAATGGAATCCATCAGAAAAGGTAATAAGAAAAAATAAAGGTAAAAATTTGAAAGAATTCGCGTCAATGGAGACGATCCTCAGTTAAAAGGCAACGCTCTCCAACCGGATCATTTAAATCAACGATTACTTTATGCTGAAAATTCGAGGAACTTAAACTTGCCTTAAGGTGTAAACCGCTTTTCATTACCTATGCGGCAGCAGCCTATACTCTAATAAATCGAACCCTGCACATGAATCTTCTATAATAGCTACCCTACGGAGGACGTCGTAAAAATCGCATACGCAGATGATTTGGCGGTATTAATAAAAGCGGATAGTAAGGAAGACCTGGTCAAAGATGACCCTCGACGACGTCGCAAGGTGGATGAGAAAACATAGACTAAGTATTGCTCCATCCAAGGTTGAGGCACTAATAGTGAAGGGATCACGAAATAGGCAAAATATGTGTTTTGAAGTACAGGGCACAGAAATTCTGCCGAGCAAAAATATTAAATATCTGGGGGTGATTCTTGATGAGAGACTTTCATTCGGGGAACCCGTGAAACACATCTCAGCAAAAGCAGATGCTAAAGCAGAGGCATTGGTAAAGATCATGCCAAATGTGGGAGCTCTAGGAAATGCGAGGTTATTATGGGAGTCGATTATTCCAGTAAGTATTAACAGATACAGAGGACTGCTGGAGAGGATTAAGAGGAAATGCCTTCTAAGATGTGCTAGCGCGTACCGCACAGCATCAACTTTCAGTTTGCTGATTCTTTTAGGCCAGCTGCCAATCGACCTTATGATTAAAATGCTTCATCTTGCTGCAGAGGAGGTTAATGAAGCAGAACCAAGAGCGAGTTGCATGGAGGAAAGGTGGAGAGGACACCAGCGGACGGCTAAGTGGGCCAGAAGACTGTTTTCAGATGTAAAATGTTGGTACGATTGTTCATATCGAAGAACGAATAGGGTATGCAATAACAGAGACACCCCCGAACACGCGGTCTTTAGGTGTGGGAAGTGGAGTAATAAAAGAAGGGTGGCAGAGGCAAATGTAAGACATGTTATGACGCCAGAGAACGTGATAGGGCTTATGACAAGGAAAGAAGGAAATTTTTGTGTCATTTTTAATTTAATTGTGAACCTAATAAAGGGAATAGAGCAAGACGAAAGAAGAAAACAAGGCAGATGAAGAGAAAAAGAGAAGCAGTCATTTCGAAGCTATGCCGATAAGGCGGATTCCGAAATGGTAGAGGACACAAGAAGAAGAGGTGGTTTTTAGTGGATAGTACACGTCTTGAGTCCCACACTACCGACCCAGAACAATAGGGGGGGTGTGCATTTTTCCACCTCTTCTTAAAAAAAACCCACCTAATGAAACACAGTTTATTGTAGTAATTTAAAAATGTAAGCTGACTTTTAAATAAAAAGAAACCTTCTTTTTTAAGTTCATTATCAAGATTTGGTTGTCCATAGACATTCTTGATTACATTTAATTGGGTCAGTCTACTTAATATGAATTTGCCATTTAAGTTATGTACACTAATTTTTATAACAGACATTGAATCACCTACATAGTGTTATTAAAATTTTAATTGATTTTTATGGCATTGTTATTTCAACCATAAAAGCTATTTTTAGAAATGTGCCATTCATTAGCAAAATCGCTATTATCATTATTTTTTTTAAATGTCTAGCATGCTTTCTATAACAAACTTAAATCATTTCGAGGTCACTACGACTAAATTGACCTATGCATAAATTAGATCCTTAGGGATTTTAAGATTGGTTTTCAGTTACGTAATTTGTATTCTATTATGTCACCCGATACTCGAATGGCTATAGTTAAGAAGCTGACGGCTAGATCGTTTCATAAAATTGTAAAAAATCGCCATTGCTAAGCTTGTAAAACGACATACGTGATAGTTTAATACAATGCAAACGTGGATTCATTTTTTATTCATAGTTTAAAAATAGATATTGATATCAACATACAAATTGATATATTTCAGTAAAATCGGAATGTTTTTGGGGATGTGGCAATAAAACCAAAGTGTACTCTTTTTAGAATATATTTATAATAAATTCGACATATTTATTATAAAAATAAAAAACTTAAAAAACAATATGATTAAAAAATTTTGATTGATTTGTTTAATATATAAATTCAATAGTTTTAAATTCTACATAGTAATTCGTTTTTTTAATTTTTTAAATTTTGTTTCTCCAAATCCAAAAGATAATATTACACTTAAATTATTTAAATCAGTTTTTTTATTAATACATCGATCTTCTTGAGCTATATAAGCTGTTTCTAAAAATATCCGCTTTTTACTTAGAACAAAAAAAAACAGGAAAATTTGCGACGGAAGTCGGCCATCTTGAAGCTTGACTCATTGTTTATGTTTACCCTATACTGTCAAAGTAATATTTGCATATAAATGTCAAAAATTAGCGCATAGGCGTATCATTTCTGTGGTTAAAATTTTGGCATGTTCATAATTCATTATATGGCCTTCAGAGAATACGTGTTCAGCAAGTGCACATTTCTCTGGATGAAGTTTACTGTCACTTTTATGGGATGTTATTCTATTAGCAAGAGACCTTTTTGTCTGACCAATGTATTTCTTATCACAATTTTTACAAGGAATTTCGTAAACTATGTTAGGTAATTTATTATTTGGTGTTTTATCTTTGATTTTACTAAAAAGCGAATGGATTGTAAGATGTTGTTTATTTGCAATTTGTATATTATGTTGGTTTAAAATTCCGGAAAGTTTAGGTGTGACTGTTTTGATATAGGGTAGAAATACATAAATTGGAATGGTATTATTTATAGAACTGATGTCATGATATTCTGTGTTTCTTGTCATGTTATGAATTATGGCATTTGTATTGTCAGAAGTATTATATAAACTCTAAAAAGAGTTTCCAAGTGCTGCTGAATATAAGCAGACAGGACCTATGAATTTTGATTCCAGTACTTACTGGATATAGTCTTCTTAATGGGCATATTAAAATAATTAGACTGACAAAAAGCGGTCAGGCTGATGATGAAACTAGAGAAACTAAGATTCAATAAATTTGGTATGCATCAACTCCAACCTAATATGTGCTTATACAACAACTATAACCTAGGGGTGAGCCACAATAGATCTTTCAGGTCGCAGTACGTTTATGGACCACTAACAAAAAACCTAACCTCACTAAACTAACATAAACCCAATTTAATCTAACAAGCCTCACTGGATGTATAACCGCTGATGTTTACGACTAATCTTTACAATAACAATGTTTTTGTGATACCTCTATGTTTTATCAATGCAGATATAAAATGAACCCTTAGCTGAAGGAAAGTAAAAAATTTCCATGTCTTTTCTTCTTATTCACTGACAAATTCCCATTGCTAAACTGATGATGGATTTTTTTTAATTTGTAGATCTTCAAGGTATACTATTTTTTGGGACAAATGTGTAGAACGCAATACATATTATGTATGTTGAGGTGATATGAGATCTATTGTGCCCCCCGTTACTTGCTATGGATCTGGAGTTTTCACAGACTTATAGTAGCTCTTCTAGTACTATCTTCCTAAGAAAGTTTAGGACATTGTCGGTCTTCAAATCAAGTAGATCCTCTTCTATTACGTATGGTACTAGGTATCTGGCCTGGAATTTTGCAGGGCATTCCGTAAGTATGGGTATTGAGGTTTCGTTGCTCATAGAATCTGCACGTTGCTTTTTCTACTAACACCAGTTTCTTGATGTAACTTCTTAACCGACAATGCCAGGTTAATATTCCCGTTAAGATCCGGAGCCTTTTTTTACTAAGGTAGAGACAGCTAAGAGGTCTCTTTTGGTCGTAGTTTTCCAGAAGTATCTCAGTTCCTCCAGCTGATTCCAGTACTTGGATTTTTCCCTCTCCATTTCTTTTCATTACATATTAAAAGATATAACTATTCTTTTTTCTTCATGAACAATATTTATTTTATAAGATTAATGTCCCCAAAACAAATTAAATTGTTCGTACAGTTCAGGTATTTTTGAGAAAGTGAATTTTTTTAACTACTAACCTCTATACCTAACTTTATTGTTCAGTTGGTAAAGTTGTTCATTTTTAACAAAGGTAGAAAAAGACAGGGACAACTTGATTAGTACTAAATCTCAATCCATTTGACAGTTTCGCTAAAGTACATTCATACTTATACCGTTCTGACTTAAGGACTTCGATTATATTGCCTCCAATAAATTTTCCTACCGGCCGGCAGGGCAGGAGTGGACTTTTTACTTTTACATTGAGAAGCAATTGAAATATTGATAAATAGATATAAATTGTCTAAAAATATGTACAAATGTGCAAACATCTATAAAAAAAGTAAATTCCACCCTGTTCCCTTCAAATTTTATAGCAGGCTAAAGCGCCGGCCGACAATACGGGACAAAAGGGTCGTTTATTGGCCTTAAGAAGTGAGAACGGAATAAGTATGAATGTACTGTACTCTTTTAACTACTTATTCAAAAACGAAAATCAATTAACTTTTCCATGTGTTTTCATAGCGATTTTAACAACACAAACAAAGTATCAAATCAAAACAAAAATTATCATGTCAAGAGTGACTGTTGACCCGTCCACCTAACCTAACCAAAACTTTTATTAGTTTTAAAAACTAATATTTAAAAAAGAGAGTACCAGTAGTGAAAAAAATTCTATATGACCAACAGTAGAAAAGTGTATTATTGTCTCGGATCCATTAAAGACCTCAAAGCTTCGCTTTTCGGTATTTAATGGACCTCGTAAATAATAACTCACTTTACTACCTTGACGCATAATTACTGTAAGCAATTTATAAAATTACTGTTATACTAATATGTGGTATTTTTTTATGAAGACATTCATTCTTCACCTCTGCTGGTCTATTATCATAATAGGTTGACTATAATTTGTAGGTATCTGCTTACTTCACAATTTTTCATCAGTTTGATCATGTGTAGCAAAATCCATTAAATTCCATGCAAAAACAAAGGCAACATTTTTCTATTTAAAAATACCATTTTTCTAAGAAACCTAAATATTAGGATTTTAAAACTTTTAAGAATATATAGCACATGCCAATTAGTTTGCAGAAATCAAGCCATCATAGGCTTTATTTGAAACAGAAAACATTATTGATTTGATGGGTTATGTATTTTTTAAAACATTCTTTATCACAATCATCCAGATATTATAACGACCTTTAGTCCAGACGTTCTGCCATAATTTGATCGTAGGAGTTAGCGCCATATAAAACTCATTAATTCCACATACGCGTATTGCATTGCACTGTCCTTAATGATAAAAGATATAAAAATACTGCTAACATTACTCGGACGTTCTCACGTCTACTATTTTATTGTTATTTACGTTCGTCAAGATCCGGTATTTGTGTAACGGAGATGACATCATAAATGTAATAATATTGCGTGTTTTATTTAATTAAATTCGACCCCTAACAGTTTTTCATTAATTTTATAACTGACGAATTAGACAAATAGACAAATAGTGTTCGGACAATTTTCCCGATGCGTACATTTTGCCCAATAATATTAATAATTAAGGATATCGCCGACTTGTCGGTTGATCAGTGAACGGACAAAATGATTAAAACATTGATTCATATTACTTTTATTTATGTCTTCTTATCAAACTGTTACTGTTAATGCTTATAGTCCAAGATTACGAATAAAAAATAGAAAGAAGAGTCTACCATCTGTTACTATTTTGAGGGTGTACTTTCTAAATATATTTGTTGTACCATTCGTAACAAACCAACTGTTTAGTTGATAATAGATTCTATCCAAATTAATAGGTTTTGCAACAGGTAAGTGTATATTATTAATAATTAGCTTGATATTAGTAAATATATTTATATTAATTTAAAGTTTCTTTGTTTTAAGGAAAAACAAATATTGACTTGGATTATTTACGAGTAGTACGTACTATTCGCTGTACAATAGTTTTATATTCTAAGGTAAGTTGTTAATATTAATTATTGGTCACTTACAATATATTGCTTGATACTATATTAATTAAAGAGATATCAATAATAAAAGTTCATAGCATTAAGATGTTTTCTGTTTTTAGACTCAGGAAGTGGGTCACAATCATAAAAATGTGGAAATTAGTATGCAAATCAGAAAAATCTTACTTGTGTAGATCCACTCTACATTGATTGCTCAGAATGACTAACATAAGCAGATTCCCTAGCTAGTAGCTAGGGAGGTGGAGGTTGACCAAAATCCCTCAATGTCAAGTTTGAATAGTGGGCCAGCAATATCCAAGGTTATATAATATGAGGAAGCTGCACGGTATGATGGAAATGGCCCTGGACCAATCAATATAGCGCCAGATGATGCTTCAAGTTAACGGTGGAGCCAATATTAGTTCTAGATTCTGATTTATAGTGGATATGCCAAAAAGACAACAAGAACTTCTAAGAAGAAGAATGAATAGAAAATAAATGGCCTAAAAATAAAGTGAAGGGTTACATATTGTGTGATCACATACTTTTGGTACTAACCTTTGATGGTATGTGGCCAAATAGTTTTATTAATTTTCTTTTCTTTTAGGTTTAAAGCTGCAATAATCCTCTAAACAAAGAGTAGTCTGTCCAGACTTTAGCGGAAGCTTTTGTTTATTAAAAATGGAATTAGGATGACTTTAATATCCGAAGATTTCGGATTCAACCATTCAACCCTTTTTTAATTAACCCAAAAAAACAAGATATTCTCGACAATCTGTCGTCTTCACAAAATTGGCCTTTTACTAAGTAAATTAATTTCATAAAAATATCAAAGTTCAAGTTCAAGGTCATTCCAGTAATTAACAAAATTGTAGCTTTATAACTAACTAGGTATTTAATCTTCTGGGTTAAGGTCTCGTTTATATTATTTATTCAACCCAACAAATATTTAATTATAATAAAATTTATTTATTTGAATAAAACATTATTTAAAAAAGATAAACCGTTTCAAATTTAATTCTTAAAACTAAGAAATCCAACTTAACGTTTTGAACTTGTAACACATCGGTTTTAAGATGCTAATCAGCAAGACTGTAGACGTTTGGCTGCCAATCAAAAATTAACTTAAATGCATTATATTGGATATTTGAGGGATTATAATCCTTTTGGTAAATTGGTTTAACCCTTCCAAATGTTTTAAAAAATATATTTTTCTACAATCTACGATTTGCACTATTCAAAAGCTTATTTTTTGCACTAGTGCTCATTTCTCCAATACTCAGTTTCTTTACGAATCGCCTCTCCAAAACCTGAGCTTACATGAACTTTACTGTTACCTCTCAATTTTAGTGTTCTATTTGTGAGGCATTTTTCCAGTCTTTAAATCCCGTTGTAAATGAATCTATTTACAAGTTCACCATTTTTGAGCTGACGAAAAAATAACTTATCAGTTAAATACCTGTCTTTTTAATCCGTAGTGTCGCCTTGATGATGTGTAGTCTGATTGCGGATTTTGTGATGCTCTCCTCTGAGCCACATAATCACGTAATTCGTCACATACATTGCAGGGTCAGATTCAAATCCGGGAAAATTGTACCTATTGTTATCGGCGTTTTCGGTTCCAAAATTAACAACGTTATCACCATCGCCATCGTAACCGTCAACTAATTCACTATTGACTTCATCGACCGCATTATCATTTAAATACGCTGTTTCGGTCGCTACCGCTGGCTTGCTTTTCTACTCTTCGCCTTCTGCGACTTCCCCAATTTCAAATTCAACGACATGTTCATCTGATACTGAGGAGGAACTCGGGCCGCCCTCGTTTTTTTATTTTCCTCGTTTTTAGAGAAAAACTTTGTCAGCTTAGGGAACTTTTTTAAAAAAGTTTCTCTTTATTCAATTCCTTCTCTTCCCTGAGCTTTTTATACTGCGCGCACTCGGTTTTTTACTAGCACTCAGTTTACTAAAGCTCATAGTGTATATTTAAAATAGCACTATTACATAATAAAAATCTTATTAGGCTACTAACACACAACACCCACACTAATTGCACTATCCTATTTTATTTCCTACATGGTTTTTTTCGGACTAAAAATAAGCATTCATTTTGAAACTTTTGTCAATTCATGAACGGTTGTTATCGGTCGCCCCTAGGCCCGGGCCTAGTTGGTCTTACGGTAAATCCGGCCCTTCAAATTGAACTTAAATATTTTGCTTTTTATATTGCTTTGATATTATAGATATCTATGTACGCCGCGTGCGGCTTTTGACAGCTAGCGTTTCTATTATTAACACGAAGTATTAATGTTATAAAGAATGACGAGTTCGGATGGTGAGGAAGAAATTATTTGTACACCACCCGGGAACATCAAATAGAGCCATTCCAGAATTATTACCCAATAAATCTAAAAAAGTATATGAAACTTGTTGTGAGCGGTTTAACAACTGGTGTGAAAGGAAGTTCATAAAGGACATTACTGAAAACGTTCTCCTAGCATATTTACAAGAGATAATCAGAGAAGCTCCAGCCATCAACCTTATGGTCGGAAAATTCAATGTTAAAAGCTACACTTTTAATCAATAAGAATTTGGATATTCGACAGTATTATGGATTCCGTCATAACTGTGAAAATACCTGAAGCAATACAAACAAACCTCGATCATTTGTGATAGCAGGAAAAATTAGAAGTTTTAATTTTGTTGAAATGTATCGCAAATATGAATCCGTTCGACCTCAGTCTACCAATCACAATACATTTTTAATAAGATATTATAACGGAAAATGTTCAGTACAACCTGTTGGTATAAATACTTTTAGTAAAATTCCAAGTGATATTGAAAAATATTTAAATCTGAAAAACCCAATGCAATGCACAGGACACTGTTTTCGCAGATCTTCTGCAACCTTACCTACTTGCAAAATCGGGGGCAGAGATAATAACATTAAAACGCCATGAAGGATGGAAATCTTCAACAGTGGCCGAAGGCTACATTGAGGAATCTATTTCTAAAAAATTGAAATAGCGAGTCAAATTCTGGAAGGTGAAACATGTACCACTACGACAAACTTGACTACTCGAAAGAGAGTTATCAGTGAAGAAGACTAAATCGGATATAAAAATAAAATTCAAAAAATAACTGGAAACGAAGATTGTCCATCAATTACTATAGTAAACCGCTCAAACTGCGATATCAAAATTGAAATTACGTCAAAAAAGTAGATAACTAGTTTTATTAGTTTTATTTACAACATTAGTTGGTTTTCCATGTACACTGTTATCGTTTATAATCAAATAATTTGTTTATTGTAATATAAATTACCAAATAATCTTCAATAAAATTTTAACCAAAAAAATTATTCGATCGTAGAAAAAATGTTGTGTGCAACATGTGCAAAAAGCATCTTCGTTGCCTTTTATGCACTAGTTAAAAAAATATAAACTATATAAAATGTGTGTAGCTACAGCAGTTACTATAAATCCAGTCAGATTAATCATTCATAAGTGAAAAAACATATTCGGTCATGACCACTTATTCCTTATAGATCTTGGACTAGTTGTTCAATGGAATTCTTTAGGGATTAAACAGTATACAAATAGCTTGCACATTTACCGGCACAAGTTAAATAAATTGCAAAAAATTAGCTGAATAGCCGCCATTAATAATACTTTAATCAGCTTAAAATTGAATTTAACATAAAATTACATTTTGATAATCTTACTGTGACAACTGCATAAAATATTACAAATACGTTAACATATCTTATTATGAATTTAAGTGTCAGATTTGCCATACTTCTCAGTATAAACTGATGACAAACTTACCGTACAATACGTGGAAACTTACTTGATAAAAATGCGATAAAAAATAGTAATCGCAACATCTTGTTTATGTTCTTGTATTGTATCTGCAGCTATATAAACTACTCGTTAGGATTAACAGGAAATGATATCAGTTAAGATACTTCTTCCCATAATAAATGAAATTCTGCCAAGTTAAGTTGGAATTATTATACTGCCAAGCGATTTATTCACTCTCAACTGTTTTCTTGCAGGTGCACCATTGTCTGGAAAAAAATAAAAAAAATTAATTTTAATAAATATGAAGTATTAATTGAAATCAAGTGATAGTTCACTTATAAAACGTTACAATTTATACATAAAAGTAAATTTAGGAAGCAAATATTATTTACTGCAGTAAAGAAGTAAATTAGTCAATTTTTAAATAAATAAATAGAACCGAAATTGATTGTAGTAACCTTTACTTTGTGGAAGTCCATCTTACCAAAGAATACACTAACTAACAAGAAGCGAAAATCCTTTGATGTTTGAAGGGCCAAAATGTATGACCTGACCTGAAATTGGCAGATATCTACGTTTTTACACTGAGAGAACGTATTTAATGATTACAATGAGAAAAATATTATATTAGTTCTATTATAAGTATGTGTTTTAAGGTCTTAAGTAGGGTATATACAGGGTAAGTACCAATAAAAAAAATTAATGATAAATTATTTTATTTTCACAGTTTTTTTAAATGAGATAAAATAGTTATTTTTCGATTTTGTTTATGTTCCCTTTTCTTTTTGCTGTTCCGATCATTATTAGAATATTTAAAAGGATAATACATTTTTAATCTTATAAATAACTTAGTTACATATTCCAGTGGGAATAAATTACATGAATGTTTAAAATGAATATTTATCATTTCCATTGAATGAGATATACATTTTCCTGTTGAAATGTTTTCAAATAATGCTTTAAATAGCAATTATAATTTATAAATATATTCAAAAAATTCTACATTTGGAGCTCTTAAGCCTCCAAAAGTACTACCACAATATATACATATTTTACTGATTTAGATATAATATTCAATGCATACTTTACAAGTATGAATATTTAAACATTTTTTTATTAAATATCCACAAACATAATTAAATGTAACTCAACTGCACTCTTTCCACTCAAATCTCCACGGTTGCAAGCCTTTAACCAGAGCATAATAAGTTGTGTAAAACATTAATTAAAAAAGTTACATAAATACTATTAAAGAATAAACCAGTAATACAAGTAGATATATTTTGATACAATGCCGAAACTGTAAATAAAAATTACTCAACACTTACCTACCTAACGGGATCTTTAGGATACCCGAATATACTTATTCCTTCTCCTACTCCTGAGTGGCATCCAAGAATAGCACAACTTATTCTTCCCATAATTATATAAAATTATAAACAGATCAAGATCTGCTGGAGATGCTGGAATAAGGGCACACGAAACCAT
Organism: Ophraella communa; assembly: GCA_035357415.1. Classification (NCBI taxonomy): domain Eukaryota; kingdom Metazoa; phylum Arthropoda; class Insecta; order Coleoptera; family Chrysomelidae; genus Ophraella; species Ophraella communa. The sequence continues at coordinate 12,675,473 of CM068981.1, read as the reverse complement.
CACAAAGTTCTCTAACTTTATCTTAGGTGCAAAAGCAAATCAGGAAATTCTATTTTTATTCTATTTTACGGCGCAAGCTTATGCGCTCTCTCCAAAAAGGATGGAGGAATTCGACCTATTGCTGTAGCATGCGCTCTAAGACGCTAAGAGTTGTGTGCTGGAAGGTTTCGCCACAGATTGAGGCTTACCTCAGGCCTCATCAGGATGGAGTAGCTACTAAACGAGGATATAAGGATGCAATACATGCAGTTAGAAGTTTCGTTCAATACCCACATAACGAAGATTTTTACAATGCCTTCAACTCAGCAGAACGCGACGTAATGCTTCAACAGTTCAAAGATGTTCTACCCGAACTGTACCCTTTCATGTATCAAGCTTATCGTTACCCTTCAAAGACTATTTTACAATAATTCCTTAGCTTTTAGCCTGACAATCCAACCAATCGTCTTACCAATGAAGTCAGAACTGAATGCATAGTTTCTCGACGACGGATCTTTAGGTGATTTGCCTTCCATAGTACTCATAGATCTGGCTGAAGTAATATCAAAAGTAGAAAAACTCGGTCTACGTGTTAATCCCAGCAAATGTAATCTATATTTCTGCTCAGATTCCATTGACCAAAGTCTTAACAGAATTCCAGGAAGGGTGCTAAGGAATTAAAGTTATGACCAAAAGTAACCTTTGAATTACTCGAAGAAGGTCTACCAGATGGAATCTCTAAAAAGATTGAACAGCTCAAACTCTTAGCATCTAGACTTAAAGACATCAATTCTCACGTTGCTTATTATCCTTTGAAGAATTGTTTATTCGTTCCTAAATTGACCTATTTCATTAGAACCTGTCCTCTTTGGAAGCTTCAAGACGCCCTAACTGAACTCGACGAGATACTAAGAACCAGCCTCCAAAACATTTTCAACCTTTATCTCGACGAAACCCAATGACTTTCTGCCTATCTCTAAGGAGAATCTCCGATATTACTCTGCCTGCCATATTACTCTGCCATTAGCTCATCTTATGGAGTAACTGTTCTCATGTCTCGTTTATTGAATATCATGGATGATGAGGTCAGTGTCTGGCATTTATCTGAAGCTCTCGAAGCATGGGACGCAATTAACTCCAACCGATCTCTTGGCCCTGCCTCACAAAATCAATGTTGCTCGCATACTCGAAAGCAAAATTATTTCTACAAATTTGCAAGACCAAGCACGGCTTCTTGCAATCCACCATTTCTAGCGATCGGTTACACGCCATACCATCGCCAAATATCGGTACTTTCCTCGATAACCAAACTTTCCAGACGTGTATAGGATTACGACTAGGATGTAAAATTTTTCAACCACACGAATGCCGCTGTAAATCCCAAGTTGACGAATGCGGCTATCACGGTTTAAGCTACAAGAAGAACCCAGGAAAATATTTGCGCCACAATGAGCTGAATTTAATAATTTGAAAGAGCACTTTCCTCCTAACACATCTTCAGTTTTGGAGCTCTAGATGATGGGGAAAGACCCGATGGCGCTACCTTAGCCCGTTGGAGTAAAGGAAAACGATTAGTTGGGGATGTTACTTCTGCTGACACATTGGCCCCCTTATATCTGCCTTTGTCCTCTCTGGAAGCTTGTGTTGCAGCCGAGTCGGCTTGCAAACGCAAATACGACAAAAGCATCAAATCCGACAACTTAATCTTCGTTGGACTAGCATTTGAAACACTGGGCCCATGCTGTAAGGAATCGAACGAGTTCCTAAATATATTAGAAAAACCTTATTACAGAATCTGGAGATAAACGCGCAAAACATTTTTTGTTTCAACGTCTGTCTTTAGCAATTCAGCGCGGAAACGCACCAAGCATGTTTGGAACTTTAAACTCGCAACTCCGAATGGACGAAATCTTCGTTCTTTGATTTTTTTTGCCATGTTACCAATTGAATTTTAGTCAATAAAGGCAGATCAACCTACACAATTTACAAAACAAGTCAATTTAAAAATTAAATGTTCTGCCAAAATTGATAACTATCTTATTCAGAACAATAAACAACTAAAAGGTTGTATTAACTTTCACTATTTATTCTATAAATACTTTAATTGCAATGACAGCCGTTTCGCTATCGAAATAGCATCGTCAGATTGACATATTGAAGTTACACTTTGTTTGTTTGTAACTAGGTACTTGATGTTGATAGGTAGTTAAGGCTAGACCAAGTAAGGAAGTAATAAGACATAACAATATTAAAGTCTAGATGTTATTAGCCCTAAGGGATTATCCTGGATGTATTTCCCTCTAAGATCAGTATAACTGTGCAATTATATAGAAAAACCAGGAAAAAACTATATCCTGCTGATCTTTACAATAACTTAATATATTTGTGTTATAATTACGTCTTATCTATGTATTGTAAAGATCAGCAGGATATAGTTTTTTCCTGGTTTTTCTATATAATTGCACAGTTATACTGATCTTAGAGGGAAATACATCCAGGATAATCCCTTAGGGCTAATAACATCTAGGCTTTAATATTGTTATGTCTTATTACTTCCTTACTTGGTCTAGCCTTAACTACCTATCAACATCAAGTACCTAGTTACAAACAAACAAAGTGTAACTTCAATATGTCAATCTGACGATGCTATTTCGATAGCGAAACGGCTGTCATTGCAATTGAAGTATTTATAGAATAAATAGTGAAAGTTAATACAACTTTTTAGTTGTTTATTGTTCTGAATAAGATGAACTTTCACACAGTAAGGGTTAGTACCATAAAAAACTATCTTATTATAATAATTTGACAGAAGCCCTTACTTTCGCTTCTTGTTAATTGGTGTATTCTTTGATCTTACTAAGAACATTAAAAATAGAACTTTTTAAACAAAACTTCCACTATTTATTTAAAAAATTGCTTTTTTAAACTCAATGACAGCTGTTTCGCTAAAAACTAGCATCGTCAGATTGACATATTGAAGTAACATTTTGTTTGTTAATAGCGAGTTACCTGATATTGGTTAAGTAGTTAAGGCTAGACCAACTATAGAAGTAATAAGACATAACAATATTAAAGCTTAGATGTTATTAGCCCAAAAGAATTATCCTGGATGTATTTTCCTCTAATCTCAGTATAACTGTGCAATGATATATAAAAAACAGGAAAAAACTATATCATGCTGATCTTTACAATAACTCTATATATTTGTGTTACAATTACGTCTTGTCTACATATAAAATAAAGACTCAATCAAAGTAAACAGTTTAATAGTGAAGAACTTCCAGGATTTATTTGTTCATTTACTACTTTAAATTGTTGTTCTGCTGGATGTTTTTTTATTTCAAGTTCTTCAACAAAAAAAATTAGATTTTCAGATCAAATGCTCTGGAAAAATCAAGAGCATTTATCAAGGGCTTGAATAGTATTGTTAGTCAGATACTTTCAGATACTATTGATAAAATATTTAAATATTACTAAACAATGAACATAGGTACATATAGGCATAAAACGGTACAAGATATATTCCTAACATCTTCCATTATATCGCCAAATGTGAAGGTACCAAGAACGGCCATAATAGCTGTAATTGGCGAATGTAAATTGAAATGGTATGTGAAATTTTTTCCGTCTTAAGTTGGGAGATTAGTTGACAAAGATAAATCGTGTTGGCTTGATTGTGACGAACATAACAATAAGTAGATTTTGTTTTGTACTCTTAAACAAGACAACAAACGTGTGCAAATAGAAAGTTCATTGTATTCAGTAAAGATACATTGATCCAAATGTAATGAAAAAGACATTGAAGCGTAACCAAAACAAACCCAAAGTGATCGTGAATTTTAATGATTCTATCTTTATTAACTATCAAATAAATAAATTTCTGTTTTAAATTTGTAATATTTGTTGGTTAAGTTATAATTTTGTGCACTTTGTACAGTCTGAATTAAATGCTTTTGTTATCATTAAATTTGTAATTAATTAATAGAGATTAGAGAGACAAATTTAAATTTTTTTGTTATTATTAAAAGATGATAGACATACATAAAATTGGTATAATAACTATTTAGAAAAAGTGGAAAAAGGATAAAATGTTGAGGACACAATCTAAAAAGAAAAAATATAAACAATAATTTTTATTCAAACCAGCTTTATCACGTAATTTTGATCAAAACTTGTTCTACTGACGTGCCACATATTTATTATTAATGACACAGGATAAATTGATGCCTAACAAATATTTCATTTCACCACTCGTGATAAAATATTTAAATTTTCAATTAATATGAATGGATGTTGTATTGTGATTTATTAGATCATGAAAATAAAAACCATCGAGCACGGTTATCATTTCAACCTTAACTCCAATAATAAAATCTATTAAAGGTCAATGGCTAAATAATTCGAAGTCTAACATTTAATTTAGAAACGTAGCTAAAACTGTGTCTCAGCACTGAAACTTATTTATATATTCTAACTACTATGATAGTGTGGTATTATTAATACCTATAGAACACGCTGTTTTATATACACAATTTTTTTGTTAAAAAAAGGCCTGCAGTGATTAATAATTACATTATTTATAGATTGAAATTTAAATTAATAGTCGGCAAAACACATATCTTAATGTAAACGGTACAATTCAAATGGCTTTTTTACCTGTAGGTGTGTATAACAAATAGTTACCTTATTTGTGGTGTAAAACGTTGCGCAGATTATTTGAGGTCAATGAAGCTATTAAAAATGTAGCACTATTTGAGGACCTATAAATCTAATTTATATATATATAATAATTGATTTTGTTAAAATTATATTATGTAACTTATTCGTTAATATATTCAACAATAACACCAAATATAGTGATGTATTGATATATCATAAACGTATCCTAATATTCTAATACTGAAATAATGGTCAAATAAATGTTTTAATCTGTAGCAAAGCATATAAATGAGAGTTAAGAACAAATAAGTTAGAAATAAGAGAGCGCCCATCTCAAAGTTTGTATTTAAACGTTGATAAAAATACAACATAACTATCAAAATATACTAAGTGACATAAAAATCCGAACACCCAGTTTAAATCATTTTATTTTTATAAAATTTTGTATAAATAACTAATGAAGCATAATAAGTAAATGATAAAAAATTCAAAATTATTGGATTGCTTTAAAGCCCTTTTACGCATTCTCCAACGCGCCTAGGCTTCTGATCAGGTGGTCAATGTGCTCCTGTGGTATCTCATTCCAGGCAACCACCAACTCCTCTCGAAGTTCTGCTAGAGTCTGAGGAGGACGTTGCAAATTGTACAATCTCCTACCCATCATATCCCACACGTGCTCAATTGGGGATAAGTCGGGAGATCTTGGTGGCCAAGGTAACAATGTGACATCATTATGTTGAAAGAAGTCTATTGTGACTCTTGGGACATGTGGTTGGGCATTATCTTGTTGAAAAGTTGGATTTGCCAGGGTGTCAAGATAGGGTAACAGATGGGGTTCTAAAACTTCTTGGGTATAATGCTGCGCGTTCATGTTACCTCTGATAAAGATTAAATATGATCTCGAACCATAAGCTATAGCACCCCAAACCATAACTCCAGCAGTTTTATGAACATGCCTCAAACAAAAAATCGTAGATTTCTCCTTTCACCACGTCGCCTTCTAACCCTAGCTCGACCATCGTGTATGCCTAAACAAAATCGAGACTCGTCACTGAAGACAATACTGTTCCATTCCTGATTCCAGAGTGACCGGTCTCTGCACCACTCAAGGCGATTACGTCGGTGTTCTGGAGTTAAAGGGAGGACCCAGTGTGGTCGGTATAAAAACAGGCCAAACCGTCTTATTCGTCGGTAAACCATTCGCATGCCAATAGGTCTTCCGTGTTCTGCAAACCATTCATTTGCAATGGACCTGGTAGTGGAGAAACGGTCCCCTAAGGCCAATAATCTTAGGCGGCGATCTTCAAGGTCTGTTGTTTTACGGGGGCGTCCAGAGCCCCTGATCTTTGCGTACGGCCTTCTCGACAACACCTAACCACGGTGTCTACACTTCTTTGCACTGTAACTGCAATTTCCCGAAAAGAAAATCCATCTTCCCGAAGTCCCACTATACGACTTCTATCAAACTCACTAAGCTGAAATCATACAGGTCTCCGTACCCTAGACATCGTAACCAATCATAAAGAATGTCAAGAACCAAAATCCACAAAATGTGAATCCTTACTACGGCTACAACATTCATTTTTGGAATGTTAGTGGATTTCAAAAAAAGCAGTATAAAAACCGGAATCTTCATCTGATAAGGAAAAAAATTTGATTAATTGTTTATTTCAGTAAAATAAATAAATTCACCAAATTTTGTTAAACTGGGTGTTCGGATTTTTATGTCACTTTTCCTTTTTCTATTTTCTATTTTCCTTTATCTATTTTCTGCCTTTTTCAGGCATTAAAGCTGGCAAAATTTAACTTTCTCATAGTGTACGACAAAAAACCGTTTACCTATTGTAGAAAATATCTTTAATGAAAAATTGATTGTACTAGCGAAACGGCTGTCATAGAGTTTTGAAAAAGCAGTTTTTTAAATAAATAGTGGAAGTTTGTTAAAACGAAGAGTTTTTTATTATTCTTAATTTAATGAAAAAAACAAATGTTTTTATTACCACTTATTTGCTTATAAACAAATAAAACACTATAAACTAAATTCTTCAGCTAAGATGGCTGAACGATACAGTAGTGGCAAATTTAAAATTTGGGAGTAGCAGTGAGTAAATACAAAAAATGTTCTATGTCAAAACTAAATTTTGTTATAAATCTCTAGGCGTTTTCGGAAACCTACTCGGGTTGGCCCGATCCCTAACCTACACGTTCGTTTACCTAACCCGAACTACCTACCCGTGTTCGTAAACCATAGAGCTGTTAACTCGATCACCGACTCAGGTTGATCTACAGTAACCCTATCGAAAAGTAGGGTCGTTCATATCGCTTCAGACACCGCATGCGCATTTCGAACCATTTTTAAATTTTGTCATTCTCTAAAAGCGTGGGAATTCAGCATTTTCGTAATCTCTTTTCTGAGATTTTTAATAGGATCAATTTTTTTCTAATAATTGTTTCACTTTGATGAATAAATAACCAAAATAACAGAAAAGATTTGAAAAACACCAAAAAAAGCAACAACATCTAAGAACAAGATAAAAAAAGTAAATAATTGAAAATAGTTGGGTTAGGGTTGATAATTTGAATGACTTATGGTATGACAGCGTATTGAATAATCCGTTCTGAAACCTGTGATTGCTGTGATGTTCGTAAACATGGTTGGTGGGTAAGTGATCCATGGTGATCCGTCACGTGACCTCAGTAGATCGAGTTGGCAACCCGGAGTAGGTTTCCGAAAATGCCTTCTGTTATTTTAAAAGTAAATTATGGCATTGACAATCTCCTACATCTCTATACCCCTAAAATATGCCATTTTTATAAATATCTTTATGTCCTTTACGGTTTCTGATATCTCTGTATTGAAAATATAGTATTCTGATCTCTGTATATTGACTGGCAATTGACAACTGAGTAGATGTATGGTGAGTGCAAGGGCACACTGAGTTTGACGAAAGGTACCATAAAACAAGAGATTTGAAAGTGGTTGAACAATAAAAAAACTGATTGTTGGAATCGCTCGTCAGGATGAAGCATGGAAAGAATCTAATTTCAGTCTCATGCAGTATACGGACTGAGGAAATGCTCAGCTAAGGATATTAGCAGCATAACACTTCTCAAAGGACACCCAACAAAAAAGGGACTATAAGACTGTCCATGGACCATCTAGACTTCTCCAGATGAATATTATACCCGCCAGGTAAAACCTGTAAAAGCTTGTAGAAGGAAGCAAAACACACTGGGGGAAATAAAGATTTGAGTAAACCTATAGCTTCAGTGCATTTGAAGACAGAGACATCAGTTAATATTAATTAAATAAAAAAAGTTTGTTTATACTTTTAAGATTTATAGAAGTTATTAAAAAAAATCTAAGTTTGTTGAAACCTTCCTAAAAATAAAATTAGCCTAATGATTCATATATTAATTAGGATTTAGATATATGTACTTACAGTTTTTCTTTTGATATATAAAAGTTGTCAGATTGATTACATTATTATTATATATAGAGTTGTTACTGTATTAAAGAAATATTCACATATTTTACATTTTTAACACTAGGAAAAACTACTTGTAGGTATATGATTCGCATGTTAATGCTATAAATTGTCTGTAACATGTTTTGAAGTTAATCAACTAGAACTCAAGTTCGACTGCAACGAATAACTTCCACCTTTAGTGGAAAACTAATTAACCTTTAAGTATATTGAGTTTTGATATATAGCGCACATTTACAACGTTTCAAAGTTTCCGTCTTTCAAAATTATTTTTTTCTCAATGAAGAAGCTGCGTGTTCTTAAAAATATACAGGAGGGCGAATCCAGAATAATTAAAAAAGCTGGGTTAGCATATTTTGTTCCTTTTTAAGGAATTGGTAAAATATTCTAGGATAACCTAAATGGTCCAAAAAGTGTAGAATCTGAATCACAAGTATAATGCGATATTCTTGGAATTCTTTCAGATAGGTAATATTTAAATAGATAAACTCTCCGATAATTCCTTAAAACTTCCTTTTCCAAAAAAATACTTTTCATCTTTTTCCATAAATCCGGGTGATTTTCTCGAGGAATCTTCAATATTCCTCGAACTACCCCTGTTATATATACTGTAACATTTAAATATTCAATAATAGTATAATAAGTATAATATCAACAGAAGTTGTTTCATACTACCTTAATCTAACAACTTTTATTATATATTTTGTGTATTTTAACTTAGAAATCATGTTTATTATATAATGTATCAACATTATATTTTGTACATAAACATGTTATTTAAAGCTACCAGAAATATCTAGAAATTAATTATATAATGTGAAAAAAGAAGACAGATATATTTGTACTATATGTGCTCTAGAAAAATCCACAGTAGACGAAGGAGGTATGTCCAGTGGTGTATAGGAGGGAGAGAGATGCATAAAGTGGTCTAGTACATGATTAATTCATAAAACCTTCTAGAAATTTCTGGAAGGTTAGAAGTGTATAAAAGGACTCGAGTAGAGGTCGTTAGGGGAGTATATTATTGAAAGTTAACCATACAAGATCAGTCAGTATATAAGCGGTCAGGATATATTGAGAGATCATTGTGAACATTTAGTTTGAACAGACTGAACAAACAGTGGTAAAGTGGTAAAAAAAAATAAAGTGCTAAATACTGACATTAACAACTTAATCAAAGCAAACACTTTAAAAGTGGAGAACTTCCCAGATTTATTTGTTCATTAACAACTTTAAATTGTGGATCTGCTAGATGTCTTTTTATTTCAAGTTCTTCAAGGAAATCTAAATTTTGTTTTTTATTACAAGTGTGTAGTATTTGGATGTCATTGGTGTGTAAGAGTGAGGTTGGATGTTCAAGTAGGTGTTTTGCATAATTTGACTTAACTGGTTGTTTTAATTTATATGCTCTTAAGAACAAAACAAACTGCTAAGTGACATTAAAAACATAAGTTTAAAATTATTACTAAAGTGATCAAAAAGTACAATTATAAACACTTTCGGTGTATAAAAAAAGAAGAAATTAAGTGTACTTACTATGTATAATAAAATTAAAAGAACTATATTCCAACATGCCCTCCATCGGTTTCTTGACAATATGCGAATCTACGGACACATTCATCAAGTACATTGCGGATGACTTCTGGAGTCATGAGACTCATTTCATGCCTAATTCTATCTTTTAAGTTCTGTAAATTTTGGGGTCTATTGACATAAACTTTTGATTTTATGTAAACCCACAGGAAAAAGTCTAGAGGTGTTAGATCTGGCGACCTTGCTGGCCACTATAAAACCTCGTCTTCCGATCCATCTCCTGGGAAAGCAATTATTTAAAAATTGACGTACTTCACGTGCGTAATGCGGAGGGGCTCCATCTTGTTGAAACCAGATATTGTCACTACGTAAATTTGCATTATTGGCATTTGGTACATGTTAGCAAGGACAGGTATAAGTTGATTTCTCAAAAAAGTTAAATAACGTTCTCCTGTTAGATTTTTTTCAAAGAAAAAAGGGCCAATGATTCTGTCATCGATGATCCCTGCCCATACATTCACTTTCTGAGGATATTGCGTGTGTGTCTGTCATCCAATGTGGGTTTTCTTGACTCCAATACCTGCAATTTTGACGATTCTCGGTACCATGTAAAAAAATGTGGCTTCTTCGAAAAAGAGGATTAGATTGATGAAACGTGGATTGCCGATACATAAATCCTGCATAATTTCAGAAAATTGAAGCCGGCGATCGGGATCGCCGTCGTTTAATTCCTGGTGTAGTTGAATTTTGTAGGGATGGTATTTTTCTTTTTTTAAAATACGTAATACCGATCGTTGGGAAACTCCAACATATTCACCCATTTGTGTTGAACTACTGTGAGGATTGTCATGGACATTTAATAAAACTAAAATTGAAAAGGAAATTGTTTAATATAACATCAAGTTTTACATTGTCGTCAATTTTAGGACGCCCAGCGTTTGGAATATGTTTAACGTGCCCAGTTTCTCCAAATTTTCGGACTATTTTACTTACTGTTGATTGGCTGATGGGTCTGTCTGGATATTTTGCGTTGAATAAATTGCATACCTCATTCTGTGTTCTTTTTTTATCTCCACATCCGCTATGCGTTGTGTGCGTTGTGTTTCATTTAGGTGAGCCATAATTTAGTATTCAAAAGTAAAAATTACAATTGACAACTGATGACAATTCACAAAATCAAAAAATATTTACGACAATAAATATTACAGTAACTATGCCAATATCACTAGCTTGATTTAACATTTGACAAAAAGTTTCAGTGTTTATGAGATAACTTTTTGTGTCAATTATTATTTTTACCTATTTTTGCTTTTTTAAGTATTTATTTCAGAAAATCATGGCAGGAACCGATGGATGGCATTTGGAACATTTAATTGAAAATAATAATTATGCATAATTTGGTTACTTTAAAGGACGTTATGAATTAAATCATTAGTTGTAATTTGGTTGAATTTAAATAAAAAAAAATGTTTTTGTACCCTTAAAAAATATTTTAGTTACAAATGTAATGTCGTTAAATAGAGAATTAAATTCTCCTTCAAATGAGGTGTCGCATTATACCGATTTCTATTTAAAAAAATTAACGATTACGTCACGACACCCACACCGGTGACGTCATCCTTACTCCATGTACGTTATAAGATGGGTATTTTATAACAAAAATCGACCTGTTTCGGGATTACCCTCAAAACTCGACAGTTCTCGAAATAATAATAATATTCCATAAATTAGCCGTCCGCTGTATAATATTTAGGTTTTCTGTGGTTCCCTATAAATTAACCCAATGGCTGGCAGGAAGGAAACCATACAGCCACAGCTCTGTATCCGAATCCACACGAAGTCCAATTCCCCCCAAATTTAAGTCCGTTGCTTGCGAATTTTTCTACGTTCCGTCCAACAGAACAACTCGCTGCCTCACAAGACATTATTTTGTCGCCATTATTCTCTCCATGTAGATGATGTTAAATCGTAAATTTGGGTTCTTATATTTTATATTTTATCATCAATTTAATAACTGCAATTACGAAATCTCCACCAATACATCAGTCTCTCTCTCTCTCAGAGAATTGCCTAAATAGATAAACTGAACAACGGTTATAAACCAAAGACTTCGAACTTATAAAGCTCTACATGTGAGAGTGGTTGAATCATTCTTATTCGTTTTCACTAAAATAAACTAGACTCTGTGACCATTAATCTAAACTGTCCAAACAGAAATAAAGCACAAAAGACTGTAAATAATTTATTTCTAATCTAAATAACGTTTGGTCTCTGGAAATTTATACATACATTATAGTGAGTGCTATTCTTAGTTTTATCTTTTGTATCTATATTCAACCTCCTAAAGCTAATTTTTAGAAGATTAAGTGGTACCAAATTGCTTGTGAATTCCAACAATGAAATGTGTTTGAAAGGCAATTTTTATTTTCCTTGTCATAACATAACTTATTAAATGTTGACGGTGTGGTGTTGTCGGCTTAAATAATTTTTTCCTTAAACGGAATAGTTAGATTTTAGTTTATTTAATTTGATTATAATAAAACGAACCTTAATATTTACAAATTAATGGAATGTTAATGCCAAAATATATAAAAAATAAATGATTCTCTAGTTTTTATGGTAATCTATAATTGTGATGAACTTGTAACATGTCTATCGTCATGTCACCTTGCACTATTACCGACCGTAAACGATACCGCTATTATTACCGTTAAAACCGACCCCGATTCACTGTTAATGCTACTGTACACGAGACACTCCTTATAGACTAACTAACTATTTATCTGTTTGAACGAGGCCAATCAAAGAACGCGTCCCTCGCTTGCAATTGAAAAACGAACGCATTTCTTCTGAAAAATGACACAAACACGATTTCCGTTTTGAGAAAGACCATATATAGGCCAATACGACAATTTTATATCCTTTTCAACTAATACGCTCGTCTGAAGAGTCTGAAAAAACGCTCAAGTACTCATCTTGTGAAATTTCCCCTTTTGGTTGTTGGTATGTAGACTTTTTTCTATTCTTTTCATTACTAGTTACATAATTATGCTTTAATTATAATAAAAAATCTTTTCTATACAATTCACACACAATTTGTACACATACTATTTAAAAAATAATAAAATGTATCAGAAGCGTGCTTTCGAACTCGTGTCTTCAATAATTGTTCATGGTAAGCTATTACTTTTAGACAAAATATAACAATTGATCAGTAAACAGCTAGACGTTATATTTTCCGTAAGTTAAAAACATAATTATTGACAAATTTTAAGTTCATAAAAATCTTAGAGCGTAGTATTCAACCACGCTATTAAAACTTGCTTTACAGTCAAACAATTAATAATAGTTATTAAACAAAAACCACTTTACTGTAATATTTGTAATATTATAAAAAATCAATTTTCACAAATATGCATTTAGTACAAATATATGATTGTTTCAAAGTTTTACTAGAACTAGTTAAATACATACCTTTTTTATTCAAATCACATTAGCATATTAATAATTTTTTTGCATTATAAAGAACAGGACCGGCTTTACCGTCCTGTACATTAATAATTTTCAATATCGTTTAAATTTTCAATTAGTTTATTATATTTATGGACGTTGTGTTGGTAAACTTGAAGATAAGACAATTTATTTGTTGAAATTTAGTAATTTGCTGTCCTATCTGAAAAGTCTGTCCAATACTAATGCCCATACCTCCATGATTCCTTCTCACACACATAAAACTTTTAGAAAGATACAACCCGCTAAGTTGGAGTCAAGTTATCGCTAAGATACCGCTAAGTTGGAGTCAAGTTATTGCTAAGTTATCGCTAAGTTGGAGTCAAGTTATCGCTAATTTAGAGCCCAGTTACCGCTTTTGGAAGGTCCCTATGTGAAGACAGTCCTTCAAACCACTTCTGAGCTGTTAAGAAAACTATTACATCCCAAGCAGCCAGAACCATTAAAGAAACTTTCATCTCTCCACGAAGAAGCTGAAGCCGCCCTCCTAGACAGCACAGAAACCTAAAGTTAAGTCCACTTTTTACAACTCCAGTTCATTATCAGCAAGTACTTACAGTTTCAATAAATAATCAATTAAAAAAAACAGTTTCATTTATATACCTTAGACTATAAGTCTTAAGGGTGTAGCGTGGTCGGTCTTTATTTCAAGTAGCTTCTTTGCTAAGTTATCGCTAAGTTGGAGTCAACTTATCGCTAATTTAGAGCCCAGTTACCGCTTTTGGAAGGTCCCTATGTGAAGACAGTCCTTCAAACCACTTCTGAGCTGTTAAGAAAACTATTACATCCCAAGCAGCCAGAACCATTAAAGAAACTTTCATCTCTCCACGAAGAAGCTGAAGCCGCCCTCCTAGACAGCACAGAAACTTAAAGTTAAGTCCACTTTTTACAACTCCAGTTCATTATCAGCAAGTACTTACAGTTTCAATAAATAATCAATTAAAAAAAACAGTTTCATTTATATACCTTAAGTATAATAAGTCTTAAGGGTGTAGCGTAGTCGGTCTTTATTTCAAGTAGCTTCTTTGTTTGTTGTTTAATTAAAGTAATTACAAGGTGTTTGTATCTTTCTTACCTTAGTTTTTGTGTAGTTTGTTTGCTTAATCGATAGCGTTCAAAAGATAGTGGCGCCCTTATTACTTATACATCTCAATCCTTCCTATAGTGAGCATTAACTTGGAGTCGAACCACCCTCCGGAGAGGGTCTCTTAGCCGGGATCTCTTTTGGAAAGTTTTTTAGTTAGTACTATCATATAAAAATATCTCTTTAAATATCATTATGTCAAGGATCTAGTTAATTCAGTAACAAAACGAAGTCCAAAGTCTAGTCTACTTAAGGGGCATTCCATGCCAACTCATCCTACAGATTGGATTTGCATCTCCGATTTCGCTGAAATATGGGCATCTTTTTGTACCCTTCGAAAAATGTATTTATGAATTTTTTTTCAATTTTTTCATTCTGCCAATCGAGAGATATGAATTTTCGAAAATTTTGGGTATTTTTTTTAAATAGCCATAACTTGGTGAAAAATTGTCCGATTTAGGACTTTTTCTTTAAACTTCTTGTTTTTTGAACAACTTTTTGAAAAATTTATGCAAAAAATTATTTATCATAAATTTGACTGTTTTTTTTTTCATTCCAAGTTAAAACAAGAATTTTAAGATTGTTTGTATCCTTCAATTTTTTTTTAATTCTTCAAAATTCTACTCCTCAAAACACAAATTTTAAGCCTAGTCTCGTAATGGGATAATAATGGGTTATAATTTTTTTTAATAACTAAATTATTTTTTTTGTTTTTTTTTTCCTTTTCTTTGCCAGCTATCATGGCAAAGGACCTTGTGACAGTGTAGGAGGAACACCAAAAAGAGGTGCACCAAAAGCTAGTCTTCAGTTACTATTCGATAAACAAATTTCAGACCCCCGAGACTGCGCAATCTAATAACTTGCCAAAAATCTGAAGATATTCAACTATTCCAGATCATGAAAAAGCTACAGAGAATTTAAATATACGTTATTCAAAAGCTAAAACTATCACAGGTACACAAAAGTATCATTGCGTTATACCAAATACAGATGGATCGCTCACAATGAAAGTGATTTCTTGCTCAAATAAAACTTGTAAAATATTCAAACGCCAGAAAAAATAAAAAAAAACTTTAAAAATTTATAAATAAAATTTACCTTAGAATTTAAAATTTTGTCTTCAAGAGTGAAAAAAAAACAAAAAAAAATAATTAATTTAAAAATAAAAAAAGTATAACTCATTATTATCCCATTACGAGACTCGGCTTAAAATTAGAGTTTTGAAGAGTAGAATTTTTGAGAATTTTTAAAAAAAATTTGAAGGATACAGACAATCTTAAAATTTTTGTTTTAACTTTGGAATGAAAAATTTGTCTAACAATGAATTAGCTCAAAATATGTCATTTGCTAAAAAGGTTAATTTTTCTTTAGAATATTGAAAGAATGTGTTAAACATTCCTGTATTGTGAACAAAAAATAAGTAATTAGTTTATCATCTAATCTATTTAATAATAACATAATATTGGTAACGTAAAAAACTTGTATCGAAATATATTACTTCATAAAGTCAACAATCGTGTTTGGTCAGTTAAATTAAAATAAAAATAATAATTAACGGTTTAGATTTGTTGTTATTTATTATTACTAAGGTTAATCGAGGTGACTGAAAGTTATTAGGTAAATAGTCGTGATTTAACAATGAACGATCTTTATTCATAGATAAGGTTCGTTATTTATTTAATTCAGCATTTGTGGTTCATTAAAGTATATTCAACATATACGTAACTCCTTTTTTGAAACTCATGCATGAGTGTTGGTTTATATTGGGAATTATATAAAAAACAGTCAATCTATTTTTGCAAATGAAGGTTATTCATTCTTTCTTCGCGGTTAATTTTAAATCGGCTTAGACACGGTTTATGCTATTTTTATAGAGAACAGTTAACCCTTTTATTTTTATTGTACTAACCTTTACTCTGTAAAAGTCTATCTTATTAAGAACAATAAACATTTAAACGTTTGAACGAAATGATTTATGTTTTTTTTATAAATGTACTCAATACCTATACTCAGCAAAATAATGTTTAGGCATTTTCTTACAGTGCAATAACATTGAAGAACCAAAAACATTAAGAAATTCATTCCTTTCATTGTAAATAAGAAGTTTTATTGAGTTATTAATTAAGAACAATAAAAAACTAAACGTTTGAACGACACTCCCACTTTTTATTAGAAAAATAGGTTATTAAAATCCAGTTACAGCTGTTTCGCAAAATTACATTTTGTTTGTTTGTAGCTACCTAGTGTTGATTAAGTATGGAAGTAATAAGACATAACAATATTAAAGCCTAAATTTTATTAGCCCTAAGGGATTATCCTGGATGTATTTCCTTCTATGATCAGTGCAATGATATATATATTATTGTAATGAATATTATGAATTAATGATTATTTGATTTGTATTTATTTATAAATTTGATATTGATTGATATTTGATCGATATTATTTAAATATAATATAGCAGCATTTGATACTTTTTAAATATTCAAAGTAACAAGATCTTCTTTTTCTCAAGGAGGTTATGTTCTGCAAGCTTCTAGTTGGTAGGTATATAAATTAAAAATTTATTAATTATAATTACAAACTTATTATAAAAGAGTTAAATTAAAACAGTAATATATTGAATGACAATAAGTAGGACAATAAGAAAAAAAGGCTTTTTATGCACTAGAAAAAAACTTAATTGATGTTGAAATTGTGTCAAATAAATTATTGTTATTTATGCAATAATAAATACGTTATTCAGCCCTGTAAATCCTAATCTGGGCTCATCTATTTTATTCTTTAACCCTTGTAGAAATAATCTAAATCTCCACCAAAATTTCATGCAATTTCATTCATTCATTCAAATAAGTTATTATCGAAATTCATTAATTATTAAATATCAGATAAATTATTTTGTTTTAAATTATATAAATAACCTAACTACTACAAAAATTCAAAATGTTTTACAATGTTATCTGACCTTAATACGTAGAGTCCTGCTGTCTGATTGGTGGAAAAAAATCGTAGTCACTCTATGAAAAACGGAAACCAACAAAGGTGTAAGTGGAATCTCCGACTTTTGAATAATATCGTTGTTGATATACGTTTGGTTTCTTGTGTTTGTTCCTCCAAATCGATTTATAGATATAGTTCAGTGTTTGTTGGATTAAAGTTCTTTTAATGTTATCATAAATAGTAAGTACACTATATTTTTTCTTTTTTAATGACACTTTTGATTGCTGTGGTAATAATTTTAAACTTATGTTCTTAAGGTCACTATTTAGCACTTTGTTTTACACCTTGATTACTTTAACTTGTATTCTTAATGTCACTATTTAACACTTTATTTTAACTACTTTTAAAAACTGTTTGTTCACTGACTGTTCACTCTAACCGATCTTCTATGGCTGACTTCTCATCATATACTTCTTCCAACGACCTCTGCTCAAGTCCTTTTATAGGTTTCTTACTTTCCAGAAACTTCCAGAATATTTTATAAATTAAACATTTTCTAAGAACACTATATTCATCTCTCTTTTTCCTATATATAACTAGACATACTCACTTCGTCTACTGTCGATCTTTCTAGTAAACAATATAGTAGAAATATATCTGTCTTCTTTTTACACATTATATAATTAATTTCTCGAAGTTTCTGGTAGGTTTAAATAACATATTTATGTACAAAATATAATATTGATACATTACATAATAAAAATTATTTATTAGTTAAAATTTTCTTATAAATACACAAAATAATATAATAATATAATATAATATAATATAATATAATATAATATAATATAATATAATATAATAATATATATAATATAATATAATATAATAATAAATATATAATATAATAAAAGTTATTTGATTAAGGTAATATTAAACAACTTCTATTGATATTATACTCATTATACTATTATCGAATATTTAAATGTTACAATATATGCAGCATTATTATATATACAGCATTAAAGGTCAAACAAAAAGAAATTTTGAAGTAAGATTCAAAGAACACTTAAGAGCATAAAGATTAAAACAACCAGATAAGTCAAATTATGCAAAACACCTACTTGAACATCCAGATTAATGACATTCAAATACTGCATATTTGTGATATAAAACAAAATTTAGATTTCCTTGAAGAACTCGAAATAAAAAGATATCTAGCAGATCCACAATTTAAAGTTGTTAATGAACAAATAAATCTTGGAAGTTCTCCACTATTAAACTGTTTACTTTGATTTAGTTTTCATTTTATACACAGACAAGACGTAATTGTAACATAAATATATTAAGTTATTGTAAATATCAGCATGATATAGTTTTTTCCTGGTTTTTCTGTAACATTACACAGTTATACCTATCCTAGAAGGAAGTACATTCAAGATAATCCCTTAGGGTAATAACATCTAGGCTTTAATATTGTTATGTCTTATTACTTAAATAGCCTTAATATTACTTAATCAACATCAGGTAGCTACAAACAAACAAAATGTAACTCCAATATGTCAATCTGACGATGCTAATTTTAGCGAAAGAGCTGTAATTGCATTTTAAAACCTATTTTTCTGAGTGTCGTTCAAACGTTTAGTTTTTTATTGTTCTTAATTAATAACTCAATATAACTTCTTATTTACAATAAAAGGAATGAATTTCTTGATGTTTTTGGTTCTACCATGTTATTGTACTGTAAGAATAACAAAATGCCTAAACATTATTTTGTTGAGTATAGGTATTTAGTACATTTTTTAGAAAAAAAAACATAAATTTAAAAATTAGTATACATTGTATATTTGCCGGAACAAATTAGTTTTATGTCCTTAGTTGTTGCAGATAATGGCGCGGTTACTATTTTTAACCAGTCAATATTAAAACCAACAAACAAAACTATAAAATTAGTCACATAATTGTGTCGTATTTCTCTTTTCAGCTGCTTAAACAAACGCATATTATGTAGTAACACATTATTATGATATGCATCCAGCGTAGTTATTGGAACTTGTTACTTTACCGTTGAAAGATTGAAGTAGGTACGTAGTTTAGTCAGGTTGATTATCGGTTTCAAAAAGTTAAAAGTTATAGTTTATTTTATAGTTGAGAAAATAATTATTTAGAAAAGAAAATAATGTAAATTCCTTCTGTTAATCTGAAGATTCGTTATCGAATGTCAACATTCTTATCAGATTTATTAAAAATACGACAGAAGATGAGATAATTGGAAGATGGTTTGAATACTTTACTGAAATCCTGGAAAGTAAAAATAAAAGTAACACGATGAAGGACAGTAACGTCTATCGGCATCCTCCTCGATGTCGTCAAATCCGGCAGAACGTAGTACGACGTCGAGCCAGAAACTGTTAGTAAAAGGCAGAACGTTTATAGACGTTCCTCTGCCCATAAAGAATGTTAAAGACGGGTTGTTACTGCCACATTTAGCCTGGGTTGCAATTGGTTACATTTATAGGGTAGATATTGCATCGCTGTAAAACCCCCGCTCTTTTGGGAAGCTTTTTTCTCCACCCAACACATGCAAGACGCCATAAGACGTCTTGATACTAGTGGAAATCAAATTAGTAAATATTGTACTGCCAAACTGAGAGGATCCTTTTTCGTTACATCGCAGTTTTTGCACGGGAAATGTTGCTTGTTTCTGTTTACTTTATAACAAGTGCATTTTAGTTTTTGCGGCAAGGTAAGTGGATTTGTGTGTTTTTTTTTTATTTTTTTAGGTGTCTAATCATGTTTTTAGCACAAGAGTTTTTCAACAAGTCACATGTCTCAGAAAAAGCCCATATTTTTAAAGTGTAGAATGTGCACCAAGCATGAGGTACGAAAAGAAACGAGCTATAGATGTAAGGGTTGTAGGGAAAAACCACCCCTGTGCCCAAGTTGTTTTGAAGAATGGCACACGAGCCAGGAATAAAATATTTTTAGTTATTACCTAAGTAGGGATTTTATTTTTTGTAATAACTTTTTTGAAAATTTTTTGTTTTAGAATAAAACATTCTTTTTGTATGTTTTTGGTTTTATTTGAATACAAATATCATAAATTTTTCTTTTTATATTTAGACGTCTAACGGCGTTCTGCCAATTTACAACAAATAATCTACCTAAAAATTGACAAGAAGTCTATCTATGTCAATTTCAAAATACTCTAAAAGTTACAAAAATATATATTTTTTTAATTTCTTATAACTTTCTAGGTCTAACTTCACATTCCAATGAAAAATTTGTTAAAAAATAGTTGTGTAATTTTTAACCAGTTTTTAGGTAGGTATCTGTACTGTCCTTCAACGTGGTAATAAAGGTCAACGAACCACGCAAAATTATGCAGAAGCAATAGAAAATGACAGTCAAATTGGCAAAAGAATAGCGAAAGTTGAATCAGCATTAAGAACAATCAAAGTAGGTAAGGCGCCAGGCTCCGATAATATAAATTTGAAATGCAAAAATTCATGGGAACACGAAACGAAGATGCTTCTTAATATACTAAATACGGCATGGAGTAAAAAGCAAATCTCTAAAGACTAGAAACTTGGGATCATATTATAAATTTAAGAAAGGCTTTCGATTCAGTATCCAGGATTATCTTATCCAAAAGAGGAATAACAAAGGCATTATTGCAAGAGATACAAAGTATATACGATAAGACAAGTAATGTGGTAGAGTAGGGACGAAGATCAGAAAAAGTTTTACATGTAAAGGAGTAAGATAAAGGGAAAATATTAAGCCCCAAACTATTCACCGCAGTAATGGATGAATTTTCTTAATTTTACGAAGAGAGAAAGAAAATGATTAACGCGTACTCTGTGCAAACGACACAATAAAATATTTAGGATCTATACTGGAAAAAAATGGAAATATAGAAATATTAATAAATAACAGAATACAGGCCAGATTAAATATTTACAACGCATTAAAGGGAGTTTTTCTTAGTAATAGAGAAAATAAAAATTTACAAAACCAACTTGGTACCAATCTTAACATATGGAAGCGAATCTTGGGTCAAAATAGGTCAAAATAAAAAATAACAGCAATGAAAATGAGAATAGTGCAAAGAATAGAAGGTGTAAGAAAGAAGGACAAAAAAAAATGAGTAAATAAGAATCAGAATCAATGTTGATGGTAAGAAAAGAACAGGCATATCCAAGAAAAAGTGGAACCAAGAAATAGATATAGGAAATATACTGAAAAAGGTATATTATGTACTGATGCAAAGATATTAGCTAGGGATATAAACAAATGGAAATTGTGTTGTAATAACTATACCCGGCACCTAACAGCGTAAGGGTAAATGATATACATATTATGTAACTAGTGGAACAAATAAATTTATTGTATTATCTAAAATGCACATCTTCCTCAAAGTAAAGTTTATTACAGTATATTATACTTTTATCCAGTTTTAAAAATAAGTAAAAAATATAAATTAAGTCAACTCCTTCTTGACTGGTATACAAAAAAACTTTGGTGTATAAACTGTCTTTATTCTCGGTACTTTTTCATTGCAAATACAAGAAAACTATTGCGCCTTGTTTGTAAAAAAATTGAATAGTTATTTTAAAGAAAGCGGTTAAATAAAACGTGAAACAAATTATAATGTATTTATGTACGACTATCTAAAATGATAATTACAGATTGTTTAAAGATATTGCTTCTCTCATTTTTTTAGCGTAAAGTAAAAACGTGTCGGCAATTTGTCTTATGCTTTGTTAATGCAAAAATTGTACTAAATACACAATTTTCTCCTATTGTGCGAATATTTGATTGACTCTAACAGATACTGCAACTATTTACTCCGCAAATAGCCTCTAAAAATTTCTACAGTTTATCTACTTTCTAATAATAGTTTATAAAACGGTACTCTTTTAATATTTATAACAGGGAACAATATATTTTGCAAATATTAAAAATTATTTTAAAGGTTTGCTTTTAGAGATATTTTTAATTTGTTTATTATTTTTATTGGTTTTTTATTAAATGTTGATTAGGGTAATGGACAGGTATTAGTAATGCTAGCAAATCATCAGTATCTGTCAAATTTGAAATTTCAACAAGGTTCCGAATATTTTTGATTGTTCTTTTAGCATAAAATTAGGCTATAATTTTGCACTAGTACAAATTATCATGTCCTTCAAAATAAATGCAGAAGTAATTACAAATATTTATTATTAATTAAATGAAAACTGTTAAACCTAGTTATCGGAATTTTTATAATTAAAAATAATCCACAATACGATTTAATTGATTTATAAAAATTTTTTATAAAATTTAATTCTTGCTGTGAAAATGAATCGATAATTTTCATTGCACTAATCAAAATTACAAATGACAATTTTGTGATTTAAAAACTATTGGATGTTGTTAAAAAATGAAATATATTTAAGGTAGATAAACATTTAGTAATGACGATGTTGTTCTTATTTCTGTCTTTTGTAAGAAAATTGGAAAGCAATAATGTAGCTCTGTACTCGAATCCACATCAGGATGTTCACGTAAAACACGACATGTTCTTCTGGAGTCAACAGAATTAATATTTTCACATTTTATTCTATGTTTTTATTAATATAGTAACTTAATATTTTGAAAACAAAAAAGTCCTAATGGGTCCTATTTAATGGTTGAAATGAGTAGGGAAAGTAAATACGAACGGCGTCTTATTTCTTTAGTCAAAATAAAAACAATTGGGTCATGCCTTTTTTTAAACAAGTCCACTTATACTAATACAACACTCTTATTCTTAGGTTATTCCTTATTAAAACTTAGAATAGTAATCCTATAAGTTTGGTATAAATTGTTCACAAATAAACTCGTAATAAATTAGTTATAACTATTCCCTCTTTATTCCAAAATTATGATTTGGCAACGTAGCAAACGTTGTACATGGAATGGAATTGTTGTGGAATTCTGTGCTTTCATTGACTATTTCACGCACTTATCAAATGAATCAATAATAACACAAAACTTGTGTATGTGATAGTTAAACGTCAATTCCTCCGTGCATGCTTTTAAAAATAAGCAGATTTGGGATAAATTCCATCAAATTAATAAATGAAAATATTGATGCAAAAATACCGAAAAATACGAAGAAATTGAGAAATATTCAAGTACATGTTAAATATGTACCTACTGTATTGAAAATGTTGTTGGACAACTGATCTTTAAAACACTAACCTTTTTATTTTAGATATAATATCCACTTATAATTTTATTTTCTCCATACAACTAGAATTTGATACTTCTCTCCGCCCTGTCAATTTGAGTTATTCAAGGCCATAATTTGGCGATGCTAACATCAAAGGCCGTATCTAGTTTTTTTAAAAATTCAATAATATAAAATAAAGAAAGAAATTTATTTTTCTTTCTCAATAAAATGTATATGAACAGTCTCTCTATGATTAATATTATACTCCACCGTGCTGTTTATTCAGTCAGTTTATGTCAAATGTCATATCACCATTACGCTTAAAAAATACACAATAGAGAGTTTGCGGTAAGGTATTTTACGTTATAAAAATTTCCGTTATAATGTATAACGTAAAAATGTAGTCAAAATTATACCGTATAAAGCTTATTTGTACGATATTTTAAAAAATAACGTTAACCAATCAGATATTAATTCTTATAATTTACTTCCATGGTACAACAAATTTGCATTGTAAATTGTTGTATCATGCATGTTTATCATTAGTTTCAATCCTGTTAGGTATTTGCAAAACTTTATCGAGTTCAATAATGTCTTGTTTTTTAAAACGAAACAAGAAACTACTTATATGTCTGTGACTTTCACGTAGTAAGGGTTTGTACAATATATTTCATGTAGAATAAAGTCTTTTATTTCTTTCTTCGACTGCTTTCTGTAAAGCAGTAAATAGAAGGAATTATTTTTATTAATTTTGTTAATTATTTTTAGTTTTTTTTTTAACTTGCACTAGTGACATATCATATGTCATCTGTAACCTTGATTTTTAAGGTACGATAACCGCAAGCTATGTTTACAAATTTTACGATACACTACAGTATAACGTAAAATAAGAGTCTAACGTAACGTAAAACGACTGACCGCAAACTCTCTATTGTAACTATAATATTTTATAGTATGATAAACTTAATCGAATGATAGTTAAAGAAATGCGTAATTAATTTTCAGTACCATTTTTCTTTTATATTTTTTACTGTACGAAAAGGTTAGATTAGTTCGTTTGTTGCAACTCCGTTATTTATATTAATTTAATTAATTTAAAATAGTTTTACAGGCTTTGATTATAAAGGTGATTGTTTTTTTAAACCGGTAAATCCAGCCCTGATTTTCGCTACGATACTGAAACAGCAAGTGACAATAATAGATAAATTTAGATATTAAGTCATAAAAATCACTTAGTATCAATAAATTTACAGGCGACTATAATAAATCGGCAGTTATAATATCGATTAACCTAGTTACCGTAAAAGGATTTGTCTTTTGAACATTGCTTCTTTGTCAGACTCGTTAACATTTCGCAGCATGCACGAAGTGAAAACATCCTAAATCTTGAATAATAAATATAGTAGAAACTGTTAAAGGGAACCAGACGAGCCCCAATCGAAAGGTGGATGAATCATTTGTCAATGCTGAGTTAATAATTTAAACACTTAAAATACGTATTATTGTAAGATGAAATAATAACTCTTTAATTAACTATGGACATATTTCTAGGGATATGTATCACATAAAAATAACAAATTTGAATAAACGGAATATTTTAAATTTTAATTTTTTGTAATTTGGAGTATTCAGCATATTATATTATTATTTGTGTGTTTACAGCAGTTATTAAAATTGACTAAAATGACTAAAAACTGACTTGAACATAAATAAACAAATATAACTTTATTTAGTTTAATTAAATTTATTGTACTAACCCTTACTTTTTGGAAGTCCATCTTACTAAGAATAAGAAAAAAACTCTCCGTTTTAAATCAACTTCTAAATTTAATTGAAAAAATTAGGTTCAAAATCATACAGCTGATTCGCTAAAAACTAGCATTGTCAGATTGTAATTATGATTTTAAACCAAATTTTTGCAATTAAACTTGGAAGTTGAAGAGTTTTTTTATTATTCTTTATTTGGTTTGTAAATTTAAGCAAATTTATCTGTCAATTTCCAAAACCTTAGCCTATCTTAGATTGAACAAATAATTTCTTTAAGAGAGGCCCGTCTATGTGGTTTGGCATTTTTTATTTTTTTACTGCTATCCCTATATTTATTTCAATTATTTTTAATAGTAATAGAGGTATTCAAAATGTGGTGTTACCGACGCATGCTACGGGTCTCATACATATACCAGAAAAGACTAGATAATTATTACTGCCATAAAGAAAACAATAGACCGAAAATCAACAATTAGTTCCACTAGGCAAGATTGAGGGTAAGTGGCACCTTAGTCACCACCATTAAAGGAAGATAAGCACCTCTAGAAGAAGAAGAATATGAGGTTAAAGGTTACAGCTATTAATCAACTTCAGACAAGTAAGATAAGTTAGATTATTCGATAGATTGTGACAAGCTTCTATTTATTTACATATTTTATTTTTTTAACTACAATAATTATTAATAAAATTAGAGCGGTAGTGTCTCTAAAATAAGGATAGTAAGCATTAGTCAAATAGCATCCTTCTACGCCCTCCGGTAACCGATCTTCATTTTCCATGGTCCTCCCAATCACCCGGAGCTAAACTCCACTCACACATTGATTTCTGAATGCCCTGTATCCACGTTATTTTAGGTCTTTTCCATTACTGTTGGAGGAAAGATTTTACTTGTTTAATCCAGAGCATAAGTTGTTCATAAGCCAACAAGCATATATTATACTGACACTGGGGATGTGGGTGCAGCTAGCAGGAACCAGGAATTCAGCAGTTTTGTCTAATAGTAAGGTGTGTAAGTGTCACTCCATAATTTAAGGAAATAGAAATAGAAATAGGCAATGCACTAGTAGGGAATTTCTCCAGCAGTTAAACCACGTTATAGTTTCCTTTGACATTGGTTTGTGGCTAAACCAAGAGGTCTAAAAGTGTAAGAAATATGTCAATCTGACTATGCTAATTCTAAAGAAACAGCTGTCATTGTATTTAAAATTATATTTTTTAAATAAAATGTGGAAGTTTAGTTCAAACGTTTAGTTGTTTCATATTTTTAGTAAGTTGGACTTCCAGAGAGTAAGGGTTAGTACATTAAATCTAATTCTTGTTAATACAAATTAATGTATGAGACATTTCAATAAATCATAGTATAATTTGAATTATAGCAACATTATAGTATTATTTGAATGGTTTTAATATGTGAATTGAAAATCTACTATGGACTATAAAGTTATGGACTAAATTTCATTTGCTGCATAAGCTTTTTACATAACTGTGGCGTTCATTCTTCTTTTTGAAAAGATAATCCGCATTTATTGTTGCTGCTGGTGTTGGTTAGATTGATTAAAGTTTGTTAAAGTAATTTGCATCTCTGATGTATTTTAACATTTCAGACACGCGTTCTATAAATAAAACAATGAACTGTAATTAGTAACGGTTTTAATGTGTCCTAAGTAAATAAAAGTATTTGTTATAATCAATAAATAGTTAATTAATTAAAATTACTGTAAATAAACTTTCTTTTTTTAATGTTTTAGAAATTATTTCCCTCTATGTTCTCTATATATTTATTTTGACTTAATAACTTATTACCTATATCATTTTACCCCGTAATTTAATATATTTTCTATTTTACTTACCTACATTTTCACATAAGTATTTTGACTGATGTAACTTTTAATATTGTACAAATTTTTACATGATAGTCTGATGATGGTCTAATACCGAAGCTAGTCGCTTTTTTTATAGTTTTAACTTTAAATTTATTGTGGTTTGACTTAGCGTTTTATTGATATTTAATAACTAATTGCAGAATGTCTGTAAAATGCTGGCTGGCCCATAAAACTACAACTAAGCGCTTTTGATAAACAAATAATTAATGTTTGAATGGTACCTACTAATTTGTAGCAGTTTATTAAAAATGTTTATAAACTAGTCAATTGAAGGTAAGTGTAGATTACTGTGTTATATTCGTCCTAATCTTAAACACACATGTTAACATGTAAATTAAAACCTTAAACTTTAAACGTATCTAATGAAATTTTTATTTATGTGTTAATTCATAGACCCAGTAAGCACATACTTTATAGAATTATATTTGCCATTTAAACAAATTAACCTATTAGCCTAGAAAGGAACTCATTTTATGTGCTCATTTGATGTATAAAGAAACAATATCAATATCAGTGGGTCGTAAAATTTGACGTTCAATTTAATTTTTCGTGACCAAATGAAAACATTTTATGGCTATTGAAATTAGCTCGTAAAAATCTCCAATTCGCAGCTTTGACTCATACCGACATTTTGTTGGTGTTCAACTTTTTTTTACGATAGCATTCTATACCGTTGGTCGAATGTCACATAACCATAACCAACAGACGTGACTCTATAACTAATATTATTTATGTACGTAAATACAAATACAAAATTTCTGTGTTGCTGCTGGAAATTGATCTACAAAAACTATAGAGAGAAGAGATAACTATCTTAAGTGAACTTTATGAAAAAAAATTTTTGTATACCCACACAATTATAAAAATTAAAAGTAGAGGAAGAAATTAATTCTGGTTTATTATGTATTCTGAATCCAGAACTTAAAAACAAAAACATGATACCGTTTAAGAAACGCTACGCATAACACGGCATTAACAGGAACGTAGTACCTTGGAAGTAAAAAAGTCGTAAAACCAAAACAATGGTCAGTAACCCAAGACAGTTTAGAGTGATGTATTAGTTTATAATTAATTTTTATTTTCTTAACACCCCATCTCTCGGTACCAAATTTAAAAAATGCCACTATTTAGTTTTAAAACCGTTATTTATTGTAAAAGTACAAAATAAGTTTTATACTTGGTAACGAGATGGGGTTGTAGTAGGAATAGGGCTGGGTCGTATAAAAATAAAGGATGATGATCAAGCGATTATTTTACCGAATGGCTGACAGGAAGGGAACAATACAGCCACAGCTCTGTACCCGAATCCCCACGATGTCCAATCACCGCCCAAATTTGGGCCCGTTCTCTGCGAGTTCTTCGAGTCAAAAGCCAAACCCAAGCCTCGCTACACCCATTAGGCACTCTTCTGCCACACCGAGCCATTATCTCCCAACCACTCAATTCATCCAGGGCAACGCGACTTCCACTCTAAAACAACGCCACCCCAGCCCTGCAGAGGATCTTAAATCCTAATCTGGGCTCTTCTATTTATTCACCCGTATACATTATCAAAACTCCACCAAATTTCTTTCGCTTATTCATTCATTCATCAAGCGATTATTAGGGGTTGGAATGTCGATCGATGAATATGATAAGACGCATAAAACTTTGTCAATAAAACAAAATCAGTTTTTAGTACCTGTATTTCAGGTAAATTTAATATTATTATTATATTGTCTAATAGTTGAATCAATGTCTGTTGTCTTATTTGTTTTAATGTATCTACTTGTTGATTCGCAATATTCATTCATTTTATAAGAGTGCTGGGTGTGCTTTATTTCATTTTTATAAGTTTAAAAGGGCCTTGACGTATGTCTAACCTTGAGGAGAGAAATCTGCCACCATAAGAAAAAGAAATAAATAAAAAAAGTAGATTCTCTCTGCCCCTACAACTATAGCTGGGTAGCCTTCTGTACAGGACCTTAGTCCGACTATGTCGGCTAACTAACCTTCTTCAGTTTTGTTTGATCCGAGTAAAAATGAAGTGTTTTATTTAATATATTAAACACTCCCCATTATAATGCTAGTAACCAGTGTTATCTGTATATTTAAAATTAATAACTACAAACAGAGTAAGTTATACTACAGTGATTTTACCTTTATTAGTTTTATATTAAAAACAATAAAATATGGCAATGAAAACCACAGCCCTCGAAAATATGCCAATGAAAATATCTGCCGAATTTCAGCTCTTAATTTCTATCCGCTTAGTTGAGGAATTGTTCAAAAAATTATTTCATTTTCGTTCGCAATACATTGTATGTTACAGTCCAATACTAAATTTTTTATTCGCGAAAACTTCAAAGTGGGCGACATCTATTGGGAAGGTCAAATGAGGGTGAACAACACATCAGTATGTCATTAACCTTGTAGTGGAAAACTCATGTATAATGTATTAAGATAATACAAATACAAAAAATAGGAAGCTCACACGTACACAGCAACAACGATAGATGCAAAGCATGAATTAAAATTTTGTTGTTCACCCACGTAGCGGCCATATTGACAATTGACAGCGCCATCTAGTGGTCATTGATTTTTTGAATAAATGTATAGGTAAAATCACTCTAAACTGCCTCGATTTACTGACCTTTTTTTTAGTTTTGCGAGTTTTTTTGCTTTCAAAGTAGTATGTTCTTCTTAAATCTTTGTGGTCATTCATTATCTATAATTTTTTAGTAATTCAATTAATTTATAATAAAACTAAAATTATAATAATATGAAATGTTAATGGTAAAATGTTGGCTTTAACAAAATTAGGAATATTGTCAACTTCTAAAAAGACGAAAATTTGGAATCCTATACGAGACGTTCTTTTAGAAGTCCCTCAGCCAGAATTTTGGCTAAAACAATATTAAAACCAATAATGATTGAGAGTAGAAGTAGGCCCAGTTGACAGCAAATCGGGGGCGTGCTTATACACACGTAGAATTACAGCACATATGCACAAAGTCATCTTTTGGTACAATTTATACTGTATAATTCACAAACCAATGATACGCTCGTGCTTGCATCTACATTCCTGTGGCCTGCGACGGAAGTTACGGTAAAGTGACAAAGTCAGAAATATCGTCGCGTACAGCGTTGCCACTAGTTGTAATAAATACCTAACACTATACAGAAAATAATTAATTTTAACTGATCAGTAATCAGGAAATGTATAAGTATTACTCATTACAAGCTCATTACTGATTTTTTTCATAAATAATACCTTTTAATCGTACTAGTATTGTGTATTATCTATCATTTGCCACAACCTACTACTCTACTGCTAACTATATTTTGATTTTGCTATAAACTGGTAACGTAAAATTTAGATATGACTACGCGCTTTACTCTCAATTATTATTGGTTTTACTATAGTAAAATATATTTTTATATTTTATATTTTATATAATATTTTCGTTCATCGGAAATAATAACAATAGATTAAAAACACTTTTTATTCTGGACTAACTAGAATTAACATTTTTATCGCAAAGATGCATTTAAAGCAACAATTGAATTAAAAGAAAATATTAAATTAAAAAAATATAAAAAAAAATATTAAATTAAAAAAATCGTCTTTGCGAATAAACATTATATCAAAAGCATTCTCTTCCACGCAAACTAGGAGTTCGGATAAAAGAATAATATTAAACATGGTTCACGTTAGCGTTGATATAAAACTTACTTACTTACTTTTAAAACTTGCAAATAAATATTGTCTGGAGCATGATTTAAAACTTGCAAATACATATTGTCTGGAGCATTTTGTAAAAATTGCTGAGCATTTTCAGATGTAAAGACCTTCAATAGTAGAATATCTCTATCTTTTTTAATTTATTGTACTAATCCTTACTTTGTTTTAGTCCACTGTTTTTTTTTGTCAATTGTCACTATTTCGAAAAATCCCTTCATGGTTAGATTAACATAGTTCCATAATTTTCTGTGTAAGATAACTATTTGATATTAATTCAGTAATAGTATAATATCAACAGAAGTTGTTTAATATTACCTTAATCAAATAACTTTTAATATATTATATTATATTATTATATTATTTTATGTAGTTGTAAAAAAAATTTAACTTAGAAATAATTTTTATTATGTAATGTATCAATATTATATTTTGTACATAAACACTGTTATTTAAATCTACTAGAAAATTCGAGAAATTAATAATATACTATAAAAAAGAAGACAGATATATTTGTACTATATTATGCACTAGAAGACTCCACAAGTAGACGAAGTGAGTATGTCTAGGATAGGATCTAGGATAAAAAAAGAGGAAAAAAAGAGATGCATTTAGTGTTCTAGCATATGGTTAATTTATAAAACATTTAAGAAATTTCTGGAAGGTTAGAAATCTATAAAAGGACTTGAGGGAAGTATATTATTGGCAGTCAGCCATAGAAGATCGGTCAGAGTGAACAGTCAGTTTGAACAAAGTGAACAAATAGTTTAAAATAAGTTTAAAATTATAACCAAAGTAATCAAAAGTGTAATTAAAAACATATTCGGCGTATAAAAAAAAAGAAATTATGAGTGAACTTACTATTTATAATACAATTAAAAGAACTATATTCCAACAAACACTGAACTATATCCAAAAATCCATTTGGAGGAACAATTATAGTACAAAAGAAACCAAACTTGTAACAACCACGTTATTTTGCCAAAGTCGGAGATTTCACGTATACCTTCGTTGGTTTCTGTTTTTCATAGAGCGACTAGGGTTTTTTTCCACCAATTAGACTCTACGTATTAAGGTCAGATAATTTTGTATTTGAATTTTTGTAGTAGTTAGTGTTAAGTTATAAAAATAACTTAAATAAAACTTTTTTAAATTTAATGATGTTTTTTATGAACAGACAGAAGGCTTAGCGATGGGTTCTAGTTTATCCCCCTTTCTTGCTCAGGTTTTTATGAATAATTTAGAGTTACAATTTCTTGATTCAGTTTTTAAAAATGATATTGTCTTCTACTATAGATATGTAGATGATTGCATTTTGTTATTTAATGGTTCTTTACAGTCCTTTCATTCTTTTTTAAATTTCATTAACTCTTTACACCCAAGGATTCGCTTTACAGTTGAGTTTGAAACCAACAATTGTATCCCTTTTCTTGATATTTTGATTTCGAGAAATACTAATTTACATCGTTTGGACATTGGAGTGTATAGAAAACCCACTACAACTGATGGACTCATAGATTATTTTTCTTGTCACCCAATGACATAAATTAGCAGCCTTTAATAGTCTCTTTCATAGATGTTTTTCCTTACCTCTTTCTAATTCTAGTTTTGTGGACGAGATTAATGTTATAAAACAATTGGCAGTCAACAACAATTACCCGTTACATATCATACAAAGATTGTACTTAAATTTTTTTATTAAGTTCAGGTTATCTTGTCACAATAGTTTAAATGTTACAGATTCTTCTATTAAAAATTTTCGAGGTTCCATTCACTTCCTTGGCAAAATTTCCTACAAAATACAGAAGATTTTTAAACAATTTGATGTTGAGGTTGCGTTCAGGACTAATAACTCACTTAAATCCATTGTAGTTCATAATAAAGATCCTATTCCCAAGCTACATAAATCGGGGGTTTATAGACTCTCTTGTGCTGATTGCAATTCAGTTTATATTGGTCAATGTGAACGTAGACTTGAAACACGTATTTCTGAACATGTTAACTTCATTAAGAATTACCAGAAATTTAAACATTTTAATTATCCTTCATCGTTTGCAAATCACATCCATTCTGAAAACCACTCTCGTGAATTGTTTAGGGTAGATTTACTGCATTTTTGCGATAAAGGTTTTAGATTGAATTTGCTAGAAAGCCTCGAGATACATACTGCCCTTTTAGATGATAACATTAATTGCCTTAATGAACAGCTTAGACCGTCTGAAAGTTATGTTTTCCTCAGTCTCAAAAATAATATTTTGTCAACAAGATGAATTTCTTTACTAATTTTTTTCTTCGTTTCTTTTTTTGAATTTGACATATACACTTTGGTTTAATGATACATTTTCATAGTTCTATGACACTATACTTGTGGTTAGATATTTCTCTTTCTTCTTTAGTCCCATGCTGCTCGGTTTTATATTGAAATATGACAAGTTAACCTTGTTCTACTGAATAGTAGTTAGTGTCGGTGTGTCTACTTCAGATACATTTTCTTAGATTGTTTGAAATCTTCTGACATCTCTACGATTTAATGGATGAGGATGATAATTTTTATACTTAATTTTCTCCTTATTAATTTTAGTAGGATATTTTCCTGTTTGGAGGTTCTTTACCAGAAATTCCATCCACATGGAAGAGATGAGTTTCTTCACTATGAAATTTGTTCATCCCCTAAAGTTTCTTATTTTATAAAACTTTTAACACTTTTCTTCTCCAATCTATTTCTTAAACTTCTTCCTATAATAGTTGAATTGTATAAATACTCCCATTATTGGGAATTGCTATATTTTCAAATTATATTTTTTCAAAATTTAACCTCTGACACTTTTCATTATATTCCCCATTTGTTCTATTGGGGGTTTAATAAGTTTTTTAAAAAACAATGTTACATTTTCCCACTATTTCCATATCGGTCTCTACTTTTGAGATGTTTTAACCATTAAACTATTATCCCTTTAAATTTTAATCTACTGTGTTTTTTTGTCTCATGACTTTTTACGGTAAGTTTTTGTTCATTTATTATATTAGATTTGATAAAGCATTTCCTCATCAATTTATCTTGAATGGCATTTTGGTATTGGACGATATTTTGTGAATTGTTTTTTGACTTAGTCTCTACTTGTCAGTATTAAATATAAATATAAATAAATTTATAGATATTTTTGAAAGTTTATCATTTTTTGACTCTTAAAGTGTTTTAGTGTAAACTCAAATTTAACAATGTTAACTTTGCTATATTATTTCGTTTTACTTAATTATGTGAACAATAACTTGTAGTTTCATAGTATTATTCTTGTTTATTATTTTGATAGATTTTGACATTTGATTGTAACTTTCCATATTATTTGTATTATTGGTTCATTTGTGTTAACAATTTGTAAGGAATTGTATTGAATGTTTAACTTGATATGGTACTTTTAAGATCCTCTTTCTATTATATTGTAATTATTTCAGCCTGATGATGGTCCTATAGGACCGAAACTAGTTGCAACATTAAATAAAACAGTTGTAGGATAGACTTTGAGTTTCCTTTGAACCTTTTATAAAATTTAAAACAAAAAAATTTATTTGATATTCAATATTAATGAATTTCAATAATAACTTATTTACCATTGCATATAGAAGGCGAGAGAACGCGAGACACTTTTAATACTTCCCAATAACATTATTTTTTTGAAGCGATTTACCACAAAAATCAAGTTTTTATTTTAGAAAAAAAATTTAAATAGAAAAAAATTAGAATAAAAATAAGGGCTAATCTGTAGGATTTCAAATTTTAATTTTTGAAAATTGACAAAATTAAATAGTTTTTATTTTTTTTTAACACAGAAACCTACTGTAAAAATCTTACAGATTGTTCGGAGTTTTTCTTTGCAAAAAATGAAACGATTTTATTCATAGATAGCCGAGATATTAGGGAAACGCTAAAAGAGTGCACCGATAGCAATCTGTCAGTTATAACTAATCGTTAATACTATTATTACTGTTATAGTCACTGTTAATACTATAAGTGAACTTTGATGTTGTGCTAATTGAAAAGGAACTCTTTTTGTTATTATTATTGGCAATAGGTTTATCTGAAATCTGAAAATTAAGAAACAATTTAAAAACGAGTGTTATTGGTAACGATATAAGGAAGTTTATAACAAAATGTATGTCATGGATCAAAGCTACGGAAGGAAGATTTTTATGAGCTTACTATTATAATAGCTATAAAATTTTTCTTTTTTGAATGGGACAAAGTAGAGCCTTTTATGACTCATTAAAATTATTTATATTTGAAATATATACAAAAATAAAGCTAGTAATAAATAAATTAATTTGTTTGATTATTTAATACGACAAAGTATGTGCTTAGTTCAATTGCATAGCATGTATTTTTAGCTAAACAAACAATACTGTGCAGAATTCCAAGACAACGAGAAGATAAAGTTTATTTATCTTTATATAATGAATATGTGATATCAGCCGCTTATTTAAGAAACCGTGTATACTGTATGTATACAGAAAAAGTATAAAGTTAAACATACTCTATAAACAAAATAACTTATTTCAAAAAGCAAGAAATTACTAGAAAATGGGTTTCTCACAAATAAATTATGTAAAAGATAGCCGCAATAAACATTTCATCTTAAAACTTAAAATAAAGTTAGTGGGAGTTGCATAACGGATAAAGTTGTTGCCAAATTTTAAGTAGAGAATTATTGACATACAAAGCCATAAAATAATTAAAGTATTTGATGTATACTTCATACAAAAAATGTTGAGTTGTTTCACAATTTAGTTACAGGTTCAATAAATTATACAACATATAAAAATAAAATAAAATATTTCAGTGGACGAGTTTGTGGTTGAACTTTATTTCTATTGTGTATTGAATTAAATTTTATTTTCTATCCTTCAAGAAAAAAATATTTTGAAATATAGGTTTCATTAATAAATATATGTTTTCATTTACATAAATATCCCAGAGCAATAAGTTATTATAAAACCAAAAGATTTCCGAGAGTAATAAGTCATTATGACACGGAAAGTAGCATAAAGAGAAATTACATAAATGTTTGATTTATATATCAATTTAAAATTCTTGAAAACTTGCCAAAATAATCATAAAAGTTTATTTTGACTAATACTTAATATATGTTATTTTTTATAATAAATTGAAATGCGAGAAAGTTGATTCACCAGTATTAATTTACAAATCAGTAGCTTATACAATATATTTTGTATGGTTACACAGACTAATAGCAAATTAATTCCAAAAATGAAAATGTTATTTTGTCAATAAACAAAAGTTTTTTTTCCTCAAGCGGTCAATAAATGCATCTTTATGTGCATGTATATACGTAGTAAAAGTACGTCTTTATTGATTACTGGGAGATAAAGTCTTTAAAAGGCCATGGGAGATGAAGTAAATTATGGGCGGAGCCTATGACGTCATAAAGTAAGGTTCATTTAAAATTTCTTAAATAATAATACCGATTTATTGATCAATATTTATACAAAATATTTAATTAATATTTGTCAATTATCCAAATTAAAAAAATATAAATTAAACAACAGTTACGTTATTGTTATTGAATATTATTTTCCAATACGCGAATACCAACTACTTTGACAACTGTCAAAAAAGTAAGATGGCGACAACTATTTCAGTGAGAACTAAAGGCGGATTTAGCGGATGTATAAGCATAACATTTTCATTAATGCATAATCATAACTATAACAACTTCTCTAACGCATAGTGCTTAAAAGATGTAACCTTTGTCATTCAACAACAATAACAAATTTTCAAATTTATAACCTCATTTGCTCATTCATTGATATTTATTTCTGTATTTTCATCAAAATATTGAATATTGATCATGAAGACCAAGAAGTATGACAGCTCCATGAAATCCACGCAGGCGCACTTTCTATTTCGACACATCATTATTTGTAAAAGTTAAAAGTTGGGAACTTCAAGGTTATGCGTTATGAATTGTGTACTATGACTTATGCTTATGAGTTGGATAAATCAGTCCATAGTTTAACTTTTATGAATTGTACATTAAAGTTATGTTTATGAATATAATTATGCTTATGCATCCGCTAAATCCGCCTTTAAGTTTGTTGTTTAAGGTAGGTAAATATATTTGTTTATTTATTTTACACGCTTGAAGAAAAAATAGTATATATTACACGGAGTAGAACTATTTGTTACCTGCCAAATGAATTTTTAAAGATTATTTTTTGACGTTTCTTAAAACCAATGAAATGCTTCTTTATTTGTCACAGGGGTAAGTTTCAATCAATCATGTCATTATTATAATGGAAATAAATCTCATGTGATTATAGTCGGGAATTGTCATTTGGCAATAGCCACTCGAGCCCTGCGGGCTCTCTTGACTATTGCCTGACAACAAGTTTTTAAACAATCTGTCAAATTATTTTCAATTTATGGAACTTTCTTGTTATTTTATTACTGACAATTTAATTCACGTATAAAAAATCACATAAGCCGCGTGATTTTGTCATTATGACAGCGAAAAAAGTTTGTCCTTTTCCAGCGACAATAACGAACCTAACTTTTGAAACAAAAGACACGAAGCTTCTGAAAATCAAGCTATTTTTAATAATTGTGTTTTTAACAATTGTACTTTTCCGTTAAATTAAATAAACTAACTTACATCTCATTTTTTAATTTATTGATTTAGATATTCATTAAATTGTCTTACCGAATTACACTCTAGCTCTTTTTTTTGTCTCGAAGTAAACTTGACATTTATAATTCGACAAAAAAAAGCTCTCGTGTAATTATAAGGGACAATACGTAATTTCTCACCAACAAAATTGTGACAGATCCGTTACTAAGGTGTCCGGTATTTCTATAGTTGTCAGTTTTACAAACGTCATTGAAGTGTCTTCATAATTTTGAAAAGAAATAATGAATCCAGACGAAATATCAAGATTCGGGTGCCGGTCAGGCGAAGAAATCAGAAAATTGGTTTCGAAAAGTGTCCCATTGAACACGCAGAAGTACAGAAGCTCTATTTGGAACCAATTCCTAAGGCTGAGAAATTTTACACTTGAAAAATGTACTACCATAACGGAACTAGCAACAATTCTCGAGGATTACGCCTTTAATATGAAAAAAGGCAATGGCGAAGACTATAAAGAGTCGTCTGTAAAGTCAATATGGAACACAACAGCAAAAATGGTACAAGAAAAATATTTTACGAAATACGGCATAAAATTCGACCCTTTCACGGATATATCTTTCAATTATGCAAGATTGGCCAGAGACGCCAACCGAAGGCAGCTTCAAAGTTGTCCAGAAAAAAAACTCAGTTCAAAAGAATTATCTTCCAAAGAAATATTAAAAATGATTAAAAGCTACGACGAAAAAACCCCCTATGGAACACAAAAAAGTTTTATCATTTTTGCTCATTTGAACTTGCTTCGAGAGGCAATGAGGCGATAAACTGCAAGATTAACCTTTTCCAGAAGGAAATTGATATTATGGGAGAATTTGCGGGTCAAATTGAATACAACAGCATTTTTTCGAAAACAACTCAAGGCGGGTCAAAAAGTTTGGCAAGCAGCAAATGGTTGGTAAGAAATTCATCAAACGAAAATTTGTGCCCAGCTGGACTATTCTTGAAATTAATGAAAAAAAGAGCAAATGGGCAGCAAATGAAGCTGGACCTTCGAGTTCCCAAATGTTACATGTCAATAATACACAAAATCAATCTTTAGTAGAAAAGAACGGGCAAACTCCTATAACTTATAATAATTGTACATTTAATATTGTTAACAAATAAACAAAGATTATGTTTTGTTGATATTGTCTTGTTTTTCTCGTGAAATAGTCTTGTCGAATACCATTCGAGAGAAAATGTTTTCCCGGCCAAATTTTCTTCTGGTTTTATTGAAGTAATTCTACCTCTATTCTCACCGCCCAGAGAAATAGATGTTTTAGCTTGTAATTCATTCCTTGAGGTTCACCTGATATATTAATATAAGTGTTTTTTTTATCTTGGGTACCAGTTGAAGTTAAAACAATTTTATTGGATTTTTTATCTTTTACAAGTGAATTGTAAGTTCTCCATTTTAACAAAATGTTTTATAATGTGTAATGTACGTTTATGATAATAAATAATATCACTATTGAATTTCTCCTCTAAATAAGAGTTTTCATTTTATTTATTAACTTTATTATATACAACAAAGAGAAACGACATTAAATGTTAATTATTCCTTAAACCTTTACAATAATATATAAATTAAATATGGAATTTGAAATTTGACAATAACTATTAAATCCACACAAGCCTGAGGACCTATATAAAGAAAAACGTACTTTACATATATGTTTTATATATCTATAGGTACGTATATGATGGACAAGAATAATACTTTCCGCATGCACTAGGACTTTATTGTTATTATTATGTATCACAAGCTACTGCCCAATTAATGTAATAAAGAGTAAATGTTTTTATATATTTGAAATAATATTTTTTTAAAGAAATATTAAAGTTGGATTTGATTATATTCTTGAGTGTTGATAGTTACATTAGTAATATCTACCATTTTTTTCAAGAATTAATTTCTTGTAATCCAGAAGTGTTACAATACCTAAAACAACTTTAATAATTATTTATCCCAAATGATTCTTGTACAGCTAGATTTAAATATCGCCGCCTTTATTTAGTTTTTACCCCAACCACGCAGATGGCGCAATAAGAAAGTCATAATTTTCAACATGACTTTGTTGTCATTATTAGATATATAATAGGTTTGTGGGTTGGGTAGCTAAGTAAATCATTTTTGTTTGTTTTTCTTTTCTGTTTTTTTAGGTTAAATTATTTTTTAATGTAATTAATTATTTTAATTTTAATGGGTCTTCGGCACCACGGTTAAAAAAAATATCTTTCATACCAAAGAACTAATGTGCCTTTTAATGTCTCAGGTGATTCCTTGACCTTTGGAATTCAAAAATGCACTTTAGATTCTTAGTATATATTTCTGAATAATTAAAATAAATTGGTAACCGGACTGGACTATTCTTTGAATTTTTTATATCCTAAAACTATCTTGTTGTTTTACATGAGTAGCGAAGTGAATAATAAGATTACATGCATAATTAATTAATTTATCGTGCAGTAAAATTACCGTAAACATAGATCACGTCAGCATCCGATATGGCAATCTATAAATTTTAAAAACATTTTTGTGTCATAGAGATTGGTTAAATGTGTCTAGGTCAGTATTTACTGACATATACAAAGATAACCAAGAGAATGAAATGGTAACTTTAGATCTTCTCTTCTATTTTTAACAACAATAACAGCACCCTACCTTTATCGACCAGAACTACAATTGATGCTTCTTCTTAATTGTGATTGTTATGCATTCTCTCTTCTTTTTCTTGTATGTTATCATTAAGATAACTGTTAACCTAATATTATTTTGAATGGTAGAGATACATCATATACAAAGGTGGGATTATGTATGGAAGGAATATTCCGTTGGCAATTCAAATAGATACACGTCTCTTCAACCATATATACCTAAAATACCTTGGTACAAAAACCTGACTGTTCCTAGGAAATATATTACCACCATTATCAGAATAAGATTTGGACATGCCTGGTACCCTAAACACATTCAAACTTAAAGTTATAGACAGTGATCGTTGTGAATATTGTTCAGAGGAAGGAAACCTGGACCACATATTTTTCAATTGCCCTAGAAATAAGATAACTTCTGATAGGCTAGTAATGGATTTACAT
Source organism: Ophraella communa (assembly GCA_035357415.1). NCBI lineage: Eukaryota > Metazoa > Arthropoda > Insecta > Coleoptera > Chrysomelidae > Ophraella > Ophraella communa. Next base: position 12,634,934 of record CM068981.1, on the reverse strand, counting down.
AATAATAAAGTTCCAGCTCCTTGGAATCTTCAGCACGTATTGTTACTAAACTCAAAGACTGTATATAATTGTCTCATTAAGTTTTTAAAAGATAGTACAATATCTTTGTAAAATGTTAGAAGAAAACTACTTATAGCCTTTATATTTTAACCTATTTGTATCCTTTCTCCCTTCATACCGTGGCCTACTGTTGTTGGTTTTTTTTTTAAATGCCTTGATGCCCCTAGGTGAGAAGAGAGTACCTTGTTAGTAATCTTTTTATTTTTTTGTTAAATTATTTAGTAGTACCATGTTAAGACTGGCTGTATGACTATAGTCTATGCCATTGAAAAAAAAAGAAAAAAAAACTAATATTAGTTACATTTGATATTTAGTGTGATACTTTTGCTCTAGTTTTACATATCGCAATTTTGGATGGAAGTAAAATATGTTCTGATTATCATGCGGATTCCTCTAGGCATCCTTTTGGATATTTATCCGTTCTCTTACATTTATCTTAATATTTTGTAAGATTTATGAATATTCAGGCCTATTCTGTATCTAAGTGGAAGTGAAGCAACTTTATAGCAACTGACTGACAAGCAACTGTAGATAGTAACCTTTTAACCACTTTCAATAAAATTGCTATTCCGGTAACTACTAGTTGTTAAGAAGAATGATTAGCCACTTTTACAGTGTAAATCGACCTTATTTTTCCACCCAAGTCTAACAACTGAGAAAATTGAGGTTAGAAGATTATTTTGATATTAGTAGGGGTGTGTCCTGTTTTACAAAACATGGAGACCCTGGAAGTAAAAACCGTAGGGGTAAAAAAAAAAAGAAGTGGTAAAATTATCCTGTCACAACAAAATCTCATGGTTGACTTTGTCACCAAACATAAAAAATTATTATTTAAATTGTTTTACCCATGTGAAATGGATTGCTCTGATCCCTTAAATTTATATGGATAATTCTGACTCAATCGCTAGAAAAATATAAGATTTAATACTAGGTTCACAATTTTTAGTACATTTTTATACATACTCATTGTGTATTTCATTAATTTCATGATCTAACAAAATATTCATAAACCACGGATCCATATTCCTATCACACTTCTATATTTTCTGATAGTTGCTAACTTTAACAACCACAAATGTTGTGGTTGCTCAGAAACAACTATATAGTAACTTTTGTAACCACTGGCTGCTTCTACAGAATACTATTTAAAGACAAGTGACAACCTAACCACTGACCTTGTTCTAAAGCACTGGCTCAGTAGCAACTTTGCGATACAAAATAGGCCTGATTGTCCAAATCATAATTTTGCGACTCCACATGTAAGAGATATTTCTTCAAATTCCCATAACTGTAAATTCCATATAACAAGGAGTTTTTCCTTTGAAATTTTATAATTGGTTTTATCATTTTCACTTAATTTCCATTTTCTGAATTTTCTCCATTGACACCAAAACGATCGTTCTTTTTATTTATGATTTCTTTGATTTTAACTTACACGTTATATGGTGCCCTTGACACATTAAATACATCTTATTTTCTCCCATTAAATATACATTTTTTAATTCCTGTATGTTATTTTATTAGCTTAAATATACACAATCGGCTCAAAAACCGAATGAGAGAGAGAGAGAGAGAGAAAACTCTGTCTTAATCTAAGGCAGAGGTGTTTCAGGCAGAGATAGCTGTCATTCACCGTGGAAAAATTGTAATAAAAAAATAACAAGGAAAGACCATTGTAGTTGCACATGCCTAAATAGGTAATAACGACGTCTCAAGAATGGTGAAGCAAAAAAGGCACTAACCAGTACATGCATGTCCTACAGGCGAATAAAAACCCGTGGCTAGAGAGAAAACTACTGTACAGTCTTAGAAAAGAAGGATTATAAGGACTGTAGATAAGACATTAATGTAACATAAATATCTTAATGCATGATATAGTTTTTTCCTGGTTTTTCTATATCATTGCATAGTTACACTGATCTTAGAGGGAAATATATCCAGGATAATCCCTTAGAGCTAATAACATCTAGGTTTTAATATTATGTCTTATTATTTTCATACTTGTTCTAAACACTACTTAATCAACATGAGGTAGCTACTTTAAAAAACAAAATGTACCTAACTTCAAAATGTCAATCTGACGATGCTACTTTTTAGCGAAACAGCTGTCATTGAGTTAAATAAACATTTTTTATTTAGTAAGATGTACTTCTACAAAGTAAAGGTTAATATAATAAATTTCATAATCTATTATCATTATGTGTAGATATTATTATTTTGTGTGAGTTTGTAGATTGACCTATTTATTCGGGACATGACCGACACTTGTAAATAAACTTAATCCCAAAAACCATTTAATGTAGGCGTTTTAAAAATTGCAACTCCTGTGTTATTGAAGAAGGACGTTTTTATAACTTGGATAGTTAAACGAAATTCACATTTAACATGTAATATGCTATTCTAAAGCCGACTGTACATGGTTCGAGAATGGACTGGGAAAGTGTGACGTCAAAATTTGTTTAGAAAAATTATACTTTTTCAGGCGCACACACTCGAGAATCGACCCCCAGATCTCTAAAAATAAAACAGGGTTAGTCAAGACGAAAAATTAATGCAAATACATAAAATAAAAGTATTTAAGTAGTATTGTGGACACGTTTTCTATCAAAAAAACAACTACTTCCTGAGCTATATGCCCCAATGGACATTGAATTACATTCCAATAGAAAACGTGATGGCGACCGACTTCGTCGATACTTACAACCATCTCTATCGATTTGCAAATTAACAGGAAGAACACTACTCGTAGACCAGTTTCGACATTATTGTGTCTCATCAGTACGAGGTAAGTAGTTCTTCTCATCCCGCAGAGCAGGATGCAGAATGATTCTTTTACGCCAATACATAAACCGTGAACCCACGATTCCATGATAAAGTCGTAAAAGCGCCATCCTACCATTAATTTGCAAACCAACAGATCAAAGGTAACTGTAATCACAAGAAAACAATACAAGAAATAAATTTCTATAAGGTGCAGTCAATAAAAAAACTGTTCCCATCACGTTTTCTATTGGAATGTAATTCAATGTCCGTTGGGGCATATAGCCCAGGAAGTAGTTGTTTTTTTGATAGAAAACGGTCAAGCTTGGTATAGAAACTGTTTCCTTACCCTGGGTGCAGGTGGAAACAATTTTCCACTTTTTCAGTTTTTTTATTGACTGCACCTTATAGAAATTAATTTCTTGTATCAAAAAAAACGTCTGATAAAACCTTCAACAATAAACAGATTAGGAAAATAAAAATAATGGAAGAATTATGGTAGGTACTTAAAAAAGCATTATTAAAAAAAATTGGAGTAAAATAAGGTTATTAGAACCCTGAAAACATTTTAAATATAGAAATAGTGATAAAAGCGAAAAAAAGTAGTATTAAACAACTATTTGTTGTTTACTTGGCGGTATTAGACGGTTTGTAGGTAATTGATTAATTCAGTAATTTTTTTATTCTTACATTTTCTAAAACTGGTTTGTAGTAGTAGATATAACTGTACACATAAATTTTTTATAAAATTTGCTCTTTGGCTACAACCCTCTTTTGAAATATGAATAAAATCTGTAGAAAATTTACAATGTTGTCGATATCTGTGGGTTAAAAGTAACTAACAAATATTTGTATTTATTTTCATAAAAAGAAGATAAACCTATCAATATATTTGATATGTGATTGACAGCGTTGATTGCCAAAGTTGATTATTAAACACACTTCATAATTAGTTATTAGTTGGCGCTAAATTTAAAAATTATTAATTATTTATTGTTAAATTTTACGAAATGAGAAATATCACATCCACATAATTAACTAAGTTTCTTACTTAATACGATATTACTAAACTAGTCCATTAGTTATTTTTAAAATATTAATATTTATTCTTATTAATATTTTTCATTTTTAAATTATGAGTTGTATTTATTTTTTATAGAGCATGACATTCGTATTTTCCTGCGCAAAGTGTTAATTTTTTGGGTATAAATTTGCCCCTAATGGTAAGGTTATTCTAAGTTACAAATTTATTAAATCTTGATAAAAAAAATAAATTAGAACCTACTTTTTTTATTTAGACAATCTTTGTATATTGACTAGTTTAAACTTTCGTCTAAATAATTACGTAATATAATGCATTGATCAAACAGCTTTTTAGTAAAAACACATTTTATTTACATTTGAAAATATATATTTTAAGAATCCTTGATATTATGTGTCAGTGATATGAAAAATATCGCTGTTCTCTCTTTAAATGTTTTTAACCAAAACAAAATTTATTAAATTTATATTAGAGAATTTTTCAAAGCTCCAGTCAAAAGAGGATGGGTGAGTCAGAAGTTGAATATTTTGTTGTATTAAAAAAAAGATTGACGAGATTAACTTTATATAACAGATCCAAATCAATGTAATAATAAATTAACTAACTTCATAAATTAAACAAATATTTAAAATATTGTTTTTATAAATAAAAATATAAATTTTTTTAAAAAATGGTGTTAAAAAATAATAAAGAATAAGCATTTAACATTAAAAATCGAAACATTCGAGATATCGAAAAAAAATTATTAAAAATTATCTTTTAATTTAAATTTTGGTGTATTTTCAATTGTTGATAAAAAATTGAAAAATGCAAATTTTCGAATTTTTCCAACACAATCAATTTTTCAGGCTATTTAGAATAACTCGACGAAGTAAAAAAATCCTGAGGGTTTAGTACAATAATTATCTCGGTTTTTCTGTTAATATTTACATAACTAATGGAAAAATTGGGATAAAAATGTTTTAACCAAGGATTATTGTTCATTCATGTATCATGTATAGTTCATGAATTTTATCTTTCCTTAATATTCATATTTAATATGTTTAAATAATTGTTTTAGTTACTGCGTCATTGTGCGTAAAAGTCAGACTACCCGAGATATTAAAAAAAACTAAACACCTACTTATTTTTACTTTCTTGTTTATAATTTCTGCTATTTTTTTCGGTCCCTTTTGGAACCTTTCCTTAAATAATCTACATAATAATCCAGATCAAACGACATCTTGGTCGTAATTTTCGGTGTCTACTAAGACTAAGCCAACAAATTTAAACTAAAATAAGCTTTAATTAGTTTAATTACTTTGATTCAATAATGAAAAAAAATTAAATATGGCGAACAATATTTTTAGTCTAATTAATTCATTAAGTAACTACAAAAATTGTAATAAAAATGTTTTTCTACAAACGTGTTAAAAATGCCATTTTTAGCACTCCATAGAAGCCTTAAAAATGTCACTTTAAGGCACTGCTGTCAAAAGTGAATTGTGTGCCTTAAAATATTTATGGCACTGCTATCAAAACTGAATGGTCAGATTTTGAAAGCAAACGTCAAAATATTTAAATTTTATTTATTAACATTATTATTAATAGTATCATTTGTGCAATTACTTTATTTGAGCGTTTGTAGAAAAAATATTGTATGATATACGTGTTATGAGTTCCTTTTAAGGCACTCATGTGAAATGCAGAATTCGCTTCGCCATTCGCGTGCCTTAAAAATGTACTTTTAACACTTATATCATAAATAACTATTATGCTTAACATAAAAAAATATTAAAATTGTAAAAATTTCATTAGATTTATAATTGAAATATGAATAAATTAATGTAATTTCTTTATTTTATATGACATTATTAAATATTGGGATCGATTTTGCTTTTTATATAAATTTCATTTTATTGATTCATTAATAAATAAAAAATATATAATAGTATATTAAACAGCGCATTTCATATATGGAATTCTGTTATGACACGAGTTCAAGTTTAAAAAACGAATCGCGAAGCGATGAGTTTTTTAAAGAACGAGTGTCACAACAGCCATATGAAATAAGTTGTTTATAATATTTTTTATATTTTGCCCTTTTTACCATTTTTTAAATTAATTTTTTATTTTTATGTAATTACGAAAATTTTTATTTTAAAAAGTATGTCGGCAGCACTGTGTAATTTATAAAATTTGACAGTTGTGACATTTAAATTATCAAATGTTAATGTTTTAAAATATTTTACAAAGAATAATATACCAATAATAATATATTATATAAGTAAAATATTATATTCATATTCACAGATACTTTCTTAAAGAACAATATAAAATTAATAAATTGCTATTAGCCACAAATGTCATTGTCAATAGTCTTGCCTTTAGATACTTCACTCATGTCGCCAACCATTTAAAACAAAAATTTGCGTGCGTAAAAGTTACATTACGATACGCAAATGCGTTTTATAATGAAGATTTTTATAAGTGCAAAATATAAAAAAAAATTGTATAGCGCAAAATAACTGGTCCAAAAACTCTCTTCAAACTTTTATGGAAAAACGTAATTAGCATAGTGTTTCTGAGTATACTGTATCAAAAAATTAACCCAAAATTTCTATATACATATTAATAATAAAAGTTTTAATTTCAACCACATCATGGAGGTTATTGACTCACTACAAAAAACATAATTGCTCCGATATCGTTTTTATTTCTATCTAATGAAATGATTGATAGTGCGTTGAATTGAAATCGGCGTCGAATGTGTCTATCCTCCTAATGGATTGTCAATTACATTTTTAAATTATTGTTTCGTAATTTTCCACATATTGGTTCGTACTAGGTGTTTCGACATACATTTCCGTAACTGTTTATACCAGAAACACCATTGATAGACATTTAGATATAAATTCACACGTAGAAAAATAATTAAGTTACTTTTGTGACCAGCAAGAAGTAAAACATAGATTTTGCTTATTTGGTTTCTGAGATAGTTAAAGGCTGATCTAAGTTCTCTCCAAAAATAAAGGGAGAGCTCTACGTAAGTAGAAAATGAAACAACTAGCAATCCATAAGTAAAATATAATCTCAGAAAATTAGTTTATTTGTTTGGAGTTGGCAGCTAAGAAAAGTCATTAAATCGTAAAATGTTGTTAAACAAGATCCCAAATCAGTAGCGCACGTACTTGTTTATATCGGTATTAAGAAATTTCTTTTCATCATCATATTTTAATCTTCTTAGGTAAGGGATAAGTAGTCATAATAGGATATTAAGAATATTTTGTTTTTTACTTTTAGTGTTAGTAAACGAAGTATCTATCGATTTTTAAGTGAGAGAAAACAGGGAAATGTTAGTGAACCAAAAAAACACGTAGGAAAAAAGTCCATTATGGTCGATAACTTTAATAGAGATATCATTAGAAGACAAGTCCATTCTTTGTACTTAAATACGGCGGATGACTCATCAAATCGATGTTTTGGTTGCTCAAAAATGCAGTTGTTTAAGCTGATGTGTCATGGTAAAGAGTGAACCGTCTTCGGCGGTTAGTTTTCCTGACAAACAAATGGTTGTGCAGGCGACCATTTGCTTGGAAGTACTTCGTGCGGGATCAACTTTTGTTGGATTGGACTCATCTTGAAACACCCATACAGTCGACTGCTGTCTACTTTCGGACTCATACGCGTAAATCCACGATTTATCTGTCATGATGTCATAGACGTGTTTCGAAGCACCGCGATCGTATTTTTTGAGCATTTCCTTCGACCAATCGACACGAGCCTTTTTTTGAGCGATTGACAAATTGTGTGGGAACCAACGCGAACAAATTTTTTTGACCGTCAAGTATTTATGCAATATTGAATGTATGCTAGTCCCACTAATGCCTAAGGTTGTCTTAATCTCACGATAGGTCACATGACGGTCTTGCAATATCAGTTCGCGCACAGCATCAATGGTTTTCGGAACAACAACTGATGTTGGACGACCTGCACGAAATTCGTCTTGGAGTGAACTACTGCGACGATTAAATTCACCATACCATCGATAAACACTGGTCCTTGATGGAGCTTCATTGGTAAAAATTGAATTCAGTTCATCCATGCACTGTTGCTAAGTCGAAAGTTGTACAAAATAATCGCACGAAAATGTTCACGATTTAATTCCATTTTTGGGCCGACATTCTGAGTACGTATAACCTCAAAAATGTCCAACTTTACGATAGAGCTGTCAGTTGACAGATTGCAACCCTCGTATTTAAATTATTAAACTGCACGTTATATAGGACCAAGTCATTAATAACACATAAAATAAAACAAATAATACCTTAAAACTGTTAATATTTCAGTAAAATCGCCATTCTTCTTTCTAACTAGAAAAAAAAACTTAAGAATAAAATTTCATATAATTATAATTTAAAAAGATCGCCTTGAATTATGACACTTGCTAACTATGAGTAAAATGATATTCTGGAATTCACCAATTTGACAAAGTGCTTCGTAAACATATAAACATATTTGTTTAGAAAATCTCACAAGAGGTTTTTTTCAAACGCGGAATGTCTGCGTTAACGGAAGTGCATGTCACTGAGTAAACAAAATATCAAAGATTTGTTTTTATGTGTCATGTTTAAAACACAGTTACGACTGTTATTAAAAATGCAAGAGGTAAAATAAACATAATTTAAAAAAAATGAGGTTTTGACGACTGAGAATAAACAAAATACAGTAAATCCTTGGCGTAAAATAATTACTGCATAACATTTTCTTTAAATAATAATCATTATCTAGGGATTAGATACGTGAATTTTTTAACGAATTAATAGATGGCTCTTAATCATGACAAAGTAAAAGACTGCACAATCACCGCTAAAACGTTACTTTTTATTTGAAGAAAATAAGAAAAATGGATCTATAATAGTAAGAAATTGCAAATTAAAAAAAAAAACAATTTCAGGTCAACACTGGCAAATAAAATTAGGTTTCGATTCGAGATATAGAGACGGACACGATCTTAAAATCTAGAACAAGAATTTTCTATAATTACAAACCTCGTGTGAGGTATTATTAGTCACCCAAAATATTTCTTGACTTATCTTGATACAAAATTTTGCAATAACTACATTTGCTTTTTACATAAACTTTATGATGTAATGTCCAATAATATTAAATAACTACCGACTTTTAATAACTTCAAGAAATTTTATATTTTATAAGCACTATTTAATATGTACATAACAAAATTAATGCTCGTTTTGTTTTTTAATTAAGATGCAAAGTTTATAGGCAAATTTATTAGTTTCCATTTTAAAGTAATCACTAAAATTACACTCTACAGTTTCTACCCAGAAGGAATAGAGTCATTGTTGCCACAAGTTTACTTAAGACTATAGGAGAACACCAACAATGTTTAAACTTAAGGCCTTAAGTCATAAGTCCGGGAAACGCATTTTTACAGTATTAGTCCGTAATTTTGAGACGAGTTACAGTAAGTTTCCCGGTCGTATGTCGTAATACGTTTTATTTCATACTGCAGACACTAAATCTTACATTAATAAAACAAAAATTGAAAATATGATCATCCATGATGGAAACGCTAGTTTCTAAGGTTACTGTTTCTGGTGTTTGTTTTGTTAACTTTTGTGAAACGAAACGTCAACAGACAAAATGTCGACAAAGATGTTTTGCGTAAATATAATGAAGCTGCTGGCTCTTCAATTCCCACAAAATCATCAGAAAGGTACCATAGCGAATATTAACAGTTTTGCTACAGGAAAAGAGTAAACGCAGTCAGTGAAATCAATGAGGAAATAAGGAATCATTATTGGCGATTTTCTAATCAAAGAAATGTCCAGTTCTTCACTCTGGTTGTGACATGTGGAATCGGCTTTTTTTGTTGACTGTAGAATATGGAATAATAAATCTTTTATCATCGGAACTTCTTTATTACAATTATTAAGTTACCAATTTTTTAAATAAATATTGGTTAAATATTGGTTTTGTTAAAACGAAGAGTTTTTATTATTCCTTACCAATAAATGTTACACTGGTCAAAATATTCGATGGTCCATACTACAATTTTATGAAAACGTGGATATATCAAGGTTCTCCAAACTTCGAGCGTTCCTTAAAAATCATTCTGTTGGCTATCAACCTAAACAAGCCAAAACACTCACCAGAGAAGAATTGGCAAAATTTGTGAAAGAGGCACCAGATCAACAATATCTTTTGGCAAAGGTAGTAATTTTAGATGTACATTTCAATATTTACTGATAATTTTGTGCTCTTGTTAGATTGTTGGTTTAATCGCGGTCGCTGGTGGTTGTCACCGCGAAGAGATATATGAAATGTCTTTGGATGACTTCCAGGAAACTTCTACACAATTGGTAATCACAATCCCTTTCTCAAAAACGAATTAAAAAAGAGTATTTACGGTCATTGATAAAATGGACGGCATAAGTGTGTTGGAACTGTTCCGAAGATACGTTGCCTTGCGCCCCAAAGGTTTAGGTTACAACAAATTGTTCGTAGGATACCATAATGGCAAGTGCATTTCCCAGCGCGTTGGAATTCACACAGTCGGTGGAGTTCCCAATAAAATTGCGGAATTTCTAGGAAAAGCAAATCCCGAGTTGCACACCGGCCCTAGTTTTCGCCGCACGTCGGCGACTTTACTAGCAAATGCGGAAGCGGAACTTTCCGTTCTCAAAAGACATGGAGGATGGAAGAGTTCCTCCGTGGCAGAAAAGTATATTGAGGATTCGTTGGAAGGAAAGAACAAAGTGGCTAAAATGATCCAGGAAGGAGAAAGTCTTAACTGAGACATCTAAAGAAATTATTACAATTGCTTGCTCGAGTTCCACTCTCCACCTTGGTTTACCGAAAGTTGAAATAACTGGGAATATAGATTGCGCAATTCTTGTTACTTTTAATGTTTAGATTGTCTTTAATTACATTTTATTAATTTTGTATTGTTTTCACAATAAATTGTTTGATTCTTGCCTCATTTCGGTAAAAATTTTACCGGGCTCGATACCGTAAAGTCTAATTTACCGGACTCAATTCGTTGACTTAAACATGGCTGTTACGATGCAGTATGAAATAAATATAATTACATAAAAATTATTATTAATATGAGAAACAAAACAAAATTAATATTAAACAACAATCAAAACAAATAATAAAATAATCTAGAAGAACTTAAAACTTTTCAGTATTACTACGTTTAAAATTGGTAACTCGACTATATAACTGCATCAGAGAAAACCAACATCAGCTAAAGTAGATAAAAAGAAATAGTTAATCGGTGGATGCAAAGCAATTTTGTACACCGCGAAACAAAAGTTAAACTAAGGAAATGATTCATTCATTCATTTGACTTGACCTGAGCATGAGCAGATAAACTCCATCTTCACCCGTTTTATAGAATATATTAGCTATATTTTTCGCTCTTCCAAATTTATCTCACCGACTACTCAATCCACACTGCAGGTGTTCCACGTGCGACCTAATTTGGAATATTCAGATCTCTTTGTTCGGTAAAACTACCCTTCTTCTTTAAAAACTCGCTAAAAAAACAACATGGCTTTCACAAGCAAAAAACTATAATTCCAGTCACGAAGGCCACAAAAGGTAGTTTCAACGAAGGAGGCAAATTATGGCTACATAACCTGACGAAGAGAAAAGGATTTTCTCCAAAATTATAAAAATCTTGGGAAGGCTCGGATTTGATCAAGAAGAGTATCAATAACGTCATCAATGGCATTAATAAGATCTTCAATGGAAAACGCAAAGTGATCCACCAAAACCGACTAGCACCATAGGAAGGAGACCATAACAATGAAGAAGGAGTGGACCGTATCCGAGGAGGTGCAGACTCTGCCTTCGACGAAATTAATGGGAGCCTACCTAACCAGTATAGCTGGGTTTGTAGTCCCTACAGAGCAACAACAAGATTTTTCCACCCTCCCGGAAGACCATTAACTGGCACACAACATCCCAGCTATCATCAAACACATACGAGATTTGGCCACCGTCTTCCGAAAGAAGTTTGGGCAGTTAGAAAAACTTACAGAGCAGATTCCAGCCTGTGGCATAATTCTTAGTTCGCCTTGCACTTGGTAACAAAGAACATAAAATTTCAAGATCGATCCACCTACCAAAATGTGTGGCAACCGCTACAAATTCTTCGAAACCATGTGCTGAAATCCAACATGAAGAAACTAGCTGTGCCAAAGATAGAGAGCAACCAGCTGGATTGGCAAGGTATCAGGAATATGGTGGAAGTGATCTTCGATGGTACCGGTGTCCACATATTAATTTGCAGCCATACACCCCGCAACATCCGATGAAGACATTGCTCTGTTATTTTCATACTACTGAAAAAGGAAAATGTAGAAATCGGTCCAGTTGCCGATTTAAACATCCAGCTCCGGCTATACAGGAGTTCTAGGAGAAACTCACTATTAAGGAGGGGGCAATGTTACAAAGTCGTCAAGTTCAGAAGCCGACCCTATTCAAAACTTTAAATAATGGCGAATGCTCCTTCCCGTTTCCTATTTCTTGAAAATTAAGTCGACTAGAATGTTCGGCCCGAATGGTACACGATGGAGGAAGTTAGTTATCAGTTAGAACAGTGATAGTTAACAGACAACAATTAGTGCGCGGGAAGTACGTGAACAGTGAAATAAGTGCGTATAAATAGTGTTATATCAGAGTGGTATTAATAAATTAGAACTAGTATACCGTAAATTAAATGTATTTTATAAAATAAATAGACAGTAGTTAACCAAAGTGTGTATAATTTATCCCATCCATAAAAACTATATAAATAAATAAGAAACAGATCAGAATGCAATATCAAAAATTCCGAATCAACCTACTTATCATTTACCTTTCAATAAAAGTTGTATGTCACTAAAAGTACATATTTAAATGCTGTAAAACAATAGGTTAATAAAATTAGTACTGGATACATACCTAACGAAAAATCAGGAGCTAATTAAATAAAAGAGATCATTGTTTTTATTTTTATGTATGTGAAACCTGTATTTTTTGAAACATTTATAGTTTTACAAACTGTTTAAAGAATAATCCCAAACCCACCACCAAGATCTCTTAAGTATATTCATGATTTAAAATTTAAAACAATATTTATTGGTTTTGTTAACTATTGTGATGGCAGTTTTATCTTAAATGGATTTCTTTAATTTTTAAACACATGATAAAGAATGCGGTTTTTAGGTATACTAGCTTTTCGTTGAAGAAACAACGGAAACTATGTGAAAAAATAACAAAATTTTTGATTGTTACTATAACTAATGTTGTTTTATGAGTGAGACTTTTCTTGTGTGCAAATAGAACAATTTTTGGCTTCAAAATAATGAAATGATTATACTTTATTACCTGTCTTTTCGTTAGATACTTAGGAATAACACTGGACAGAAAACTAAATTTCAGCGTACACATGAAAAACACTAGAAGAAAAGTAGAAATAGCTAGGAAATTCATAGGGCCATACATACACAAAACCAACCCTCTAAAGAAGAGGCTAAAGCAACAAATATACAACGCATACATAAGATCGGTAATGTTGTATGGAACTCAACATCAGACGTAAACATAAAATCACTGGGTCGAAAAGAAACAAAAATATACAGAATAATAGAAGGAGCAGAAAGATACACAACGAATGCAAAAATAGCAAAAATAATAAAAAACAAAACAGAGCAGAAAGCAGAGCAGAAAACAGTGAACAGAAAATAGGAAAAGAAACAGTAGGACAAATAGGGTAGAGGGCCAAATACAAACTAATACACCACAGAGCCAATATACAACTTATAGGAATCTAGAAAAATAAAGCAGGGGAAACCTAGAAAATCCAGGAAAAAGCCTGGAAAAACACGAAAAGAAATACAATAAACTAGGACACAGCCGAGATTAGTTCCAGAGAAAAATACAAACAAAGAAAATAAGGAACAAAAACACAAAAAGATAGACAAAACAAACAGGTGCAATGCGGAACTGGGGAAAAATAAGAAAAAATATAGAAGAAAAATTAGGATGAAAAGGCTATATTCAAATGAAATTAAATGATGTTAAATAAACTTTAAGATTAATGGTCATTATAAAATTACAAGATGCATACTTCATTCAATCAAACCTTGACATGATAAACTTTGAATAGCAACATTAACCGAATAATATGAATAATTAAAATCTCGGAAATTATCAATATTTTCAATATCAAAACCTGCTTTTAGCATATTTTAAGTAATATTTAGCAAAATTGCATGTCACTACTTCAGAGCAAAAGTTGATTAAGTAGCACAGAATTTAATTCTGATTGAGATAAATGCTATAACTTATATGTCCTAACTCTCACCTCATTCTCCAACAAATAGTATATTAAATATGGCGAACGGCGAACCCTTAACGTTCGACATGCTAATAACGTTTTTTGCACGATTGATACCATTATAAATTAAAAAAATAAACATTTTCGTCATATTGACTAGTTTCATTCATTTTATCAAGATAGATACTTTGGTTGCATAACAACAATGGAAAATTGAGTTTTTATTTAGTTGTCAATAATTTTAAGTACAATTTTGGTTATTATAAGTTAAAATATAGGCGAAAGTAAATTTGAAGAAGAAGGGTGTTCCGCAATTATTCCTGAAAAATTTAAAATCCGTTATCAAAATAACTACCAAATTTTTAAAAAATGGTGCGAAGACAAGAATTTAAGAATCGATGAAAAGACTCTATTGGTATATTTTGTTCAAACACATATGCAGTTAAAAGCTCCTGAAAGCCTCTGCGCAGAATATTCAATGATTAAATCCACCGTTTTTCTTTATGATGGCACTGATATTTCCAAGTTTTCAACTTTGATCGCGTACCTATTTGTGAATTTCTAATTCACAAGATAATGTAAGCTATTTTAGGTAAAAGAAATACTCTAATGAATATTTTCTCATAATTTGTAGGTCGCAATGATATTGGGATATTTAATGATTGTAAAAGTACCCAATACAAAAACGAACATTCAGCGTAATTTTACAGTTGTTAATAAACCAGACGATAAAATTCCGCAAAAGTGTATAAAACTTCGTCCATTACAAGTACAATCAAATCATTTGTTCTTAAGATAGGCCAAAGGAAAATGTTGTGCTCAAGTAATGGGGAAAGGAACAATCGGGGGCTGGCCTTCTCAAATTTGCCTAATCCCGAGAACTATACTGGCCATTCGTTCAGGAGGACATCAGCAACGCTTTTGGCTAATAAAGGTGTTGATGTCCTCGGATTAAAGCGCCATGGAAGTTGGCGTTCATCGACAGTGGCAGAAAGCTATGTAGAAGATTCTCTTCAAAATAAAATAGATTTTGCCGAAAAAATATTGTGCAATACTAGTAATACTACTAATGTATGCGATTCTACAAGAGTTTCTGTTAGAAGTGAAACCACAGCCAAACACGGCGAGTTTTTGAGGTTGCTTTGCGTAGGTGGGCATCCAACACTTTTGGGTTCTGGATAAGGACCCATCGAACATGAGTTTCCCATCTCAGCCGGAAAAAAATATTACAAAAGTTTATTACAAAAAGTTGATTTCTTCCTGCTGTAAAATTATTATTCTTTGACTCAATGTAGTTTGGCCTTAAGTTACCGATATATAAATTCTTTGCAAATCTTTTCAGTCCCATTTTGTACGACTATACAGAACATTGATCTTAATAACCCAATTGAAGTATGAAATTCACAGACGAGCTGAACCTAATACAATTAAACCAGTCTGAAGGTAATTTCAACAATGAATTAAAGAGAGATTATGTAGGTGTATTCAATAATTCGTCTCGTCTTCTGCGAATTAAAACTCATTGCTTATGCGCCATTGAACATTCTTTTATATTTTTGCCATTTAATTTCGTGAAAAAGTTTCTTTTGTCCGGAATTCATTATAAAGCATTTCTTTTTCAAAAAAATATTGTGACAATAATAATCCACTTTGTCATAGCAAATTTATTATTTTTTACCATCGAATAAATAAATAAAAAAGTCTATTAATAAAATCGTGACGAATCTAAAAGGTTCTCAATTGTTCAAAAAGCAAATGTCATTCAAGTGGAATCAATTTATCGAAAATTTTTGTCCTGTTTATTGTAACGACGAAAAAAATATGAAACATCGTTGAAATTAAAATAACGCTGGAGATATCTATCGAAATTGAACTATAAATGATTGGAAGTGTGAACATAATATTCATAATAACACACTCAGACCGTAGATCCATATTTCCTCTGCGATATAAAAACGCTGTGCTTTGAATTATACACGCTATTGACCGCATCAAGATATTCGATATTTGATACTTTAACTTGAATTTTATGAATTGCCTTTATTTTAATTCACTTTTTATTTATTTAAACAAATACATGTTTCTATTCAGTACTTAGGATGGAATTATAAGAAAAAAAGAAGTATAGATCAATGTTCTGAGTGTGCTCTGGCTTATATTATATCATGAGCAACTGTATGTACTATTTATAGAGTTAGAAAATAGGTATAAATAATAAAGGTCTAGGTATTATTTTTCATAATTTTATTTTACAATTATAAACTATATTCTTTAGGACTTTTTATTTTCATCAACTGCAAGAGTAGCAGCAGTACAGATTTAAGTATAGATAACATAGGCGGTTGCCAATGGGCCTCCAACACATGACAAAAAATCAGTCGCCAGGCAGTACAAGTACACATGTAGGTATAGTATTTCCCATATTAATTGCTAAAATCCATTTAAAAGTGTTATACAGAGTGAGTTAGTTTACTAGGCTTCAAAGTAGAAAGAATGGCATGAAAACATCATATTTGTCCCGTTAAACATCCACTCTGTATCGTCGAAACCCAACCTCTCTCTAGACTGGTAGTTATACAGTGCGAAAACAAGAGGGGTACGCACGCGACTTGTTGACGGCTTTTAATGGTCCGCTTATTCTGTTGCGTGCAAGGGTCTGGGGGTGGTTTTTTGCGGCAGTTTTTATAAAACTCATAAATTTAGTGTCTAGTGCGAAGGCGGAGAGTCCAGATTTTTATTTGGGGCAGTTAAGTATTAACTTAAGATATATCTTTGTTTCGGTAATTCATTTTTAATAATTGGTTTACATATTGTAATTTTTGCCCATATTAATTGATAACCTTAAATTAGTTACATATATTATGGCAGCGTTTTGGAGACCTTTTGAATTAGAAAGTGGAAATCCAAATCAAAATTAAAATTCAGAAGATGTAATATCGCCAACAGGTGAGGTTAGTAGCGAATTTTGCAATAAAGATTTATACATTCGGTGTCAGAGAGTTATTTTAAATATGTATCAGTATTTGAAAAATAAAGATAATAAAAAATCAGATGCGGTTATAATAAAGCGAATTAATACCTTAACTAAAATTTCTATTTACACAATTTCTCGGGTTATTAAGCGCGGTGACGCTATAGATCATTTGCAGGTGCGGAACAACAAAAAAACAAAATTTGCAAATGTTGACGATGCTACAAAAGATGTTATAAAGCGAAAGGTTTATAATTTATATCAAGAAAATATTGTGCTGACTTTAGACATCGTTCAAGAAAAATTACGAGATTATCCTGATTATAATTATAAAAACTTAGAAACTTTACGCGGTATACTATTAGAATGCGCTTTTAATTATAAGAAATTGGATAAACGAATGGTTATAATGGAATCG
The DNA here is from genome assembly GCA_035357415.1 of Ophraella communa. NCBI lineage: Eukaryota > Metazoa > Arthropoda > Insecta > Coleoptera > Chrysomelidae > Ophraella > Ophraella communa. Next base: position 12,617,347 of record CM068981.1, on the reverse strand, counting down.
CGGCGTATTTTTGTACTCCGTGAAGAGTATTTAGATAAAATAAAGTATCGTGAATTAAAAAGGCATACATTATACCTAGATGAGACTTGGTTTGATACACATGATACTGTTCAGTATGGCTGGGTAGATCAAAAGTGTAGTTTAAATGCGCCATGTTCGAGAGGAAAGCGTATAATAATTCGTCACGCCGGAAGTGAAAACGGTTTTGTACCAAATGCGTTACGACTATCTTGAGGCTATGTCTGCAGATTTATTCGACAAATGGTTTCAAGAGCAGCCTCTTCCTAACATTCCTCCAAATTCAGTAGTCGTTATGGACAATGCTTTCTATCATTCGCGGATATTAAATAAAATTCCAAGTTCTAGTTCAAAGAAGGCAGATATTTTAGAATTTATGAAAAATAGAAACATTAGTCCGGAAAAGGTAACAACAAACTACACAATAGCAGAAGCACAAATACCGTACAAAAGCTTGTTTTTAAAGAAACAAAGTTGGATTATACTGTGCGGTAAAGTCCCTTCCCCCCCATTTATTTTTTGAACCGTTAGAATTAAAAATTTGAAATTTTGGTAAAGTGAAGTAGGGAATGTATATTACTTTTTTATAGATAGTAGGTGACGTAATCATAAACAATGGCGGACGTGGGCCCTTTTGGAAGATAATTTTAAATGGCACTATATGGCAAGTAATACATGTACATGATTTAAAAGCTTGTTTCAAACCCTTTCCAATGATACCAAAAAAAAAATAATTCTTCTTCCTTATTTACAACTTTCAACCCAAAATTATTATTAATTATTAAAGTTTTAAAATATTTTTTTTGGTAAAAAAATACGTTCTAATAATAAAAAAAAATTAAATAATATGTTCAAAATGTTCACCATTTACTTCCTGGCAATAAAAAAGTCTAGCAGAAAACTCTTCCCGAACGCGTTCAAGTGTCTCTCTAGAAATTAACTTTCATTCTTCACTAATTCTTCGCTTTAATTCGTCAATGCTCTCAATTGGTGTACCATAAACTTTTGATTTTAGGTACCCTCATAAAAAGAAATCTAGTGGGTTCATATCGGGAGAACGCGCAGGCCACTCTATTGGACCCCGTCCAATCCACCTATCTGGATATTGTTCATTTACATAATTTCTAACAGGTTGATAATAATGGGGAGGAGCACCATCCACCATCCTGCTGAAAAGTTATTTCCATATTATGGAACTCGTCAGCATGATCCTCAAGAATCTCTAAGATTCTGGGTTCAATACCATTCTGGAGTAATTCCAGGTTAATTTCTCCAGTTAAATTTACGTTTAAAAATATAGGCCCAACAATGTAGTTTCCCAAAATTCCTGACCACACATTCACTTTTTGAGGAAACTGGGTGTGACCTTCATAAAAAAGGTGAGGATTTGTGTCACTCCAGTATCTTACGTTCTGGGTATTAACTTTACCAATAAGAAAAAAAGAGCACTCATCACTAAAGCAAATTGTTTTAAGATAATAATGATCCTGTTCTATTTTATTTCTTATTTGTTCACAGAATTAAATTCTGCGATTTGGATCATCTTCTGTCAGCATATGGAGGATTTTCATTTTATAAGGATGAAATTTTTGTTTCTTTAAAACCCTTTTTACAGTTGATGAAGACACTTCACAAGTTTGTGCAACATTTGAGGTAGATTGTATGGGGTTGACTACCATGTCGGCAACTATTTCGACTTGTTTGTCTTCACTAATTCCAGGTCGACCACTTCGCTTAGCATCTGCAACGTTTCCCGTTCTATGCAATTTATCTAAGAGTTGTCTCAGGTACTGTCTGGATATTGGTCGATCTGGATGCCTTTCATTAAAAATCCGTTCGGCTTCATGCAGATTAGTTCTAGCCTCACCCATAATTTATATTGCTTCAACTTTTTCCTGCGACATATTTAAAAACTCTTATTTATTATTAACGGATAATTTACTAAATCACAATAATGGTAAAAAAGTAAAATTTTACTATTTTTACAAATTATAATTAAGATATGAACCAAAAAGAAATAAAAATAAAAACTTTGAATTTAAACAAGAATAGTATAGTGCCAAACCTTTTAAATTTTTAGTACGCCAGTTAATAGCATTGTACCTACATTTAAAGCAAAGAATTCGAATTAAATAAAAAGTCGGTAAAGTTTTTTTTATTACGAAGAAGTAAATGGTGAACATTTTGAACATATTATTTAATTTTTTTTATTATTAGCACGTATTTTTTTACCAAATAAAATATTTTAAAACTTTAATAATTAATAATAATTTTGGGTTGAAAGTTGTAAATAAGGAAGAAGAATTGATTTTTTTTGGTATCATTGGAAAGGGTTTGAAACAAGCTTTTAAATGATGTATTATTTGCCATATGGTGCCATTTAAAATTATCTTCCAAAAGGGCCCACGTCCGCCATTTTTTATGATTACGTCACCTACTATCTATAAAAAAGTAATATACATTCCCTAGTTCACTTTCCCAAAATTTCAAATTTCTAATTCTAACGGTTCAAAAAATAAATGGGGCGGAAGGGACATTAGAACCGCACTGTATAAAAGATAACTGACAGCCATTTATTGCTTCATGTTTATTCTTTTCAGTTCTGCCAAAAACGCTAGTGAACTTTGCAACCAAATTAGTTATAACTAATTTATAAACATGTTTTAATCATTCGGTCATAAATTTATAATAATACAGATTTTCAAAGTAATTGAGTTAGAAAATATTATTTTTAAGTTATTTTAGATTGATTGGGGGCACTTAACTATGACTTTGACGAACATCCGAGGGCTAAGAGGCCCAAATTGGTTTTCATGAACCCACTTGCAATTTAAAGTTATTTCAAATTTTTCTTTAAAATTCTTTCAAAATTCAAAGTAGCTTTAAGCAAAATATTAAAAAAAAGGTAAAAGTTTGTGAAAACTAGTCTAACAAAATTTCAACGATTCCAGAGAGTGTATCATTTGCATAAGCTCAATAAACAATAACTCAGCAATAAAAATAGATGTCAAAACCGGATTTCTTGCAATACATTCGTGATGAATTCTATTTTTTTTATTTATATTCAAGTCCGCCGAATTGGAATTCTGTTGTAGGTTTTTTATTTATTCTGCAAGGGCGTCCGCGACAATTTTTCATTTAATTTTAATCTATGCTATTTTATAGGAAATTTAAAGCTTAACATGTTAAATATTCAATTGATATTCAATGAGTAAATGACATCTAAAGTCGAAAAATGACCAATTTTCTTATCTTTATTTATGCAAAAAACAATAGAAAATTCGGGACTTAGGTAACGTTGGCACGTAACATCAACGTAATATCAAAATAGCATTGATTCTTAACAAAATCTCTGTTCGAGCATTTAACTTAGTTACTGACAACTATGTTTATTTTTCGTCTAGCCATTCAGTACATTCCGTTGATTGGTATAGTTAATATAAATAAAACGCATTTAAGTATCTAGTAACTTTAGAATTTGAAAATTAGCAAACGGTTTTTATGCACCTACTTATAAGAGACGCAGTTTTAGTTTTGGTATTGAGTAATTATTGTTTATAATTAGAATTTCTCATAAACTATCAATATTTGAACATAAACATTTTGTAATGTTATGAGTTAGAAATGGATTGTTTCAAAATACTGCTAATATTTTACGAGTTGTGCTATTAACCAAGCGTAATAAATTCCAAATATCCATTTTGGATTTATTTGTCGGTACGCTACCGAAAACGTAAACAATTCGCGATTTCGACTACCGTTGGGGGCGCTAAGAAACGTAAACAAATATGGAGGATTGTGAGTAATCTTTTTGTTTGAGGTGTTTGTGGTAATTTTACAAATACAAATAAAAGAATCAAACATCAACCTCCACATAACAATCCAAAATAAAATTAAAAATAATTTGCGATTACTCACAAAGTAGGTTTATTATTTATCCTCCAGAGGGCGTCTAGACTTTCGAAAAGGCGAATAGTGTTAGTACAAAATTGTAACCTTGCAGTATCTAACCTTCTATAGTTATCAAACTTGAAAAATTCCAAGTGGCGCTAGATTTTAAGCTGAGTATTGGATATGTTATACTTAAAGTTATTGAAAAATTAATGTTTTATAAAAACCTTGAATAGATCAGTATTATTTACCGTAAAAAATAAAGTAACTTTTTTATAAAGTTACAAAGTTTTTATAAGGTAGCTTTGACGGTTTTAAATAACAAAATACCTCATTGTTTTTTTTTATTTCCTTGAAATTTATTCTTAAAGAATAAAAACATTGCTTTAGTGACTGGCAGCAGTTCCTATTCAAAACAATTTATTAATTTCTGGGGTTAGTAGCTAAACAACTAAACGGTTGAAAGAAACTTTCACTATTTATTCGCAAAATACGTTATTAAAGAACATAAAATGTTAGGTACTACAACTAATATTCCCTCAACAAACTAAAGAAAATAAAAGTTATAAGTATTACATATTGTGGAAATATTTCTAATACAATTTTAAAAATAATAGCTTCGGCAACATCTGCATTAATTTCATTCAAATCACACAATAATGTTGGTACAAAATTGTTAAAGGTAAAAACAAAATTACCTAAATTAAAAAAAATTCATTGTCCAAAATGTAATGCTGTATATGTAGGTCAAACACAAAAAAATTTTGAAATAAGATTCAATGAACATTTAAAAGTATATATAAATTACAACAAACAGATAAGTCAAACTATGCAAAACACGTTCTTGAACATCCACACTCACTCATACACACCAATGACATTCAAATATTACATATTTGTGATAAAAAACAAAATTTAGATTTCCTCGAAGAACTTGAAATAAAAAGACATCTAGCAGATCAACAATATAAAGTAGTTAATGAACAAACAAATTTTGGAAGTTCACCACTATTAAACTGTTTACTTTGATTGAGTCTTCATTTTATACATATATAAGACGTAATTGTAACAGAAATATATTATTGTAATGATCAGCATGATATAGTTTTTTCCTGGTTTTTCTATATTATTGCACAGTTATACTGATCTTAAAGGGAAATGCATCCAGCATAATCCCTTGGGGCTAATAACATCTAGGCTTTAATATTGTTATGTCTTATTACTTCCTTACTTGGTCTAGCCTTAACTACTTATCAATATCAATTACCTAGCTACAAACAAACAAAATGTAACTTCAATATGTCAATCTGATGATGCTAAGTCTAGCAAAACGGCCTTCATTGCATTTAAAAACGTATTTTGCGAATAAATAGTGAAATTACATCTTTATACAAAATTACATTTTTCCATGAAATAAAATATCCTCGATTTTGGATTAAAAACAGACGGTGAAGACTCACATTGAAAAAATATAAATGAAAATGATACTCTGGTCATACCAAATAATTATCAAACTCCAACTCAGCATAATGGGGAAAGATCCTGGAATCAATGTCACTGATATACATTGGACCCAGTAATGTGGTAAAAAGATGGGTTAAATGAAAGTGCTAAAGTGGGAGTTTCAGGGATGAATACAAGTAATATACGAGGTCTGGCTATTAAATAACGACACTGCTTATAAAAAAGTTTTATTTTAAAAATTATTCTACAATCAAATGCTCCCCTTCAATATACTTCCTTTCCCTCGCCAGTCACCGTTCCTTTCGTTTTTTCCTTTGGTCAAAGCAATGCTGGAAGTCTTCTTTTGTAAGAGAATTTAGGAGCTCCACCGATTTTCGCTTCACCTCTTTCATCGACTCGAACTGGGTTCCTTTTAATGCAGATTTGATCTTCGGAAACAGGAGAAAGTCACAGGGTGCTAAATCAGGCGAGTACGGCGCGTGTTCGAGCACTGGAATGCCTCTCGCGGCTAAATAACGCTTCACAGACAGCGCGTTGCACGCATGTGCGTAGTACTGGTGCAAGATCCATGATTTGTTTTTCCACAACTCCGGCCGTTTCTTACGGACTCGCTCTCGCAGCTTTGCCAAAACTTTCAAATAGTATCTAAGTTTGGTTTACAGTTTCACCCTCTGGAATCCATTCAGTCATCACGATGCCGTTTCTGTCGAAAAAAACGATTAGCATGGCTTTAAATTTTGATTTCGACATCCTTGCTTTTTTCATTCTTGGCGAGCAGGAGTTTTCCAGTGCATGGATTGCCACTTAGTTTCAACATCATATTGGAATATCCAGGGTTTCATCGCAAGTGATGATTTTTTTCATCAATTCAGGCTCTTCGTCTAGCCTCTGAAGAAAATCTGAGCAGATCTGTTGACGGACGAGCTTTCGGTCAAGGGTCAAATGTTTTGGGACCAACTTTGCACAGACTTTCTTCATGTACAGACAGTTTCTTTATCGGCGTTTACAGTCTCAGCAATCATCAGAATGCTCATACGATGATCTCCGCGCACAATTTCATTTATTTTGGTCACTGTTTGCAGAGTTAAAACAGAGACAGGTCGACCTGAACGTTGGTCATCTTCGGTGCTCTCTCGACCTTCAGAAAAACTTTAAACCATTCGAAAACACGCGCACGAGATAGAGAATGCTCACCATAGGCCTCTTTCAACAACTTATAGCACTCAGTCACTCACTACAGTGACAGAAACGTGTTTTCGTACTGGAATAGTAGACACTTCCAGCTATCTAACGCTGCATTCGTTTCCCACCCTACCCCTCTAGGACGCCTTCTGCGCTCGCAGTCTCGTTATTTAATAGCCAGACCTCGTACATATTTATCAATCAAAGCCTGCGTAGAGTGCTTACCCACAGAATGAAGCATAAAGTTATTTTAATTATGAGTATTATTTTGAAAATTTAAACAATACTTTAGGAAACTGGTAGGTTACCTTAATGTAGTTGGTTGTTAGATCAAAAAGGAATAACACATTTATCTGGAGCGTTTTTGTGGTTTCTCGAAGAGTCACATCACAAAATAACTCATCAACTACTATCACACTGAAAAGGCAGATGAAATGGCTAAACTAGGCTCATCAATGCCTTTTATTGGACCGGAACCTTTCTGCGGCATTGCAAAAAATATAATAAAAACGGCCATGAAAACATGGGTGGCACAAAAATCACGGGAATGGTGGTGGAATTCACCAGGACAAAGGCAAGCGAAACAGTTCAAAATGGAACATTCGCAAAAGTTTACGTCAGACTTATTGAGTACGGTCAAAACTGTAGTAAGTCTACACCAGAGCACATCTTATGTCAGTGCGACGGACTGGTAAATATGCGGTTCCTAACTTTAGGAGAAGAATATCCATTGGCAAGGGACTACATGAAGGTTACAGTCTCAAAGCTTATAGACTTCGTTAAGAGAGTCGGACTGGGGGATGTAATCTAATTTTTCGAGGACCACAATAGATCTGAAAAGGTCGCAGTGGAATAGGCTTCTGGCCACCTCTTAAACATCTATCTATCTACTATCACACTGAATGAATACATCAGGACTGTGGCAAGCTAAAATGTTTGTAAAGATATCAATCATCTTAAGTCTGTCCGCTGTCTTTTGAGTTAGGTACCGCCTTCAAAAATGGGAAAAAATGTAATTTCTTCAAAAACGGATTGCTTTACAACAGCTCCTCGGATGCTCATAGAAGCATTGGCTCTTTGGTTAGTTTAAGTAAATTAAGGCTATAAAAGCTAAGCTAAATTACTTGTAGATAAATGGTCCAAATTAAAAAGAGTATTATTGTCTTGCTATCCAGCAGGCGTTTTTAGTAATAAGACAAGAAATAAAGTATTGAGTAAATAAATTAACTAATTAATTAATTTTTATCGATCAGTTATTGTTTACCTATAAAATTTTTAAATAATTTTTCTTGTGTCTAATTTTAGATAATCTCTAGACAACGTTTATAATTTTGTGTTTTATAGTTCCACGAACATATAAAACTGTTAAAAAAATAGCGCTAAAATTTTTAATTTTTACGTTTTAATTTAGTTCAATCATAAAATCCCTACTATTTCTTTTCTAATGCACAGTTGCTAACAGCTATAAATTTTCAAATTTCAAGCAAACTATTTCTAGCTAATAATAAATATATACTAAAAGTGTTTTTAAAATTAACGATTGATGCAATTTCAAAGTTTGAATATTTTTTTGGTGTTGTGTAATTGATACAGTTCACGTAATTATAATTCAAAGTAATTTTTGTTTCTTTGAAGATGTTGGCGATCGGTGAATTATTTTTTTACGCATTGCATCATACATATCCGAAAATCCTAAAAATAATTGAAATTTAGATTATTTTACTATTGAAGTAATGGCACTAAAAGAGAATAATCATTCAACAAAAAATTTATAATAACTTAATAAATAAATTCGATAATAAGAATTTTAAGAATTGAACCAAGAGAATAACATTTATGTCTGTCTTACTAAGAATATTAAAAATAATTTTTTTAACCAAACTTCCATACTTTTTATTAAAAAAATATTTTTTAACTTAAACTAAACCTTAAGACAAAGTTCGGTATAATATGGGTTGTTTTAGAAGATATCAAAAAATGTTATTAACAAAAATAGTAGATGTCATTAGGGTCCATATTTTGAAATTACCTTAAATTATACAGAGTGTTGTATAACTCGACATGAAAGAGATATGCTGAAAAATGTCAATTATTTGAACTTGGACTGCAGGATTGCATTGATGGTAACGGTGAACACTTTGAACATTTAGTTTAATATTATGGTTAGAATTATACTTTTGGAGACGTTTATTCCTTTCACATAATAGGTTAATAAATATGGTTTACAATACAATACAAAATAACTCTGTTTTCATAAACTTTGGGTATGGGGAATGCTTAACAAAAATTAAAGTTACATAATCGGACATTCTATTTATGATATAAAATACAGAGTGTTCCATTTGAAAGAAGAGAAAAAATAAAAGGTTCGAATTACCGTCCACCCTGTATACAAAAGGAAAAGTAATTAATATTTAATAGAATACGGTGATATTGTATCATATTACGAAACTCTGTTAGGCAAAATACATTTTTTTTCGTCAACGTACAATAAGATACAAAGCGTTGATTTACCTACGATTTTCACATAAACATGTCCATAACTTCTGAAGGACTCTGTGTAACGTATCAAAACCTTATATCAAAAGCTTCAAAATATCCGAATTTGGTATAATATACAGGGGTTGCAATTTCAAAAAATCATATGTTTGGTTTGTAACTGAGTTATACAACACTCTGTGTAGTTTAAGGCCATTTCAAAATATAGACCCTAAAGACATCAACTATTTTTGTCAATAACATTTTTTGATATCTTCTAAAACAACCCATATACCGAACTTTGTCGTAAGGTTGATACACCCTGTAAATAGGACATACCTACATGTAACACAAATATATTAAGTTAATGTAAAGATCCGCATGATACCTATAGTCTTCTCCTGGTTTTTCTATTATATCATTTTACAGTTATGGTGATCTTAGGTAAAACGTCCAGGATAATCACTTAGAGCTAATAAAATCTTGATTTTAATATTTTGAATTCTTATTACTTCATACTTAATCAAATCTTAACACTACTTAATCAACTTCAGGTAGTTACCTTAAAAAAGAGAACGTAACTTCAATATGTCAATATGACGATGCTAGTTTTTAGAGAAACGGTTTTTATTGAGTTAAAAAAGCAATTTTTTTAATAAAAAGTTATTATATTATATTGCATCAGAATAAAACAATAAGTCATTTTCCAACTTAACTAAATACATATATTGTTTAAATAAAACTTGCTAAAAAATATACTATACCTATATATTTTAAAAGTTCACTTTGATTTTATCTATAAATACTTTCAATTGTTTCCATTCAAAAATTACAATGGGCGTAACTTTATACACTTCCAAATTCTTACGTCCTATTTAATGCTAAAGCAGTCGTATTTTTTTTTTAATTTTGGCGAACTGCCCATAAACCTTGGCATTATAAACACCTGGTTTATTCTTGAAAATATTTTCAAGTATTTGTCATCAAGTATCACCGATTGTATTGCTTATGGTAAAAAGAGGTAATTTTTTTATTATTTTAATGTTTTTTTTTTAATTTAATTATTTGCAAGATTTTGTTAGAAACTCTTTAAAAACTAACAAAAATTTGATATATCCGAAAGTATGAAGAATAAGAATTATATTAGAATATTAAAGTTTATGCAGTGTGTAAAAGCCAAATGGAATAAATTCATTATTTCGGTTACTGTACATATTTATAAAAAATCCCGAAACAAGTCAAATTTAAATTATAACTTGACATTCTTTAACGTAAAAATGCAACCCCTACCTTCAACCCCCTTAGAATGACAGGTACAACCCCCAATTTTTTAAATGGGAAGTATAGGCTTGTGATATATCATTTGAAAGGTCTCTTCATTCTCTATTCAAAAATGTTATTGTTTTTAAATTTGATACAAAAATTAACATAAAAAAAATTAAAATCATGTTGTTACCGAAATTCGCTAAAATATACTCGAAACTTATTACAATATACTTAAAACTTATTTCCCGTTTAGGTCTTGATAATGAGAAAGTGAACAAAAACCATAGCAATGTGGTTTTTAGATGGTAACCATTAAAAAACTTTAAAGAATTTCCGTGGCAACGCTATTTTAACAAGCAGTAGTAAATTGTTTTATTTAAGTTGTCATTGTTGTAATTTAAGTATAAAGTTTGTTCAATTCAATTCTGAAAAATGGTTAGATTAACGGAAATGCATAAAATAACAGTTTTACAAATGATTGGTTACGGAGATAACATCCGAACACAACAGGAAGTAACTCGCCTATTTCATGAGAAATTTCCTAATTTACCGCCTATATCCCAAGGAACAATAAGTAAAATAGAAAAGCAGTTTCGCGAGTTTGGTCATAATTCAAATTAGATGTGTTGCTTGAGTTTCAGGAAAACCCACATACATCGAGTAGACAGGCATCCACTACATTCAATGCTAGCCATACATCGATAGCAAACATATTAAAAGAAAATAAATTGCATCCGTATAAGATGATATCTACTCAGGAGCTCATGGAAGACGATTTTGATAGGAGAACTTTTTTTTGTGAGCAAATGATGGACATGTGGGATATCAATATTATCCAATTAGAAGACGTTATGTTTTCTGATGAGTGTACTTTTTTACTTAACGGTCATGCTAATCGGCAAAATTGCCGCTACTGGTCCACGGAAAATCCTCAATGGATGAGATAAGAACACACTCAATACCCTCAAAAGGTTAATGTTTGGGCAGGGATTGTTGGGAACAATATCATTGGTCCCTTTTTTATTGAGGGCAACTTGAATGGCAACAATTATTTGGCACTACTTCAAAATGATGTCATTCCAACGTTGGCAAATTTATATCCTGATCCAGGTAACCCTCAAGTTCCAGCGAATACGATATGGTTTTAGCAGGATGGAGCACCACCACATTACCAACTTAATGTCCGGCAGTACCTCGATACAATATTTCCCAATCGGTGGATAGGGAGGCGAGGATCGATTGAATGGCCAGCGCGATCACCTGATCTTACATTATTAGATTTCTTTTTATGGGGATATGTGAAGAGCCATGTATACAAAACTAATCCTTCTGATTTAAATGACTTAAAAGAACGAATAACGCTTGCGATTAGGTCGATCACGCCTGATATGTTAAATAATGTTAGAAAACAGTTTTATTTGAGATTAGGATGTTGCCAAGACGTTCGCGGAGAACATTTTGAACATCTACTTCATTAACATTCATAATTCTTTTTCGTGTTCTACATTTTATTTCGTTTTGCATTACATTTTAGTTTTTGATTGTATTGTAGCGAATTTCGGTAACAACATGATATTAATTTTTTTATGTTAATTTTTGTATTCAATTTAAAAACAATAACATTTTTAAATAGAGAATGAAGAGACCTTTCAAATGATTTATCACAAGCCTATACTTCCCATTTAAAAAATTGGGGGTTGTACCTGTCATTCTAAGGGGGTTGAAGGTAGGGGTTGCATTTTCACGTTAAAGAATGTCAAGTTATAATTTAAATTTGACTTGTTTCGGGATTTTTTATAAATATGTACAGTAACCGAAATAATGAATTTATTCCATTTGGCTTTTACACACTGTATATTTTCATTTTTATAATATTAAATATAATTTAGTAATATAAAGAAAAATAAGAGATAAAAAACTATGAAAAAACTAATTTCTCATATTTTTCTTCAGAAAATGGCATTTGTAATCAATCAATCAGATTTTTTCAAATATATAAAAATCTTAGATAATCAGAATCGATAAGATAATTCAGAGCGAAACATTCTTAAGATAAAAACAGTGAAGGGTTGCAGTAAAAATTTGAATACTGTCTCATAATCAAAAAGAACTGTAATTTGGATCAAATATGTAATTTTCCCTTTAATTGGTAAACATTAAGCAAACCCTTCTTCTATCCCAAATAAAGCAAACAACATTGTAAAAATTTAAAAGTAGACTAATGTTTACTGCATATTTTCCATTTTTAATCGCTTTGTTCATGAATTTATCATATACCTTTTGTTATGTGATACAAAGAAATTATAGTCATCATCTTCATCTGTTTTATTATATAATGCACAGACATTTTCAAGGATATAATAAAATTATGAGGTCTTCTTCATATTGATTGGGTTGATTGGAGCTTCTAAGTGGGTGTTTATAAGCTCTTACCTAAATATAAGCTGTTTTTGTTCAAATACATAAATAAGTTAAAATTGGTAAGCATCGATGTAAAACAGTAGCTAGGCAAATGTTAGATATTTTTTGTTTTACGTTCAACTAGAATCTGCTTTGGTTACTGAAGTTTGAAGGAACTATTGTATGTTCATTATCGAGCTAAAATTAAGGTTATGGAAAAGAAGAAAATCTTAGAACTTTAATTTTTGTAATGGGTCCTATGTTGGACCTGGAGGTTCATAATGGGCAATGAAATAATTTTACCTAGAAAAGGCAGTAACCCAATTCAAAATAGCAGGCCTCAAAAAAAAGCTTATTTAAAGAGTGTTGTATCAGCAAATGCGATAAATATAAATTTTTTAAAAAATACTGGCATCCGATCTTCATATCTTTGGACACTGGAAGTTTGCACCAGCAAAGATAGACGTAGGCACATTTATGCCAATGATGGACCACGTGATTATTTTTTTAAAACAATCTGTTTTATTAAATAGAAAATTTTCCTTAAAGGGTCCATCATAGGCACATTTTCCCTATTGTATTCTTAACTTCTATTATTAACTAACAATTATTTATAAAAGTTCTGGTTTTTCTCTTTAATGAATAATGTTGTTTTCTTTATATAAATAATGGATCTATTTTTGGTGGTTATTTTACTTTGGAAATTATTTTATGCATACAAACTTATCAAACCACACCTCTTCCTGGAAAGTTTGTCATAAAGTAAAACTCTATAATTATAAATTTTTGCAACTTACACTAAACCAAATTTGATAAATATTTATATGTTAGTCAGATTTTTTTGAATTATCCAATTAGTCAATTTATCTGTAAGTCATGAATCCGGTTTCACTTTTATATTTACAAACATTACTTCACCCTTAGATCATTATAAAAATTTCAATTAAAAAATAAACCTAACCACATTTACCACTGATAGGATACGACACTGTTTCCAAATATTTTATTGTTGTCATCAAATGCAAAAATATTTTAAGATCACAAAAATATTTAATTTTTGCTTGAAAAATCTTTTAACATTAATAAATATTTTGAAACGAACTTTTATATAATATTTAACAAGTAGCCCAGATAAAAATAAACGCTAAAATCGCTTCAAAAATACTTTAAAGGTTAATTTAAAATTTTGTTTATTTTCTTTTAGCATTAGGTTATTATCGAATATTTATAAACTTTTTTAATTGCTTTTGAATCTTATCATTCGAATAATATAACAAAAAAGTATTTTGTAATATGCGTGATTAATTCACGAATACCACCTAGATATTAATTAACAATTTCCTTTGATTTATAAAAATAAAAATATCCCGGTTCTGTGTATTTCATGTTTGTTAACAGTAACAAATAAAACTTAGTTCGCTAATAATAATAGAATTTAGAATTATTGTTATAATTGGTTTGTTCAAGCTGCAATAAAATTTGTTAGAAAACGGTTTGAAACATGCGCATGGAACCAATAGTCGATACAATTTCCTTTCTGTGCACATTGCAAACAGTTTGAAACCACCGTTAGCTTCTGCTTGAACAGACCTATTATCTAATTATATTTTGATATTAGTTCTAATATAAAAGAAAACCAGCAATATAAAATCAGATACTGACAACAAAAATATTAGTAGTACCGAAAATCGACTTTGAAGGACGACAACAACAACTAAGAACATACTAAAGAAAATTAGAATGAAAAGAATTATGTAATTTTTCACTTTACAGAAAAATAACTTCAAATTATCGGGCTATATATTGTTAGTCGTACATTATAAATATCTATAAATTAAAAAGCAGAAACTTTACCATTACCATAATATAACCTTTAAATCAATTTGTGGTGAGTCTGCTGAGGTTAATTTTGACGACCTAGAGGATTGGAAAACCAAGTTACCATTGATATTAAGGATTTATTCTCCACGAGATGTACACAATACTGACGATCCATGCCTAACAAGACATTTGCATTAATAAATAAAAAATGTGCAGGGATGAAGGCAGCAAAACAACGTTTATTTTGCTATGTTCAAATATGAAAGATGAGAATGAAAATACATTAGTAATTGGAAAAAGCAAAAATCCCCGCTGTTTTAAGGGTATTCATGTTGGTAAATTACCCTTAGAATGGGTTTCTAACAAAAAGGCTTGGATCACAACAGAAATTATGACAAGATGGCTGCATAAATTTGACAATAGAATGAAAAAAACAGAATAGAAAAGTGCTTTTTTTCCTGGATAATGCCACGTCACATCCCAAAATTCCATTAGAAAATGTTAAAATAATCTTCCTGCCACCCAACACCACATCACATTGCCAGCCCTTAGCTCAAGGAATAATTTAGAATTTCAAATTGATTTACCGAATTTTTTTCATTAGAAGACTTCTTGCGTTTATTGACAGTGGATGTGATTTCGAGAATTGCCAAAAAAATATAAATTTATCCAACGCACTTATCTGGATTACAGCTGCTTGGAAAAAAATGGTTTCTGCTACAGTTAAGAAATGTTTTTCTAAAGCTGGCTTCTCCGATATTATCCAATAAGATCCACATTTTGATGATGAGGATAATATACCCCTTGCCCATCTTTTCCCTTACCCGATAACCGATAACCCTTATCGTTACAAATGTCATTGTCAATAGTGTTGTCATTAGATACTTCACTCATGTCGCCAACCATTTAAAACAAAAATTTGCGTGCGTAAAAGTTAAATTACGATACGCAAATACGTTTTATAATGAAGATTTTTATAAGTGCAAAATATAAAATAGTAATTTATGCAACAAGTGCATAAAGTGGTACTTTTTTTCACGAATGGAAAAGTTGTCCGGAAATTCCATGAGTGAAAAAAAGACACTTTATGCATATGTTGCATACAATATTTTTTCTACAGCCCTATACAAATAATAAAATCAAAATAGAAATTTGAAATAATTTAATTAAACTCCTTCAGTAAATTACAACTAATGAATGCAGAATGAATTGGAAAAAGTGCACAATAATTAAGAAAAATTAACAACTACATATTGTATTTTAGTATTATTTCGCAATGTGAATATTGAAAACGCAATTGTTTGGTTGATTAATGTGAATTTTTGATCCAGTCACATTTGTTTCCGTTTGATTCATTGATAAAGCTTCACTTAAATTGTGAATATTTGGAACATTTAAATTCATCTCTGCTTGATTCTCATTTAAATAGTGAATATTTGGAAGAGTCAAATTCGTGTCCGCTTGATTCTCATTGGATGTTGAAGGTAGGTTAAAAAAACTGCTGACATTAGATCCTTGTAAAATTCGTGAAGCACAGTTCATTTTTGCATTGAGAGAATTGTTCACAAACCCTTCGGCAACAGCAGTAGATTTCCATCCTCCATGTTGCTTTAATTGAAGAATGTCTCCACCCGAATCGACTAGAAGCGATGCTGAAGTTCGTCGAAACGTGTGACCTGTATATTCTTCTGGATGTGGTAAATTTAAATACCTCGCAATTAGCGATGGAATTTTCGAAAAAGTATTTATACCAACTACTTGTTTTGTACATTTGCCGTTTCTATATGATAAAAAGAAATGGTTGCTGGTTGCATTTTTCGGTCTCAGATTAGCATACTTTTGGAATAAATGTATAAAATTAATGTTTGTAATGGATTCTCCAATAACTGTAAAACGTCGACTTGTATGAGTTTTTGAATCTGGAATCGTGACGAGTAGAAATTCCCCTTATTTTCAATGTCATCGATTTTCATTTTATACAACTCTTCTCGTCGACAACCTCCGGCTATTCCTAATATTAATGTTACCTACAAATTTATAAATAATGTAAGCAAAAACAAATTAACTTTTTAAAACTTTTACCTTAAACATTAAATACTTGTCGTCTGGAGCACTCAATAAAAATCTGTTCATTTCCTCTCTTGAGAATGTATTAGATTTTTTAGGTTTGTACCCAACCGACTTTCGTTTCAAAAATGCTATTAGCTTAGAGTATTTACTTATATCTATGTTATCATTAATAATTAAGGTTGCCTTTAGTTTGGAATAGCTGGACCATAATGTAGAACACTTAAATTTTTTAGACCTTTCTTCAAAAAAAGCTAACAGTACTCGCTCTGTAAAGCTATGAATATTGTTCTCGTTTCTCCATTTCATAAAAGTGTCATACTCTTTTATATAATTTTCTTTGGATTTTTCCGGCAGCAAATTTAATGTGGCCACATTTGCCTTTTCTATAATTTCTTCGGGGTACATATTATTTCAAAGTCGGAATCTTCACTATCCATTGTAATAATAGGAACAACTACTGAATTCTCTTAGACAAATCGGATTATTTATAAAAACTAACGTCAAATGAGTTATAGTTCATGTACTGTCAAAGTCAAAGCAAACTTGATATTTTTTCCAGTAAAGGTGTGGATGAATTGCACTATTCAATTGCATCGGCTTATGGCAAGCGTGAAATAAAGTTAACGTTATGGCACTTTTTTTAACGCTTTTTCACTTTTTTTCACTCTCACCATAAACAGCCGTTTTAAGAGCTACAAACTAGTGAAATACAAGGTACTTTAAAGATAGGGCTTAGAAAAAATATATTAAAGTAGTTTTAGTAGTTTTTCGTTTATGTATATTTGTTTTAATTGATAAAATAATCAAAAAATAAACATTCTTTATCTGTCGACTGCAAAACCTGAAAATAGCGGCCACCTTTATATAACGGCCAATAGTTCTTTCATTTTTAGTGGCCGTTATTGACAGGTTTTACAGTGATGGGTGGATGGATTGCGTATGGAAGACACAATAGGAGACAAAAACATAGCATGGAAATTTCCAGAAAACGAAAATGTTCAGAAGGGTGCAGGAGGATGTAAGAGAACAAGGGACAATGGACTGGAGACAAAAGGCAATCACAAGACTATCACAGGGCTATAGTCCTGAATGGCCTGCATTGATGGCTTTAGAGTGACATATAATATAGGCAAAACATTTATAAATAATAGTCAAGTCACTTGCAAAGCATCAGCTCTATGTGGAAGTATACTATGACCGGATTTTCTATATAACATTGTTTTCCTTAAATTTTGCAATTTGCCACGTTTCATCTCGGTTAATGGTTGCTTTACTGTTGTTTCTCTGACATTATTTAGGACCACAATCAAAGTTTTTTTTTTTATTTTAGACCAATTTAAGCTGACTACACTACTCACTAAATTAATTATTAATTTAATAATTACAATACGTACTTAATTAAACGTTTTTTTTTCTTAATATAAATTGATGTTTAATGACCAATACATATATAAAAACAGTTTGACATTGAGTTAAGTGGCTTTATTAATACGTTTTTTAGTCAGTATTTCCTTATCAATCTTTATAAAATAGTCTGGATGGGGTTCTACAGGTATACACGACTCGCCCACTTGCTGCAATGTTTATTAAAAGAGATAGAGCGGTGAAGGTTTGTGCAAATTATATCATGATGATTTCCATATATTTCTTTACCATTGTATTCAGCGATACGGTAATTGTATTAAGCAAAATACATTTTAGGGTTCTTTTTGAATGAAATTGAGAACAAACCCCTCTGTCAAAGTACACGCCTTCGAACATTTCATCGTTAATGTTGGCATTAAATTAATGACTGTGGGTGCATTTATACCATATACACGTGGGCGGTTATGAGCACGTGATATGAAGCTTTTCTCTTCATTTAGTACGTTTGACATACTTCGTAATAATTAGATATCAGTGTCGGCTCGTTAATACTGATAATTACTGATAATTACCAATTTAATATGTTAGATAATAGTTATTTTCTGTTATTAATCGAATATTTGAAAGATAGGATTTGTATTACAGTTTTCAAGCCATGCAAATTATTATGAAGGTAATTTTTTTTAACAAATTATGGAAGTTTGGTCTACAAGTTATATGTTTTGACTCCTGTGATAGACTTCCACAATGTAAGGATTGGTACAATAAACTTCATTTAAAAATAGTTCTGGAAAGTTAATTTAGATTGGTGGGTTTTGGTCTCGGGAGACTCCACACTGAATAAAGGATTAAATTCTAAAACCCTTAATTTTGTTTAACCAGCACATTTCCTCTCATATATTGTTATAAAATACTCTAGCAAATTTTTCAAATCACCCTTGCAATGATCAAATGTCTTAAATGAATTCTAATCTCTTTCCAGGGCTGAACATTGACATAGTAGCTGTGCTGATGTTTCCTCCTCATCACATTCTCTGCATCAGTAATCTAATTAAGGAGGTCTGCTCCTGCTAGACAAGTTCCCGTGATGACTTCTGTAGCTATGGGTATTAGATCCTGATTAATCTCTATTAATATTTTCGATTTTTCTTTGTCAACCTTTGGGTTATACGTATTATGACGCATTCCTGTAATCTGGAATTCAGCAAAGACTGACTTTGCTATGACATAACTAGGAGAGTACCTCCCTAATTCTTATTACCTTTTTACACTCTATGCTTTTTAATGCAGCCTGACTGTGAGGTCTTTTCCTTGTCCCGCAGATAGCTTCTTTTATTTCTACCTACAGGATACTGCAACCAAATTTGACTTTGACTGACCCTCTGTTGTACCTACAGAATCTCTAAGTAGATTACTATGCCGGCACCGTTTAGAGAGATGGAAGTGTTAGTGAATAGTGATCTTTCTTAGTCTCTGATCACTATATTGGTGTCCTATACCTTAATTATTGGAAAAGGTGTAAAGAAATTTAGCAACACTAGCCGCACTCTTGCTTATTTCACCCGGCAAGAGGAGGAAGGAAAGGTCGAAATTGAAAAAACTGCAGACGAGCAGGTAGTCAGTACGAGATAAACGACTGGATGGAGTGAAGATTTGGTTATTCACAATAATATATTATAGTTTAAATAGTTGCGTTGTGTTATCTGTTTGAGTTTTGCATGACAATAAAATAAGTTTTCATTAAAACAAAGGATTTCAAATTTTCATTTAAAGTCTGTTTTTTTGTAAGACGAGGTTGTTTTTGTAGTTCCTGACTTTTGCATTATAGCTAGGATATTCTAGTGCCCTTATTAGGTAAGCTTCCATAATTCGGATTCTGTTAGTCTTAGAGCTCCTTTTGCTGTCTCCCTTTACGTACTGTTCCAATCGCTAGAGGTAAAGCATCGCTTCTAGAGCCACTAACGTTGCACTTTTGCGTGCTCCTGTAATACCATTTGCGGCTTTGCACCTTTATTAGGTAGGTATCCGCCAAAATAAACAGTATCGAAACAGAGAGTGCTGTGGAGTTGTTTATGTAATATGGATTTGTCATATTTGACTTAATTGTCATTAGTTGATATATTAATAGTACGCTGCAGTTAAATTTGATTTAAAAATGGTTCTAACAACGGAAGAAAAAGTGTTTTTGGTAGAGCATTATTTTCGTTCATACGGAAAAGGTCGGAATGATGGTCCAACTAGGTGTCAACTAAATATCAACAAAAATTTAATAAAGCAGCTCCTAGTAAAAGTGTGATGTCGAAAAACAGTATGCACTAACGAAAATGAAGGACGTGTTTTTAACCAAGTTGTGCAATCACCTCAAAGAAGTCTTGTAAGAACTGCATGTAACTCAACATTAGTGAAACGTCTTTAAGTCGTATGTTCAAATCAATTGGTGGTTATCCATACCGTATTCAAGTTGGACAACGAATAAATGCTGCGGACAAACGTGCAAGAGAAATTTACTGTGGTCTCATGTTGAGTTTAATTTACGAAGTTCCTGAATTTTTGAAAAACATATCGTTTTCAGTGGTTTTCTTAGCGGCTATATTAATCGACATACAACCAGATTCCTTGGATTTGAAAGTCCTGATGTCATTGTAGAGAAACCACTCCACAGTCTTCGAGTTACCGTTTGGTGCGCGGTATCTGGTAATGGAATGATTGGTCCTTATTTCGTTAAAGATGATAATCAGAATCCACTTACTGTCAACCAAGAACGTTATAGAGAGAAAATTATTATACCTTATGTGAGAGATCTAAATAACTTTTGCCGTGCACGAAATCTATAGTTTCGCACACAATGGTTCCAACAAGATGGTGCAACGAGCCATACAGCTGTGCGCACCTTAGACTTACACCGTCAGCATATCGATAATAGAATAATTTCTCGGGGAACAGACTTCGAATATCCTTCTCATTCACCTCATCTGACGCCACCTGCCGCATAGGTATATTTAGGGCATAATGAAGGAAAAATCCGCCGGCGAATATTGCCGAACTACGGGAAAGGATACAAAATATTTTTCGGCAGTTCCATCAACCACTTTTTATAAATATGTTTATTGACTTACAAAATCGATATGAAGCTTGTTTGCGTCGAAATGGTGAACATTTTGAACACTTATATTACAGAAATTAAAAATTAATTTTTATTTTTATTTTCGGTACCTACTGTTTATTTTGGCGGATACTGTACAAGCGGACAATAGCCTAGCATAGGTCAATTTACTTTTTGCACTAGTGCAAAAAAGTTTTTGTCATAATGAATAGTGCAAAAACGACTAAGTTTTTGCACTATCGCAGAAAAAAAGTTAAAAATAATAGATACTTGCTCAGATTTTTAATACTACCTTTTCTTCGAGCCACTGTTGAAAGGTACAAAAATATTTACTGTAAATCTTTAAGTGGTAATCAAGTGGATTCATTCATGAATTCGAGAATAAAAAAAGTAGTGTCTAGCTGTCCATTTATCAAACTTTTCATGCATTATTTAAAAAATAATATAAAATAAAACAACTTTTAAAACGAAAACACCAGTGTAATTCATTAAAATAAATATTTGGGTCAGCAACTCTCAAAAATGATAAATGTGACAAAAGGTTCTCGTTAAGGATGCAATGTCTGTCTACTTTTTTATTTTACTTTTACCCAAAACCGGCTTATCGAACTAGAGACTGTATTTATTTGTAGTGTATGACGACCTCCCAAGGACAAGCTTAATAAATTTTGGGATTATCATTAGTAGCAGTGGATATAGACAAACGGTCAAAAGTTATCAACCGAAATAATATAATACCTTTACTTTGCAATAAATTTATAATTTTTAAGTAAAACGGAACAAATGTAAGAATCAACAAATATCTGACTTAACCAATGTCGTAAAAGGAGTTTAATACCCATACCCAAGTATGTATATGAATTTGACGATCGTCAATGTCTCAATGTGGCTTCAAATTAACACTAAAGTTAACAAAAAAATATTTCCTTTTTAATGTCAGAGTCAATAAATTCTATAATGGTCAATAAAAGATTGTAGTAACGGCAGCAGAAGAAACTAGTCAGATTTTTTTATTATTCTTATTAACAGTAACTATTAATGCCAAAAAATATTTAAGCAAATAAAACAAAGAAAAATGATAACTTTGTAAAATATCAGGAATTTTTACAGCTACAGCACAAATCAAACATTTTTTGTAAATTAAAAACAAGTCATATAAAGTATGGATAAAATATTAATAATAATAATAATAATAATAGCGTTTATTGCTCAACAATTTCCCATTTACAGAGCAAATGACATATAATTTATACATTATTTACTTAAACATATATACATTTGGATACATGTGAATATAACTTACAAAGAATAAAAAAAATAAAAAATGAAAGAAAAACTTAATTAACAAAAAATAATACCTTACCTAAACATAAACCAATACAGAAAAATATATCGCAGATGTTTGTTAGTTTATTTGCATTTCTGCACATGGTATTGATTGGTGATTTAAACATCAAATTAGTTTGTGCTTTCTTACAAAAAAATGTATTATTATACCTAGATGTAGGCCTTGGAACAAGAAAATCAATTTTTGCTAATAATTCTGGAGAATCAATTTGGTTGTTTAACAGTTTGTATAAAAATAACACTGACGTTAGTTTTCTGCGTTTATCCAATGAGATAAAATCAAATTTCTGTAACAGTTCCTCATAATTACACCCTCTTAAAGGAAGCTCCAGTGGTTTTAAAAGTATACATTTTCAACAACCTTTTCTGTACTCTATCAACTAATGAGTATTGCATGTATATAGGGTTCCATATTATAGAAGCATATTCTAATTTACTTCTTACCAAGCTAGAATATAAAGAATTTATAACAGACAAATCTTCAATTTTTTTACAATTTCGGTTAATAAAACCATAAGATCGGTATGCGGAATTAGCAATAATGTTGATGTGAACATTAAAAGTTAATTGTTCATCAAAGTAAACTCATAGATCCTTAATATTATTAGTTCGTTCTAACATAACATTATCAATATTATATATGGAAATTGAGTCTTTTGTACCTTGCGAGTATATGTTAAAATTTTGCCTTTAGATTTATTTAAATTGAGTTTATTATTCAGACACCAATTCTGTAACAAATTAATTTGATCCTGTAGCATTCTACAGTCACTTACATTAGAAACCGATGCATATATTTTTAAATCATCTGCAAACATAAGCCTCTTACAGTTTAGTTACTGTTGAACGATTATTCATAAAACCATGTTGGTAAATAGATATCCGTAATACGAGACATAAGTAACTGCCAAAACATACTTTAATCTGTTAATATAAAAAAGGTTAGGTTAGGTTAGGTAAGGTTAGGTAAAGTTCCTACGCCAACAGCAGAGGAAATAAACAATTCTCTGTTTTTGTACTTGTACATATACTTCTGTACAATGTTATTTAAATATACTAACTTAACTCTGTTTGAGTAGACACTCCTGGCTTAAAATTAGATAACAATCAATTTCGATTAATATAAAATTTCTAATTATCGAAGTATGTGTATGTGCACTTCTAAGATGAATCTTTTTTAATCTTCTTTACAAATGTAAATTTATTAAAGCTAAAGCTACAAATACATCAATTTGTCCTTACTTAGATAAATTTAAAGATTAGAAATGAACTTAATGACATGTTTTCATTAGGATACGAGTAGATGTAAGATTACATGCTGTATTAATCACACAATTATCTGATAATAAAAGTGTTACCTACTATAAAATATAAGGACAGTGTTTGTTAAGAGATCGGAATAAAATAAATAATTTATAAACAATCGATTTGTTAAAATATCAATAAAACAGTTAAGTTAAACCACAATAATTTAATGTAATAATTATTATAAAAAGCGCTACTAGTTTCGGTCTTAGACCATCATCAGGATAAAAATAAAAAGTTACAATTCAGGAACATAAAGACCGGTGTATAACTGTAAATATATATAATTTATATAAATATTTATAATCATTTTTACATTAAATTATTGGTTTGACTTGGTATTTTATTGATATTATAATATCAGCCACATATGAGATATGGATCATTCCTTCGAATCGATTTGTTGCTGTACCCATACATTATGAAAGTTATTGGACATTTGAATGCGTATTTATTTTCAGAACAGAAAACTGTTATCATCATGTACTCCACTGTATAAATAGACTATTTAAACTCATAGGAAGTCACCAAATTTCTCTTTTATCTTAAGTTATTTTCATTTTACATAGTTTCCTTATTTTGCTTTTATTACTAGCTTTACTAATGTATATCTTGCAGATGAGTTAGTTCTTGTTTAAAATGCTCTAATGCTTTAATACGCTCAAAAACATTCCTTTAGTCCAACAAATATTTACTATCAGTATTTCAATCCAACTTACCTAATCCCAAAACTCGATTGAAAAAATTAGAATGCATACTGCATATTCCCACAACATCGTAAAATTTTTACCTTGAAATTGCAGAATTATAAAAACGGCTATAATCTTGCAACACGAAAAAATACTGGTAGCAAACACAATGAACATTAAATCTTATCTTTACGACTTGTAAACATTAAAAGAATTAAATCTTAAGTTGGTGATGAATATTTAACATTTAGACTGGAAACTGATATAAAATAAAAAATAATGATCTCAAAAACCATATAGGTTTACCAGTAATATTAAATATAATTCCGTTTTTTCAAATCACCTAAACATTCTTCGTTTGACATCATTATCCTTTCTATTAACAATAATTTGTACTGATACAATAATGTAAGTTACATTGGGACGTTCAGCCGACAATAGCGATTGACACTTCTTGCAAGCGCTGAGAAACCAACTTAACAGTTTTCGGCCATGACACGTTGGCTAACTTTAATCAAGCGCTGTCACAATCCGCCATTTTACTTATAGTAGACTATATATTATACCTATAGGTATTATTGAAAATGTCTGCCCAAAAAATTATTAAATATGTTCGCAAATTTGAAATTTGATGTTTCTGCTACACTACATACTATATAGTATGTTCTTGATTTCTATATATATAACCGGTGTCACAGTGTCCTACGCCTTCCGGTTCCTAGTTTCCAGCCTCTTCTTTCTTCCCAATCGCCCGGTTGTAAATTCCTTTCGGACATTGCCTTCTGTACTCCATTCATCCACGTTGGTTTTGGCCTTACTCTATTTCGCCTTTCAGTGAGAGTCCATTTTTGAATTATTTTTGGAAGGCGTTCATCATTCGTTCTTTCCACGTGACCATTGTCTTTGTTGGATTGTCTTTTCCACCTTCATAATTTTCCTTCTCTAATTTTGACTTGCTGGCTGATCTTCGCCAAAAATCCATTTCTAAGGCTAAAAGACGTTGTTCGGTGGTTTTACTGATTTGCCAAGTTTCACATCCGTACAGTACTACACTTTTGAAGATGGTGTTGTACAGCAATCGTTTTCTTTCATGGGATATATTCCTTGACCACAGAATCGAGTCAAGCATCCAATTATTTTTTTTCCTTGTATAATTCTGTTCTTAATTTCGCTTTCAGTTCTTCCGGTCTTATCGATTTGTGTTCCTAAATAGGTGTATTTATCACATATTTCTATGACCTCGTTATCTATTTGCAGATTTTACGACTTCGCTCCGATACATAGATATATTTGGTTTTTGTTCTGTTTAAAATCATCCTCCATTTTTCATATTCTTTTATTAGTCTGACGGTCATGAAATCGAGATCTTCTTTATCTTGTGCAATAACTACCTGATCGTCAGCAAAATGCAGTGTATATAAAGTTCTTTTTTCAGTCAGTGGTACTCCCATTCCCCCGCAAGCTCTTCTCCATTGCTTCAGTGCTGCATTTAGATAAATTTTGAATAACGTGGGAGATAGGCAGCAGCCCTGTCGTAAACCTTTGGTTGTTATAAACTTATCAGAAATCGCGATCTTTATTCGCGATGTTGCCTGATCATATAGGTGTTTTACCGCTGTTATTACTGTATTATTTATTGGAGAGGTTTCTAGTACTTCCCATAACTTTTTTATTGGGACTGTGAGGTCGACGAATAAGAGATGAATGTCTCTGTTCCTTGCTGTTTTCTTCTCCGTTATCTGAGTTAAGGTGTGATCCACACAGGATCGGCCAGCACGGAAACCTCCTTGTTCTTCTATTTCGTCAGGTGCATACTCTAGCTCTATTATGTTTTTCAGGATTTTTTCGTATAGTCTGCTCATTGTATTGGTGACTGAAATACATCTGTAGTTTGAACAGTCGTCTCTTCTTCCCTTTCTGATCCTGATGCTCTTTTGTTTTTCATGCTCTTCACAGCCTTTTGAGTAATTTCTTCATCTATATTTATGTGCTGTCCCTGTATTTCATATGTTTTCGGAGATCGTCTAAGATATTCGTCTCTTGCTTCATTCAGTTCTTGTTCGTAATGTTGCTTTCATTGATCTTAGTGATCTAATTAGTTTCCAAGCCTCTGATGATCTTGTGCCACCTATATGACAGTCCAGGTCCTTACACTTTATTTCCCAAGTTTCGTTCTTGTTTCTATTTATCATATTTTTATATTTGGTCTGTTCTTGTTTACATATGGCTTTGTCGTTGATGTTTTTACTACTCAACCATTTCTGATATGCTTGTTGTTTTACATTCTTTTGGTGTTGTAGTTCTGTATTCCATGCTATATATATGTTCTTTACAGTGCAGGTTTTAGTTTCCGTTCCAAGAGCTTCTTGTGCAGCGGAATGGAGAGATTCTGTTATATGTTGGTAAAGAGAGGGGCTTTTTTCGGTCATATATTAGGGATTTAATTTTTGGTCTAGTCGGTTCTGGAACAATAATCGAGTACTTGGCTCATATAATCCGTTCAATTTATATATTGTCTCTTCTATTCTACTTTATATACAGTCGCTACTTGTTTTATGATGGTCTATTAAATATTTAATTCCAATTTTAGCCACTAGTAAATGATGGTCCGTCCCACATTCTATTCCTCTGTATACTCGGGTATCAAAAAAACCATTCAGAACTTTTAATTTGTGTTCTTCACATGTTTCCAGAAGTCTTTGTCCATTGTTATTTATAGTTTCTTCACCGTATTTTCCGACTATTTTACTATCCTTACTGCTACCGACTCTAGCATTAAGATAGCCCAGTATCATTACTTCTCTCTGATTACCAATGTTTGTCAGAGTGTGTTCAAGTAGGTTGTAGAATTCATCTTTTTCTAATTTTGTAAAATTAATAATTCATACTTTAAAAACGGATCAAATTTAGATTAGAATTCCTGGCTGCCGCAAACTTAGCGTTCTGGAAGAAAATAGCCATTTAGCAGCCTTTGCTCTTTCATTATACCTATGCCAAGTGCAAACATATAAAATATTACTTTTAATCTAGAATAAACAATTCCCCCTATCTTCCCATCAAACTAAACTAGTCTCTTTATAGCTGTTCAGAACTTACTTTCACAATTTTTCCTTTTGAAAACTCCTTCTGTTACTTTGTTTACACGTTAGTGTTACATTTAACATATCTTAAGAACAGTAAACAGCTAAACGGTAAAACTAGCTAATTCGTATTATTTTGGGAATAAATAGTGGTAGTTTAGTTCAACCGTTTAGTTGTTTACTGTTCTTAATAAGATGGACTTTCACATAGTAAGGGTTAGTACAGTAAATTTCATAACATATCTAGTACATTTTAGCAAATAATTTATATTTAGTACAATTTTCAGTAAAAATGAGAAGCTTCAAACCGTCAATTGTAACTGTCAATTGCCTTATTTGAAACTGAATACCTCGGAAAAAAGGTGGATTCATGTAAGCAGACATTAAAAGTAAAATTAATTTAAAAGTAAACCTAAGAACATAATGTAATGTAGATGTGTATGCAAGAAACTGAGAAAATGAGAAATGGCATATTTATTAGTATTAGTTTAAATCTTAGTTTCTGGCGACAAAAAAACCAGTACCTCTAGATAACTAAAATCGTTCAATGAAAAGAAAAGTACTGCTTTTGAAATTAAATTTTTTTTTGTTAGGTACTATAAATAAAACTAAAATTCCCGCCACTTATTTAAAGTTCCCGCTATTTATTTACAATTTTTGTGTTCGGTGTTGGTGCTTTTTAGTCCGTTTTTTTAAAGTATATTTTGTCCGGATTTAGTACTTTTTGTTTCATGATTGAGTAGAGTATTGCATTTTCGTTCTGGCAGCACTGCCTCAAGAACCAAGGTCATTGCAAGCTTGTCGGCATGTCCAGTGCAAACTGAATAATTTGATACTTCTTTTCATCTTTAAGGCTACTCATAAAGGCACTATAGCGATGATTTTTTAAATATAAAAAACGCCAAGACAAATAGTTACCCAAAAAAACAACCAATATTTTATTGTAAACAATTATAAATACTAATAATTTAAATAAAGCTTTCGTGTGAGCTCCTTCCATTAATACTAACAGAAAAAGCTGATGAACGAAATAAAGAAAATAATTAAATATACATATTTATCAACATATGGGATACCGCAGAATATGGGAAAATATAATAAGATAGAAGCCTTAACATATGTATGTTATTACACATGCTGAAAACATAAACTTTACTTGGTGAATACTAAAAAGCACATTAATCAAAACAGCAATTTATATTGATTTGTTGATTATTGTCATTGATAATAAACAAAAACATTAAATGCAGTTAAACAAAATGATTTCTTGATTAGAAAAAAAAATTAATAAGTTTGTATGGTTAGCCCAAATATTTTTTTTTTAATTAAACAGAGGCATTTACTGGCAGATGATTCCTTTTTTGCATGGAAAGTAATGGTGGTCATTTTCAACATTTACTCGGCTGACAGGTCAGTGCATTCTTTATTTTTTAACAACTTTGCTGCTATGTATTGATCTCCTCTTACGATGATGTATTTAAACTTTAAATCAATAAATCTCCAAAACTACTGAATTGAAGTACATGAATTTTACATCATTTTAAAGGGAGTTGAAAGACCTTTTAAATGATGGATCATTCGACCCCCCTTTCCATTTAAGATTTTAGGGATGGTGCCACCCCCGCTTAGGGGGCTGCAAATGTTAATGTGATATTATGCCAATTTTGTGTCCCCCTCGATAACAAAATCGACGGGTCCGAGCGTTTTTTTTTAAAAGGAATCATCTGCCAGTAAATGCATCTGTTTCGTTTTCGGTGCGCCACTTGGTATAATAGTTAAAATAATAAAATTGACAAAAAGTTGTTAAAATCATTTTTATAATAAGGAACCCATGAATCTTGTATTTTTTCTTGGTTCAATATACATCAATACATAAATCAAAGACTTATTTGAAATATTTGTAAAACCTATTCCACCTCCTAATGGATTATTAATACCGGTAATGACCCATTTCTCAAGATGTTCTAAGTGTTGTCCATTTTGGTCTATACATTTTTGTAACCTGGATAAAAAGTTCTGAAACGAATTTGGCAACATTTCTGGGGTACTTTCTTTGAATCTCACATCTCAGTTGTTCTAGAGTCTCTGGAATAGGATTATAACACCTATCTTTGATAAAAGACCAAATAAAAAAGTCTGGAATCGTCAAGTCTGGTGAGTGAGCAGGCCACTCAATTGGTCCAGCTCTCCCAATCCACCTATCTCCAAATGTTTCTGTTAAAGAATTTATAGCCACACGTGAATAGTGTGGTGGTGCACCGTCTTGCTGAAAGTAAACTGAATTTATGATGCCATGTTGTTCCATTTTTGGAAATATGTAATTTTTGTAACATGTCTGTGTAGACATTACCAGTAATTTAGTTTATTGAAAGAAGAACGGTCCATAGATTTTTTTTCTAGAAACACCACACCAAACATTGGTGAATCTTTTTCGTATTCCTCAATTACCCTTGGATTTTCAGACCCCCATATGCGACAATTAAGTTTATTACATCTCCCGTTTAAATAAAATCCAGCCTCATCTGACATTATAAGTTAATCATCAGGAACTTCTCTAAATAAATCTAGTAATGTCTCAGAAAAAACAATTCTGGTTTGAAAATCCCTTTCATATATTTTTTGGTGTATCCGTTTTTTATAAGGAGTTAACCTTCATACATCTCTGAACTTCGGATTTTGAAATTTCAGTTGTGGATGATACTTTGCGAAGAGATATTTGATTATTATGTTCTTGTAATGTTTCCTGAATACGTAAGAGTCTATTTAAAAAAAGATCACCCTTACGTGTTTGATATTTCTTCCTTTCCATAGATTAATTTTATAGAAATGCAGTGTACCATTTTTTAATGCTGTTTTTTGAAGGTGTATGTTTCATAAATACCTGACGAAATCTTCCTTTGATTCATAATTAGCATACAATAACACAGTTTTTGATTTTTCACGTGAACTAAATCGACCAATTATTGAAAATAAGTCGAAAACAAATCGCAATGAATTACTTTGACAGTTAGTTGTATCAGTTTGTTGAATCTATAAAAATCCTAGCCTTCTTTTAAATTGAAACTCGTAGATGCCTACATAACAGCCTATACTAAAAAATCAAATAACTTACCTACTCATTTTTCTTCAAAACTTTAACAATTTATACATTTTCTCAAAGGAAAAAAATTTGTCTTTCAGATAGAATAAAAATTTATAGGGTGTTCCATTAAAAAAATCGACGATATTTGCATTTAAAAAACACCTTTTTTAAAACACCCTATATAAGATTTTACTAATTAAACATGTATACAGAAAAAAACTTTATATAAAAAGAAATTGTTCCTCGAAAACCGCACCTCTCTATGGTTTTTAAGTTCCGATATATTTGCAGTTAAAATGGGTCAGAAACTTCTGGGACACCCGGTATTGTTGTCCATTTTAATTATGTAGACGTAGACTGATGCGTTAACAACTAAATTGTAGTAGATATTTGTATTAGTTATATGTTTAGAACCTTTTCAACCACATTAATATACTTTATTGGGGTAATTGATCTTGTATTTATTGGTTAATCAAAAACAACAATATTACGGATGAATTAAAAATTAATAATGTGAGAGCTGAATCACAATTTAATATAATTAACTAAAATTCTGCATTCATTAAAGCCATATTGCTGTTTGTTTGATCACCATATTATGAGTATAAGACTATACAAACTAACACTTTTTAATATTTTTAATGAATTTTTCTGTTAAAATAAAATTTGATTAATCTCTGCTTTTAAAATAACTATAAGTTTAGAATAAATTGGATAATTAAAAAATTAAGCAGAAAAATATAATAAAATTGACAGATACTGAAAATAAAAAATCTGTTTTACTTATCATTAGTGAAGATGCAATATTTTATTTCTGCTTTCATTTGAGTAAATATCATGAAGGAAATATCACGAGCATTATTTTAAAAAATTTAAATCAAAATTAACCCGTGATTTACGTAGTTATCAAATATTTTATGCAACCATCTCTTTCAATACATATTATTGAGATCAATATAAAACAATAATAATATTTATTAATATAATAATATTGTACTTAATGTTATTTTTTGGTTCTCCCTGTATGCCACTAATAGGATAAAATATTTCACGCGTCTGTTAGCGTCAAACGATCAAAACGTTTACGCTTAATTTAAATAAATTTTCGATATAGAATCTGTTATGTCATCAATTCTAGTTCATTGTTGTTATCGCATATGCATTCAGAAAAAAAACCAATAATCCATTAATTCATCAGTTACACATTAAATTGCCAAAACAAGGTCATTTTTGGATAAAAGTGAATTTTAAAATTGTTATCAGCGTTACTAATAATACCAAACGTATAAACGTGTGGCGCCTTATTTGTTATTAAAAATGAAAATTGATAATTTAAATAAAAGTTAAATAAAAACAATTGAGATTATAAAAATGGAGAAAAGAGTAAAACTTGTAGAGATCAAGAACTATAGGTACCAACAATAATAGTTGTTGTCTGCAATTTACCCACGCGGAAGAACCTACTTTGATATGAATCTTAATGTGTTCGCCATCAAAGGTCTTTTTGTATTAAATTTCCTTATTTTATAAAAAAAACATACATTATTATGTTATTAAACATAGCATAGTTTAATAATAATAAATCACCGGATTTCTAAAACAAATAATTTAAATAAAGTAAATTTTTATAATTTTTTATATATAATTGTTGATTATGTTGTAGGCAACGTTAAGAAAATAATATTAAAATAAACATGAAATTTTTAGATGATTTCGAAAATATACGGCAAAATCCGGTTTTGACGAAAGTTACTTGTTCAATAAGAACATAATTATTGAATGCTCTTAATATGATGGACTTCCACAAAGTAAGGGTTAGTACGATAAATTTCACTGAAGCAATACGGATTAGAAGACAATCCTTCAAACTAAGAATAAAAAACACCTATTCGTTTAACCTTAACTTCCACGTTTTATTAAACAATTCGCTTTTAAATTACAGAAAGTGTCATTACAACTAATATTTCCTAAACAAACTGAAGAAAGTAAAAGTTATAGCTGTTATAAAAATATTACATATTGTGGAAATATCTCCAATACAGTTTCAAAAATAATACCTTCGGCAGCATTAGCCTTAATATAATTTAACACACAAAATAATGTTGCTACAAAATTATTAAATGTAAAAACACAAAATTATCCAAATTTAAAAATCTGTTTACAAAATTAACTGTCCAAAATGCAATGCTGTATATATAAGGCAAACACAAAGAAATTTGACGTAAGATTCAATGAACACTTAAGGGTATATAGATTAAAACAACCAGATAAGTCTAATTATGCAAAACACCTATTTGAACATCCAACCTCACTCATACACACCAATGACATCCAAATACTACACATTTGTGATAAAAAACAAAATTTAAACTTCCTTGAAGAACTTGAAATAAAAAGACATCTAGCAGATCCACAATTTAAAGTTGTTAATGAACAAATAAATCTTGGAAGTTCACTATTAAAATGTTTACTTTGAACGAGTCTTCTTTTTATACATAGATAAGACATAAATGTAATACAAATAATTTAAGTTATTGTAAACATCAGCATAATATAGTTTTTTCATTCCACAGTTATACTGATCTTAGAGGGAAGTACATCCAAGATAATCCCTTAGGGCTATGCTTTAATATTTTTATGTCTTATTACTCCTAAATACGACTTGGTCTGACCTTAATACTATCTTATCATCAGATAAAATGTGTTCAACAATATAGTGCCTATAATAAAATGGGACTGACGGCAATAAACCACTTTTATTGCGATCGTCTTTGACGATTTATTGCTTATGGTCAAAATTTGCACACAGGATCAATTTTTGTATTTGTATAATTTTGGTTGAGTATAATCATTTATATTTGTGTTTCCGTAGTGTCTGTGCTGTTTAATAATTTTTGTGAAAAAGGTTTCGTCCTTGGGAAACTGCATCAGCGGCGCCCTGTGTTACTGTTCCTGTTCGACGACGAGTTTTATGCCTTGATGCCAAAGAAATCGTCAGACATGTTCAACAGAAGCCGGTCCAAAGGGGTTGGGCTTTTACTCCTGCTGTAAGAGAAACCAGCGATTTGACAAGGATACCGGAATCATCAGTGAGAGTTCACATTTCGAGGCTAATTCATCCGAGACGAAAACGAAACAATAGTGGTGTTTCCAGAACCACTAATGACGGTGATTAAAGATTTGGTAAGAACTATCTACTCTATGTACGAAAAAAACTTGTTGCCTACTATCAGATTATTGCAAACAAGTCTAAGGAGCTCCACTGAGATAAGGATAGCAATTGGAAACCTATGGACACGATGGCAAGTTATTGTGGAATCCCAACGGATTAGGCAATGGCGTTTTGAATATTTGACTGCCATAAGTGATTACAGGTCTTTACAAAGACCAATAATCTATTTGGATGAGACCTGGTATGATACCCACCATACGCCGGCAAAAGGATGGACCGATGGAACAGTGCGATGCCAATCAAAAGCTCCATCGAACAAAGGAAAACGGATCACGATTATTCATGCTGGATCAGAAGATGGTTGGATTCCAAACAGTTTGGACAATGCCAGTTACCATAGTCGCCAATTGAAGAAGGTTCCAGGCTCTTCAAATACAAAAGCGAAAATCCAGGAAATTATGCTCCAAAACAACATGTACTTTTAAGGATATAAAAAAACGCAGCTTTTAGAAGTTCTAAGGACATTTAACATACAGAAGACATATGTATGTGACACAATTGCAGCATCCAAAGGACACAGTTCTTTGTCTTCCTCCTTACTACTGCGTATTTAACCCGATTGAGCATATGTGGAGAAAACTAAAGAACAAAGTGCGGACCCAAACTACTATACCTACATTATGTCCTCCTGTAATTGCATTACTTGGCCTAGTCTTCACTACTCAAACAACATCAGGTAGTTTTCTCATAAAACAAAATGTTAATCTGTCATTGAATTAAAAATCTAATTTATTTAATAAACGTGAAATTTTTTTTAAATTTTATTGTTTAATATTCTTAATGGAATGAACTTTTACAGAGTAAGGGTAAGTACAATAAATTTCACTGAAGAAATGTGGATTAGAAGGCACCCTTTAATTGCATAGAAAACAGTAACAAAGATCCAGCCATAAATTAGGTTGGACAGCAGGTAGGAGATAGAGGACCTTTAAAAGCTAAATGTGAGGGACTGAATAAATGAATGAATAAATATGTGCATGAAATATGTATTCTACAAAGGGTTTAAGAGAATAAAAAAATAGATGAGCCCAGATTTAGGATTTAAGATCCTCTAAAAGGCTGGGGTGGCGTTGTTTTTGTGTGGATGTCGTATTGTCCTGGGTGAATTTGAGTTGAGGCTGGGAGATAATGGCTCGGTGTGGCAGAAGAGTGCCAGTTGGGGGTAGCGAGGTCTTTGGGGCGTAGCTTCGAAGAATTCGTCGCCAACGGGCCCAAATTTGAGCGGCGTGTTGGACATCGTGGGGAATCGGGTACAGAGCTGTGGCTGTATTGTTCCCTTCCTGTCAGCCATTCGATGTGAGGTACTGGGAATCGAAAATTTAGAGAGCATAGAGCTTTTTTTTAATTTTTCGATCCTGGTGGAGTATTATAATGTAAAAATAAATGTTCCCAAATCATGTAATCATGAATTATTCTTGTTATAATCACTTGTTATTATTTATCTTTTTTGTTGTGTTACTCTAATAAATATTTTGTTTAACAATTTCTTTTGTAATAATTGTTGCTTACTAAATAACATCCGCTTTCTTAAAAACCTTACCATATTAAGTTTCTTAAGAGGTCGTCATCGTATATAACATTGAATTAACTGCATTATTAGCATTTTAGAAATTTTAATTTTAATAAATCTAATCTATCAAACACAGTGTAAAATTTTTGTCACAAATTATTATTATTAGCATTTTAGAGTGTGTTTTGTAAAATAATACTATAATTATAATTTGTAGAAAAGAATAAAAGGAATTTAA
This sequence comes from Ophraella communa, assembly GCA_035357415.1. NCBI lineage: Eukaryota > Metazoa > Arthropoda > Insecta > Coleoptera > Chrysomelidae > Ophraella > Ophraella communa. The sequence continues at coordinate 12,581,806 of CM068981.1, read as the reverse complement.
AAAGTAATAAATATAAAATAAAAGGGTGATAATATAAACAAAATAGAACAAAATAAAATCGTAAAATAGATGAAAAGATAATACATACCTATGTTGCTTAAACAGTTGGAAAAAGTGTTTTTAAAATATGGTTATGTGGTTGGCAAAAATCTGTAATAAAATATATGGAATGAACATTTAAGTCGAAATACATTTGTTATTTAATTTATATAAGTTATCTTAGAAGTCTGTTATTCTGTTAACTGATTTGTAAAAATATATAAATTATACAACTCTAAAATACCTTAAATCTAAATCTAAATTATGCTACTCTTAAATCTGCCATGGCTAATGTAGATGTTCCTACGCTTATTAAAAACAACACCATTAATATTGTTAATTTTAAAATAAACACAATTTGAATTATATTTAGCATTATAATTATTAGTTTTAAACTAATAAACGATAAAAAAATTAACAAGGAATTAGGATTTTTTGTTACCTCCAATTTGGAATAAAACTTACCTATGTTATGTTTTAAACATAAATAATAGTTTAAAATACGTAAAAACCACGTTTTAATAAAATCCAAGCTAAGAAATAATTTTAAATTTAGAATGCCTCAAAGAAGCAGAATAGAAAGAATATAAATAAGAAAAAAATGTATTGCAATGTAAAAAAACTTTGAAATATTTAAGATGATAATATTGACACCATGAACTCACCTTCCGATTTATTTTCAAAACAATATATTTTTTACAATTTTTTTCCATTTTTAAATTAAATTTATTCAATTATTAAAACTATTATTGATTTAAATTTATTTTTTAGTCTGGACTTAACACAACAGTGCTTTTTGTTTTTTTCGAGATTTATTTATTTTTTAATTACAGAATTTTCTCCCCCTTAAATTTTTACTAAATGAAAAATAAATTAATGATATGGTATCCTACAATTGAGTATCTATATTATAATTATTGTGAATTTCGATAAAATTTTTATTTATTTTAAATGTTGCAATCAGCTTGAAAGCGATGACATTTTTGAATAGAGAATAGAGACCTTTCTAACGATATATCACAAGTACACCCCATTTTAAAAATTGGTGATAGTACCTGTCAGTCGAAGGGGGTTGAGGCAGGGGTGGCATTTTTACATTGAATAATATCAATTTATAATATAAAATGCTCTTATTACGGCATTGTTTAAAATAGATTATCAGCAAAACGACTATGATTGATTCAAAAATAACATTTTGAAGTAAGAACAATAAAAAACTGAACGGTTAAACTAAACTTCCACTATTTATTCGAAAAATTCGCTTTAACATTCAATTACAGCTGTTTCGCTATAACTAGCATCGTCAGATTGACATATTGAAACAGCTGTAATTGAATGTTAAAGCGAATTTTTCGAATAAATAGTGGAAGTTTAGTTTAACCGTTCAGTTTTTTATTGTTCTTAGTAAGATGAACTTTCACAAAGTAAAGGTTAACACAATCAATAACATTTTGAAGATTAATTAAAAACGTACATAACCCCAGCAATGGACTTTACAGTATGGAGTTATTTGAAATCAAAAGTGTGTAACACTCCAATTAATACAGTAAATGAGTTAAGAGACAAAATTGAATAAGTATTTACCAATTTACAAAACTATCCAGTAACATTAAATGGATTAATGCGCTAAATAAAGGAATTAGATTATGTATCCAACAAAATGGAGGACATTTTCGCCATTAATTAAATGTAAAGTATTATTTATGTTTTCCATTAATTTGTATTATTATTGCTAACACAAGTGTCAATTCCAAAGCATACTTGATACATATGCAGAAATGTAGCAAATGGAGAAAAGTGTAAGGAAATAATTTTTAAAATATTTTTTTTAAATAATTATAAATTTAAAAAAATGTAACGCCATAACCCTCACTTACCCTCCAAAACTACCCTGTATTCATATGGGATGTGGTAGGTGATGACATGAAATCAATTATCCTAATGTCTTATAATCTCTTCCGAAATATGAAGTCCGTAGTCAAAGCCGTTTGGAAGATAGAAAAAATAAGAATTTCAATTTGCCCCTTTAAAGGGTTGTATCTCCCTTATTATTCAGTTTTATAAAAAAGTGTACATAAAGAAGTACCCATATTTTTGACGTACTATGACCTGTAAAAATTAATGAACATTATTCTGGACCACCTTGTATAAGATTTTTATAAAATATTTTTGTATAGTCGCTAGATTTGTTAAATATGTATTATAAGATTTACCCCAACTAGAGATTCCGTAATGAATATGAGACTCAACTAATGCGTGATAGACTAATTTTAGTTCTTTAAACCCTAAAATATTTTTAAATTGTTTGAAAGAAAAAAAATTGATCTTAATTTTTTAACCAAATAATAAATGTACCTGTCAGATGGTTCTATTTTCACTCCAACGTAGAGATCACAATTTTGAGTATTATTATTATCAATATTTATGCTTTTCTCAATTGTAATTTAGCTTTATTACATAAAACAGTAACAAATTTGGTCTTGTCTATGTTATTGGTCAAAGTTCACCTCATAACACCATTTTTTTATACTTTTTAAGTCTTTCTTTCGGGGTATTTAATTTTTTTACAGTAGTTGCTTTATCAATCATATTTTTAAGATTATTTATAACATATTCTGTTCAGACCAAAGACCAAAGTTTTTGTTAAATTTATAAAAAAAAAATACTAAAAAGTACTTTTTTGGTGAACTAAATTCCTAGTAGTTTTTACACGCTTATCCATAACCATTTGAGCATATTTTGTATCATAACCTATAAATATAAATCCATATTTCCGTATAAAAAGGTGTTTCGTCCACCTTTTCCTCATTATTTAAAAACGACAATAAATATTTAAAATTAAAAATAAAACTTATCAGCTCATAAAAAATTCACATTTAAGAATACATTTTTAAAGTAACTTATCAGTTAAAATATAAATGTTAATAAAGAATACGTTAACTAACCTTTTCCTAAAACTTATCTACATAGTTTTTCATTCATGAAATTCAACAATAAAAAGTTTAACAAAAAACTAATGAATTAAAAGTTTAAGGTCAATGAAAAAATAACATGAATTACATAAAATTAAAAATAATGAATGTACGCTAACCTGTTTAAATTACACCACTACACCATAAAAAAAGTAAAGCCGGAAAAACAAATTAGACGAGACGTTCATAAATCGGCAAACTTGGTTCCGTTCGCGCTACACAACCGTCTTCGAATCGAACTGAATAAAGTATCGCGAAGCGTTAAGTGTTATTATTCCACCGCCAAAAGATTCTCCGCAAGTTATCGGTCCGCAAATTATTTTAGTCTGCAAAAATCTGTCTATCGCGCGCACAATTTTAATCCAACCACAACGGCACTGACATTAATCAAATAGTTGTCGAAATTTTGTAGGAGGCGCTTTACAGAACAATCTATTTACATTTCTCTCCCGTACAACTCGATTTATCGGGTTTAGACGGTGATTGTAAAGTGTAAACGTATTTGGTGTAAAAGCTTGTTGAATTGAACGTGGCGTTGGCCAGACTGCAAGTCTTGCAGCATTACAGGAGAGACTGTTATTCCTGTTGTGAATGTCGCATTGTGTAACTGAAGTATCTCTCGGTTACAGTGGGCTTTTTACTTGCGAACAATACAGTAATAAAGATTTTAGTCCGGTCAACACTGCTTTATTTTCCCAACAGAACTAATTTTATCAACGGTAATACCACGATTCCTTAAAATGTATCTATTAAAATTTTTACATGACGAATGGTATTTGATATTATTTTTTGCAAAAAGTATTTTATTCAAATGAATTTTGATTTATAGTTACTTACAAACAAAAAAATGATTATCGAATTTTATCAGTATTAGATTTTATCATCAGTATTAACCGGAATAATTGGCTAGCGTTTAGCGTTTTCATTGTACGAATTCACAAAATTGTGATATTTTGACAGGTGAAAAATATAATCTGTAACATATTGACTTAACAATCAATCTCTATTTTAACAATTAATAGTACCTAAATCAAAACCCATCATAAATCCAAAAAGTCAATGCCAAAGCCATTACTTACTTCGCCCATGATTGGGCGATAGAAGTGACCACATTTGTGACCATATTGAGAAGTCTAAAAGGTTTAAATCTGAACTTCTAGGAGACCAAACAAATTCAAAAATCGAGAACAAAGTTAACGATGAAGTAACTGACCCTGATATTGTCAAAATAGGTGTGCCACAGGGTCCAATCCTAGGCCCAGTATTATTTATGATATATTGTTATGGTTTGATTTGTTGTTTTTTTTATTATTTATAGTTTTTATATTATATATTTGAAAAATTAGATGTTTGAATTATTAATCGTTGTATAATTTAAATTTTTTATTGATTTGTTGAACGCTCTAATAAATATTTGCTAGCTCAGTGCAAATTTTATGTAATTTAAAACCCGACTCTTTATCTTGGGTAGGATTCAAGAAAACTCAATTTGAGTACTCTATAAAACATTCAATTTTAATTAAGGAATTATTTGATACAAATTCTACATAAAACTATTAATTTTCTTCAATAATTTATTACATGCAGGAATTTACCCCAAACACAATAGAAATACCTTGATAAATGCTATTACTCGTCCTTGATTTACTTTTACATGCGTACACAAATAAATAGTTTTTAATGCACGTACCTCGTATAACTGTCTTCCCCGTTGGAAATGATATCAATGCTGTTGATTCCGTGCTAGTTAGATGATACCCAGAACACCTGATTTTTAAAATGTCCGCTCCGCTGAATATCCATAAACGATGAAACGAATCCTGGGTTGTTTTTAATGAATCGAACTTCTTGGTAAGTACTTCGATACTATTTAATTACTTTGGTGATAACATTTTTGTTATATAATTTGATTAAACTCAATTTTTGATTAACAATGAGGTTATGGTACCAATTAATTACCAATTAACATAGTCAGCGCGAATCAGAGAGCAATAAGAGAGCGAAAAATGAAATGCACGGCCTTTTTATACCTTTTCCCTAATTATGACATTAATAACATAAAATTGGAAATCAATTGTTTCGATTTGCAAAATTTAACCCAAATTTACGTAAAATGATAAAATCTTTTTCCATATTTGACTGTTTCTTTGATAATATATAGAAAATCTGTATTATTACATTCAAGAAAAAGCTATTTAAATTATTTTTTGATAAGTTTTTCTTTATAAAATTGATGTTTAAAATATGCTTATTTTGGGCATGTCAATCTACATGAATTTATATAAATTTGAGCAAATAACATAAAATGAATAACAATCTATGCATAAATCTAATAAGATAGTCCTAATATAACTTTTAAATACTTTTAAATATTTTTTTTTTAAATATTTGACTTAAAAAAATTAAAATTAAGCTTAGTTTAATCTATTATATGAACTTAACTATTGAGTACTTTTTTAAATGAGATCTTTTGATATTATCAAAGATTAACAAACTTATAACTAATGTACAAACTGAAATTACTAATTTGCATACATTTTCTCTAACTAAATTGTCTCACATTAACTTTTATCAACTGTTGTTGAAATAGTCTTTTAAGTGTTCACTATCTGAGTTTTGATAATGTCTTTCACTGTAACATTTATAGTTTATACACTGATTTCACCTTTGTCTGATAGCATTTATTTACATAGTTTTTATATTTTTAGGTATTTCTCAGGTTATGAGGTTTTGCCTGAATACATATCTGTTATCGAAGAACTACAAAGTGTTTACATGTCACAATGTGAGTACCTCCACCTTATAACTAATATTTAAACATTTAACTACCTAAATTACACAATTGTTTATTAAACATATGAATTAAATTAATAGTTTTAATTATATTCTTTTTCTTCATCTATTTGAATGTTTCACATTTAAGATTGTTATACCGAATATTTTAAATGAAATAAAGAAAAGTAGCTGATATATTAATAAAAATTATCCTGATATCCTTTTATATTTGCATACTGAGGTAAGTTTTACATTTTATTTATACTGCAGCTTAGCTATTCATCTCAATATATAAACACACTAAATTGGGTGTTCAGTTGAGTATGGAAAAAATCATAAAATGAATAAATTTTCACCAACTTTCCTTAAACGTTACTAAAACAAATTTCTTTGCATTTACATTCATAGATACAAATAGGCCGGATTTTACCAGTATAAAAATTAAAGGTGTGCAAGATAACAAAGAGACGAGTGACGTCAAGTACTTTGGTATAATTATTGATAGAAATCTAAAATGGTCTTATCATTCATATCAAATTGATTGTGTTAACCTCTACTTTTTGGAAGTTCATCTTACTAAGAACAATTAATAACTGATTTTAAAGCGAATTTTTCAAATAAATAGTGGAAGTTTAGTTTAACTGTGCAGTTATTAATTGTTCTTATCATTCATATCACCTATGAGGAAGATTATCTACAAATTTTATCAATTAGGAGAATTTCAACCAAAAAAAAGGATTGTTATTAATTTATCCCTATCTGAACAACTTTTTCGTTATGGTATCTTTATTTGGAGATGGATGTACAGGAATTCACCAAAAAGCTAGGTATTTTGCAAAACTATAAATTAAAAATTATACTAAAGAATCCAAAAATAACATTATAGGTACAAATCTTTTATATAGAGAAATTTATAAAATATACGAACATTGCATTTTCAGCTTATGTAAGTGTGCCTTAAAGAATAACTTATTTATGAATATATATTGTAACATTTAAATATTCGATAATAGTATAATAAGTATAATATCAACAGAAGTTGTTTTATATTAAATTGATTGTACTAACCCTTACTTTTTGGAAGTCCATCTTATTAAGAATAATAAAAAACTCTTCGTTTTAACAAAACTTCCGCACTATTTATTTAAAAAACTGCTTTTTTAAAACTCAATGACAGCCGTTTCGCTAGACAACTAGCATCGTCAGATTGACATATTGAAGTTACTATTTGTTTGTTTGTAGCTAGGTACCTGATGTTTATTAGGTAGTTATAAGGCTAGACCAAGTATGGAAGTAATAAGACAACAATATTAAAGCCTAGATGTTATTAGCGCTAAGGGATTATCCTGGATGTATTTCCCTCTAAGATCAGTATAACTGTGCAATGATATAGAAAAACCAGGAAAAAACTATATCATGCTGATCTTTACAATAACTTAATATATTTGTGTTACAATTACGTCTTATCTATGTGTAAAATGAAGACTCAATCAAAGCAAACACTTTAAAAGTGGAGAACTTCCCAGATTTATTTGTTCATTAACAACTTTAAATTGTGGATCTGCTGGATGTCTTTTTATTTCAAGTTCTTCAAGGAAATCTAAATTTTGTTCTTTATTACAAGTGTGTAGTATTTGGATGTCATTGGTGTGTAAGAGTGAGGTTGGATGTTCAAGTAGGTGTTTTGCATAATTTGACTGATCTGGTTGTTTTAATCTATATGCTCTTAAGAGCATATAGCAAAAGAGCAAAATAAACTGCTAAGTGACATTAAAAACATAAAAAAAAAGTTAGCAAAAGTGTAATTAAAAACATTTTCGAGGTACTTACTATTTATAATACAATTAAAAGAACTATATTCCAACAGATAACTTTGTAATAGTTAGTTCAGTTATATAATTTAAAACAAAATAATGTATTTGATACTTTTATTAATAATGAATTTCGATTATTATTTAGCATTGCATCAGTAACAATAATATATTCAACAGTTTCAACATCAAGTAAGTTCTTTTCTAGTTAATAAAAGGCCTTTCTTTTTTCTTATTTTTCCTACTAATTATTTTCATTATTAGACATTAATATATTACTATTTTAATTTAACTCTTTTATAATAAATTTGTAATTATAACTTATCAATTTTTCATTCATATACCTACCTAATAGTCCAACTAGAAGCTTGCAGAACATAACCACCCTAAGAAATAGAAAATCTTGCTACTTTAAAACATTTAAATAATATCAAATAAAATCAATATCAAATTTATAAATAAATTAATTAAACTATAATCTTTACATCATAATATTCGTTACAATATCTTCAGTAAATCAATCCCGTAGTACTGTTATAGTATATTGTGTCACAAGGACGGAAAGTGGGCTTTAGTATCCCGCGGCTGCCTTTGCAAATAAAGCTATAGGGGTGCTAATACATGTATGCACGTGTGACACATGACTGTTTTCCGCCTACCTTTAAGACTATTAAAAAGAATTAAAAGAATGAGGTTGCTAATTGAGCTCCAGCCGCCTGCGTGAAAGGCAAGCACGTACCACTGAACCAGTAGGTATTTTAGGAAGGAATACTCGTTTTGTAGAGTTTATACTATTATGTATTTGATTGTAGTAACCTTTACTTTGTGGAAGTCCATGTTTAAACAGTTTGTTTTCTATTTTTAATGTTCTTAGTACTATGTATTTACTCACCTTAAGAATGAGGTGTTCAGAATCTGACGCCTTTAAAAATCTAATGCACTCTTCTTTTAAATTTTTTTGCTTTATAATTTATAGAATTTTGTTTGAGAAGGGCTCTCGCTTTGTAGAATTTTGAGGAAATTTATTTTATTTCTCATTCAAAAATGTCAAATCTAAGGCACACTTTTTCAATGCTAGATGCCCAAAGCATGCATTTTGTTACCCCTAAAGATTAGACGTATCACGAAACATAAATGTTTTTTAATTGAAACAAAAATGTTTGTTTTCCATAAGTATACTGATAATATTTTGTGCTTGAAAAAATTTAAAATATTTTAGTTTGTTACATGTTTTTATTTAATTTATAGAGCTGCACAGCAAAAGTAGTCAATCACTTAGGTGCACCTTATGTAAAAATTATTATCAATACAAAATATTGGCTTAAGGAGTAAATAAAATAAAATGCATTAAAAAATTTCTGGTTTTCAGTTTGTTTCTTCTTTCAGCAGCCCTTTGTAGTCCACTCCTGGACATAGGCCTCCCCTTTCAATTTCCATGTGTCTTTGTCCTGTACCATCTGATGCCAAGCTTTACCCACCGTATATTTGATGTCATCCAGCCAGCGCTTATTTTATGTAGTCGTGGTCTCCATTGCATTATACACTTTGTCCACCTTGATTAATTTTGACGAGCGACATCTCCAATCCAGCTCCATTTCACTGAGCTATACGTGCTATCACATCTTCAGCTTTAGTCCTTTGCCTAGTCTTTCTCTAAGATTTACTCCTAACATCCATCGCTCTATAGCCTTTGTGTTGTTCTAAATTTATTGGCTGATTTGATGGTAAGTGTTGTTGTTTGTATATGTCACCGGCAAAGTACGTTATGCGGTCATACCTAGGTTTACCTAGGCAAAGTCCGCATTGCCGGCCTACTTTAAGCAAAGTCCGAAATTATCCTATATTTCGGACATTGCCTACACAGTAGTACGACAATCTTAGGTTTGCCAAATGTGTAGCAGGCAAACTCCGAAATATACTGATATCCCGATTGCAGGTGGTCGAAACTTGTCGCTACGTGTTCACATATGATGGTGGGGGGCGACGTAACAACTGAATTCTCATTCTGGGTAAATTTCTTACACTTAAGTATAATTTGTTTGTAATTGTGAGTTTTGATGTTGTTTTGTTAAAATGAGTATAATTAAAAATTATCGTAATAGCAACACGTACTTTGCCGGTAACATATTGTAATAAATTACAATTAAAAAAAAATTACTGATTGTATTAATGTAGTTTAAATTGTTATAATTATTATTTTTGTTGTTTTTATAATTTTAAATTTTTATTTTAAATGTTTTGTGGGGCTTTAATTTATGTTTAAATTTATTTCAATTTTTATTTAATCTTTATTCAATTTAAAACACCTTAAAATTTCTTTATTTTATTGATCCTTTTCTGCTTGTAAAAAAAAATTATGTTATTAAACTTAAAATATGTAATTTTATTTATTATTTATTATTAAATTTAATATATCTAAATCAATTCCTTTATCATTTGAGACTCATAACCTCAGTAGTCAGTTCAAAATGTAAAATTTAACAATATTAATATTTATTTATTCTGCTTTCCCTAAAAGAATTAATGTACCCTTAACCCATTCAACGATACGGCTATGTCAAATTCGTGCGCATCAACCCCCATTTAGGTACACGTGATCCTTAACGGTTATTTCTGGGGTAAAGAATGTCGAGAAGCGTGTGTTTATTAGTTGTTAAAAAGTTTCTTAATAATATAATGTTCTCAAATCAAGATTATAAAAAAAAATTGTTCAATGATACTGAAATATATTACTCACAATGTTTTTTAGAAGTTATGAAAGTGATATAAGTGAATAAAGTTAAAAACATACCCTAAATCACTTGTTGCTGACGGTGAAGGATGGAAATTTTTTTGTGGCGGCTTTCCAGACTTGGCTTCTTACCAGTGAATAATTTACACCACGTGCAAATGCCTCCTTGTACGGATACCAAACAGGATTACAACCACTGGATGTTATTTTTCCTTCGTTTCTTCCAGATATTGTAACGATAACTCGTTACATTTTATTGTTTATTTTATTAAACATAATTTTATAATTTGTGATAACCCATAGTGACGATAGCTAGTTGAAGGTAAGCTATAAATAATATAATGTAGGTACTTATTTCGTTTTAACAGGTGTTATGTGTGTTGTATATCTCTTGTTCGATTTATCAATGCAGAATTATTTTAGTTCAATAACATCGAACGCTAGATCGGAAATCGAACGTAGCAAGAGATTTGAACAATGCAGAGGCTCGCTGAGGTCGCTCTCTTGACCGGGACGCCGGTTGGATAGGTTGACTGACGAGAAGGGTTGGTTATGAAAAGATTGGCTTTTTAACAAAAATGTCGGTATCGTATTAAATCTCTATTTATTTATTGAATCATTATAGATTTGAATTATTTTGATGGCAATTTAAAATAATATATATTCAATTTATCGAATTCAATACATATTTTTGTAATCAGATGGGTTGCTAACCTTTGATTAATATCTAAGTTTTGTCTAAACAGTTTATCTTATTTAAATGTGATTTAATTACCGACCTTCTCAGTTCTTTAAATCTTTTGTTAGATTGATTGGAAGATGTGCCTCAGCTACGACCTTTTGGAAGTGATATAGAACTTCAGATAACTTTTACCTTTCCACGAGGTGATCATCTCAGGATTTCTTTGGCTGCCGGATTGTTCACTGGAAGTTTCAGGATGAGACAGGTATGTACATCTCTTTATTATTTTAATAATATATGTTAATTGCATTTTTGCAATTTCTTTTTGGAGAGAATTACATACCTTGCTCGTTATTTTCAATCCGAGAGTTTGGGAAATCATCTGAGTTTTCCTTTACTGAGGTTAACTTATTCCTTTTCTTTTTATTGATTGTCTGTAAAGCCAATTTGACAATAACTGTACCTGAATCTAAGTGTCAGCACTACCATTACTATATTATATATTACTATGTTTTATATTTTGATTTCTATTCATTTTTAGTATGTGAATATCAGAGTTTGGTATTAAACAATATCTTGTTTGGTAACTGTTGTTTGAATTTATCATTTGTGTTTGATAACCACCTCTGGATATTCAATTTCAATAGTTAGTATAACTTAGGTTCATTTTTGTAATTTTTACATTGGATTTAGTAATAATATCTAGTTAAGCATTATTGTTTAGCATTTAGTTTCTGAACATGTTTAGCTCATGTTGAGCTGTTTTTCTTTTGTATTCAAAATTTATAGATGCATTAATTTTTTATGATCATTACTAGTTATATACTAGGGTTTGCGGGGATATCATATCCCTAGTAGCTGTTCTACTTAAGGAATTACTTAAAAGTAAAACCACATAATCCAAAGTTCATAGTGCTGGTGCTTAATAACTCTAATTACAATACTAATTATTTTAATCATATTTTCATGATATGGTCCGAACTTGAGTCCCAAGACCAGAGACGTTGAAACTCCTGAGTGGACACAAAGGGCTGAAGAAACCTGTCATCCCCAGGGATTAAACGGTACAACCAGTGCCCTATTACCGTCAGGAGCTGGTGAATAATCAGTCGGAACAATCAATGTGATTAAAATAAGGGTTTCTAACAAACGTAGAGTCAAAACTAACTTGTAAGTAATCTAATTTAACTTTTGAGTAATTTCTATTAATTTTATTTACATCATCATTATATATATTTACATTTAACTTCACATAATTTCATTTCAATAACTAGCTGTTATCAATTCATTATTTCAATATTAATATACAACCTTTGTCAAAATATCAAATCAAGATTGTTCATTATTTTTTTTGTAATTATTAAATTATATAAAATTATTTCTGTCTTTTAGTGTCACTGTACAATACCTTATCGAACATTATATCTTAACATTTGGTAGGATTGCACCTATTGTCGTTCCATTGTTTTCCTTGTTTTGTTAGGAGTAAAAATCAAAACATAGGTGGCGCTCAAATATTAAGATAAAGTGTGGTGTAACCTTCCCTAACCTACCCTTAGTAACACCAGCAGCGATCCCATCCCTGAGATTAGCCTGGAAGTTCTGGTTAAACTAATTTTTATTGCATCTGTTTCATTTAGCCAGTGTCAATAGTTCGCCACTTCACCTTTTTTGTGCTTGCATAAAAGGGGTTAAGTGTTGTTACACTTTTGGCAAACTTATCATTACACTTTTGGCGCCCAACTAATATTTTGGTGTTTTTTAAGGGCTACAACAGCAAATACATTTTGTTACATCCTTACTTTGTCTACCCTTCCTTTATCTCTCCTTACAGTGGCACATATTGGTATAATTTTAAAATCTGATAGTTTTTGTATTACATTTATCGTTAAAATAGTTGGTTTAAAAATTGCAACATTTACTTTCATTTCTGATTAACGTTTTTACATACTGTGTTAATATATCTTATCGTATATTTTTGGTACAATTTTAGTTATTAATTAGTTAGTATTCATATATATTTTCTTAGGGAGTTTTGTGGAATTTATATAAGATGGAGCCAAATCATTTAAAATCTCATGAGTTAGCATACGAAATAAATATTAGGGGTTTAGAACCTTCGGGTAATGTAGACAATAACCGGAAAATTTTGCGAGGAGCATTGAGTCAGGAAAAAGCTAATCGTAGTTTTATAATGTCTGTACCTAATGTAATGCCTTTTGCTGATGAGGTTGCAGAAATAAAAATTACAATTTCAGATTTAACTAAAGTGATTAAAGAGTTCAATGGGGTACCTTCTGATATTGGATTTAAAAGAATTTCTTCTAGATTAATTCATTTATCGAATCGTGTTAGTAAGTTAAAGCCATGTGATGATGAGGAACAATCAGTTATTAAAGATTTATTTACTCAAGTTTTAACTTTAGAGGGAGATTTTGCACTCAAAACGACACGTAATACGTCTACTCTAATGATCAACATTTCTTTAGTAATCGTAAATCAGTTCCTCCTTGTAAATGGAACATTTATTTCACTGGGGTTAATGATAAGGAATCAGTTCATTCTTTTTTAGAAAAGGTTAATATATTGTCAATTGCTAGAGGAGTTTCTAAAGATGAGTTATATTATTCGGCTTGTGATTTGTTTAAAGACTCTGCTTTCACTTGGTATTTAAGTATTAGGGATAAAGTTGCAAATTGGGATCAATTAGTTGATAGGCTTAAAGAGGATTTTTTACCATGTTACTATGATGATGATTTAGAAACTGAAATTAATAATAGAACTCAGGGTTCAAATGAGAGGGTAGCTTTATACATAGCTTCAATGGAAGGACTTTTTAATAGATTAAGTTATAAATTAGATGAAGTAACTAGAGTAAGATCCGGAGAAATCTTTTACCTTTTTATATTTCAAGTTTAGCATTACAAAATCCTTTGACTGTTGCCGAGTTAACAGATCTTTGCAGGAAACTTGAGGAGTCCAATTCTTGGTCTCAAAGGTATAAACCACCATCTAGTTCAAGTGTAGGATTGTTAGAACCCGATTTAAGTAGACCATTTGAAAGTAGAAATGTCAATAAACCTTCTTTTCAATCTAGACATAATGTTTCTAAAATTGACGTTTTGAAATGTTGGAATTGTGATTTACTAGGTCATACATTCAGTAAATGCTACAAAAGCAAACAAGTATTTTGTTTTGGTTGTGGTAATAAAAATGTAACGAAAAGGAACTGTTTTAATTGTTCAAAAAACGGGAAAGGTACTGGAAATCAAACCAGGGTTTCCAGTCTAAACGTAAATTTAAACGCAAGCACATCCTCCGCTTCACAAACCGAAAACCAAAGTACATCACAAACTCAACAAAGTCAAAGCAAGAGAAACAAATTCCACAAAACACAATAAAAACTTCGTTGTCAGAATGGAACGAATATTTGTTGTTTGTAAAACAGTTTTTAACTACAAATATTTCTAAAAATGATAGTAATGGTAGTGTCTTATCTAATAATAAAGTTGTCAGATCAGGTAATAATGTTAATAATGATATGTCAAACAAAAATAACTTAAATGTTATCCAGCTTAGTCCAGTTTTTGTTCAAAAACCCAACGATAATAGGTTTTATCTTAACGTCACATTTTTAAACGAATCAGTCTTAGGTTTTATTGATACAGGTAGCACATCAACGATTTTAGGATCTGATGGGTTTTATCTTTTAAAGAAACTAAATTTACCTATTCAATATGATAATGTTGTCAGTGTTACAACTGCGGATGGTACTTTTCAGGATTTGTTAGGCCATGTTTTTGTTCCTATTTCATTAAATAATGTAACTTTTACAATGAAAATTTTGATTGTGCCTTCTATAAGGCAAACATTAATTTTGGGGATGGATTTTCATAAACTTTTTGGGCTTAAAATTGATTATAAACAGTTAAATTTTGAATTAAGTTCTGAAATTTGTATTGTTAATACAATTCAACCATTTGATAGTTTATTAGACAGTCAAAAAGCAGAATTAAATAAGGTTATACAATGTTTTAAGGACATAGCTCCTCCAGACAAGTTAGGTCGAACACATATCTTATCTCATACTATTGATACTGGTGATACTAAGCCAATAGCACAGAGGCAGTATCCTCTTTCACCAGCAATGCAGGAGCATCTTAACAAGAATATTGACGAGATGTTAGAACTTGGGGTTATTCAACCGTCCAGGAGCTCATGGTGTAGTCCGCTATGGTTAGTTCCGAAGAAAGATGGAAAATATCGAGTATGTTTTGATGGCAGGAAGTTAAACCAGGTTACAGTTCCAGACCCATATCCAATGCCTTTAATAGACAGTATTTTGAATAAACTGAGAGATGCTAGATATTTGTCGTCGATTGACTTGAAGAGTGCATTTTTTCAGATACCGTTAGAACAATCTTCACGTCCAAAAACCGCATTTGCAGTATATGGTAGAGGTCTATTTGAATTTAATGTCATGCCTTTTGGTTTAGCAAACGCACCCAAAACAATGTGTAGATTAATGGATTCAGTTCTTGGACCATCCCTATGGCCTTATGCTTTTGTTTATCTTGATGATATGGTTATTGCAACTCCTAGTTTTGAGAAACATATTGAAATTTTAAAAGAAGTATATCATAGACTTAAAGAAGCAGGATTAACTGTAAATTTGGAAAAGTGTGAATTTTGCGTTCCTTCTCTAACTTATTTAGGTTTTGTCGTTGATCATAATGGGCTCAGAACAGATCCAGGAAAAGTTGAAGCTATAATGGAGTATCCAGTTCCGAAAAATACCACTGAAATAAAGAGGTTAGTTGGTCTTGTTAGCTGGTATAGGAGATTCATCAAAGATTTCGCTACAGTTTGTGCTCCAATTAATGATCTTCTGCATGGCAAGAAGAAAGGTCAGTCTATCACTTGGACACCACAGGCAGATGAAGCTTTCAAAGAAATTAAAACTAGGTTAACTTCAGCTCCTATCTTGGCGTCACCTGATTTTACTAAAACTTTCACAATACAATGTGATGCAAGCGACACAGGAGTCGGTGCAGTTCTTTACCAGGAGAATGATGGAATTGATCACCCAGTAGCTTATGCAAGCAAAACATTGACATCTAGCCAAAGGAAATATTCAACAACAGAAAAGGAACTATGGGCTGTCGTTTTTGCCGTAGAGAAATTTAGATCTTTTATAGAAGGTACTCGGTTCATTATCGAGACGGACCATTCAAGTCTTTTGTTTTTACACAAGTTATCTAACCCTTCCGGAAGATTGGCACGTTGGTCTTTGAGATTATCGCAGTTTAACTTTGAAATCAAACATCGTAAAGGTGCTTTAAATGTAGTTGCAGATGCTTTGAGTAGATCTTTGCCGGAAATTTCTGTTATTGATGTAAGTTCTTTTATTCCTGATAATTGGTATAAATCTATGCTAACAAAGGTAGAGACTTATCCTGAAAAATACCCTTCTTTTAAAGTAGAAAATGGCATTTTATATAAACATATGTTTTCGAAAGTACCTATTGAAAGTAATGTATCTAATTGGAAATTTGTAGTACCGCGGAAAAATCGTCAAGAAATTTTCAAGTTATATCATGATAATCCTACAGCAGCTCATTTTGGCATTTCCAAAACGTTGTCTAGAATTTTAGAGCTTTATTATTGGCCAAACATTAGGAAAGATGTTTATAAATATGTAAAAAGCTGTGAAGTTTGCGCTGCTTGTAAAAGTTCAAACTTACCACAGGCTGGTTTAATGGGTTCTTTTAGAAATATTAATTTTCCTTTTCAAATGATTTCGTGTGATTTAATAGGTCCTTATACCAGATCCAAAAATGGGAATCGATATTGTCTTGTTGTAGTAGATTATTTTACTAAATATACGGTCGTTCATCCTATGCCTAACGCTACCGCAAAAGCATTGTTAGATTCATGGAAAATCAAGTTTTTCTTATTTATGGTGTACCTCAAATAGTAGCTACTGATAACGGATCTCAATTTGTTAGTAGAGATTTTAAAAACCTAATGAATAATTATAACGTTCAAAAAATCTTTTATAATGCTTCCTATACACCTCAAGTAAACCATACCGAGCGGGTTAATAAAGTCATTGTTACAGCTATTCGATGTTATATACACGAAAACCATAAAACGTGGGATACTAATATTCATAAAATAGCACAAGCAATCAGAGTAGTTAAACATGATGTAACCGAGTATTCTCCAGCATTTTTGACTTTTGGTAGAAATATTCCTTTATCGGGAGATTACTATGGGAAAATCGCGGATAATGCTAATAATGTAGTTACTATTGGTGATAAGTTACAGTTACTTGAGGATATTCAAAAATACCCAACATTATATGAAGATGTTAGGAATAAATTAAAAGAAGCTTATGCTAGGTACTCAAAACACTATAACTTAAGGAAACGGGATCTTAAATTTCATGTAGGAGACAGGGTATGGAAAAAGAATTTTGTTCAGTCTTCTAAAGCAAATGATTTCACAGCAAAATTAGCTCCAAAATTTGTACCGTGTATAGTTACTAAAGTTTTATCTAATTTAGTTTACAGTTTGCAGGACATGGATGGTAATGACTTAGGCAATTTCCATATTAAAGATTTAAAAGAACATTTTTACAGTAATGATGAAAATTTACCTGATGGTGACGTATCGGATTCCGAAACAGTTGTTAGTGATATTTAGCTTGATTTACAGTAGTAGTTACCTGTCAGTAAAAACAACAGAATTTCTTGATATACCTTTTATATTTGAAGTGTAGAATTATTTTATTTATTGGGGAAATATTTACGCAAATGCATATTATTTTCAAACATGTAAAGTAATTAATGGCGTCTAGTTTAAGGACCCGGTTAATACAGATATTAGCTTTTATTTACTTTTGCACGTTCTTGAAAATTATGAAGAATTATTATTGTTTTTGTCTCGCTATTGAGAGTTACATTTCTTCATAATGTTTTTTATGATTTGTGTTAAATAATATGTGGTTAATGACACAGTATGTTGCTGTGTGACTTACCGTATTAAAGTATCGTATATTACAGTATCGTATCGTATTATAGTATCGTATCATATTGCAGTATCGTATCGTTCTTCAGTATCGTAACTTGCAAATTTATCGTATCTTATCTGATAAAATAGTTTATCGAATTTCTACACTTCTGTACATGTTATTAAACAGGAAATCTTCTGTTTATCGGAAATTTTGTTCCTTATCGATGGTAACACTTAGCTTGTTTGCAGGTTTTAGTTCAGGAAGTTATCTGTTAAATTTTTCAACAGAATTTTTGGGATTTTGTTGGGTATATCGCTACTGCTGTATCAAGGTTCATGTATTGCTACATTGTTCTATAGTTTTTTATATTCCGTATATCGCTGGATAACATTAAAGTATTTAAATTTCATAATTTTCGTAACGTTAGGTGTGAAAACCTTTTCAGCTTTCTAGTGGCTACATACTAGTAATTTTTGTCTTGCTTTTGCGTATTTGTTTTATAGGGCCGTTCATTAGTGGGTGCGAGAGGGTTAAGAAATGACTATCTTAAATGGTAATAGTAATTCCAGCATAGATTCATGGGGGGTTTTAGGTCTTCGGGCAAAGTTATTCCCAAGGGATGTTGTCAATTATGGGGGCTTTCTACTACTGTGTTTTTATGAACATGGCTTTACTTGTCATTTCTCAAGATTTCTCGCAGTACTTTTGAAGGAGCACCCTCTTAAAGTTAAGTCGAATATAGAGTAATTTTAGTTTGGGACATACTATAATGTTCTAGGGTATTGCTTGGTGACCTATTATTTTTTCTAAAAAACAAATTCTATTAAAAGAATTTTGTCAAACTGACCAAGAAAATGGGATGTATTGGTTTGGTGATGGTTTTTCATCATTACCTTTGGAATGAGCACTTGTCAGGCAAGTATGGTGTGAGGTTTCAGATATGGTTAACCACGACGCTTTATAACATCTTTAGCGAGGTCCATTCTGAAATTGCTAGGCAAGGATTCATTTCATTGGCTTTTGTTTGGGAACGCCGGAGTCAAATCAATACAATCCATTTGTAATACATTTGTAATACATTTGTAATATATCATAATATTACGGGTAGTTATAATATATATCTTTTTTTTAAAACTTTTAAGATTAGTTACTAAGTATTGTAATAGTTATCTTTGGTTGGCTGTTATTGACTATGGGAGTTTGCGAAAAAAAATTAACTGGTGTTAATTTTTTTCGGAGGGAAGGATGATGTGTAACGATAACTCGTTACATTTTATTGTTTATTTTATTAAACATAATTTTATAATTTGTGATAACCCATAGTGACGATAGCTAGTTGAAGGTAAGCTATAAATAATATAATGTAGGTACTTATTTCGTTTTAACAGGTGTTATGTGTGTTGTATATCTCTTGTTCGATTTATCAATGCAGAATTATTTTAGTTCAATAACATCGAACGCTAGATCGGAAATCGAACGTAGCAAGAGATTTGAACAATGCAGAGGCTCGCTGAGGTCGCTCTCTTGACCGGGACGCCGGTTGGATAGGTTGACTGACGAGAAGGGTTGGTTATGAAAAAGATTGGCTTTTTAACAAAAATGTCGGTATCGTATTAAATCTCTATTTATTTATTGAATCATTATAGATTTGAATTATTTTGATGGCAATTTAAAATAATATATATTCAATTTATCGAATTCAATACATATTTTTGTAATCAGATGGGTTGCTAACCTTTGATTAATATCTAAGTTTTGTCTAAACAGTTTATCTTATTTAAATGTGATTTAATTACCGACCTTCTCAGTTCTTTAAATCTTTTGTTAGATTGATTGGAAGATGTGCCTCAGCTACGACCTTTTGGAAGTGATATAGAACTTCAGATAACTTTTACCTTTCCACGAGGTGATCATCTCAGGATTTCTTTGGCTGCCGGATTGTTCACTGGAAGTTTCAGGATGAGACAGGTATGTACATCTCTTTATTATTTTAATAATATATGTTAATTGCATTTTTGCAATTTTCTTTTTGGAGAGAATTACATACCTTGCTCGTTATTTTCAATCCGAGAGTTTGGGAAATCATCTGAGTTTTCCTTTACTGAGGTTAACTTATTCCTTTTCTTTTTATTGATTGTCTGTAAAGCCAATTTGACAATAACTGTACCTGAATCTAAGTGTCAGCACTACCATTACTATATTATATATTACTATGTTTTATATTTTGATTTCTATTCATTTTTAGTATGTGAATATCAGAGTTTGGTATTAAACAATATCTTGTTTGGTAACTGTTGTTTGAATTTATCATTTGTGTTTGATAACCACCTCTGGATATTCAATTTCAATAGTTAGTATAACTTAGGTTCATTTTTGTAATTTTTACATTGGATTTAGTAATAATATCTAGTTAAGCATTATTGTTTAGCATTTAGTTTCTGAACATGTTTAGCTCATGTTGAGCTGTTTTTCTTTTGTATTCAAAATTTATAGATGCATTAATTTTTTATGATCATTACTAGTTATATACTAGGGTTTGCGGGGATATCATATCCCTAGTAGCTGTTCTACTTAAGGAATTACTTAAAAGTAAAACCACATAATCCAAAGTTCATAGTGCTGGTGCTTAATAACTCTAATTACAATACTAATTATTTTAATCATATTTTCATGATATGGTCCGAACTTGAGTCCCAAGACCAGAGACGTTGAAACTCCTGAGTGGACACAAAGGGCTGAAGAAACCTGTCATCCCCAGGGATTAAACGGTACAACCAGTGCCCTATTACCGTCAGGAGCTGGTGAATAATCAGTCGGAACAATCAATGTGATTAAAATAAGGGTTTCTAACAAACGTAGAGTCAAAACTAACTTGTAAGTAATCTAATTTAACTTTTGAGTAATTTCTATTAATTTTATTTACATCATCATTATATATATTTACATTTAACTTCACATAATTTCATTTCAATAACTAGCTGTTATCAATTCATTATTTCAATATTAATATACAACCTTTGTCAAAATATCAAATCAAGATTGTTCATTATTTTTTTTGTAATTATTAAATTATATAAAATTATTTCTGTCTTTTAGTGTCACTGTACAATACCTTATCGAACATTATATCTTAACATTTGGTAGGATTGCACCTATTGTCGTTCCATTGTTTTCCTTGTTTTGTTAGGAGTAAAAATCAAAACATAGGTGGCGCTCAAATATTAAGATAAAGTGTGGTGTAACCTTCCCTAACCTACCCTTAGTAACACCAGCAGCGATCCCATCCCTGAGATTAGCCTGGAAGTTCTGGTTAAACTAATTTTTATTGCATCTGTTTCATTTAGCCAGTGTCAATAGTTCGCCACTTCACCTTTTTTGTGCTTGCATAAAAGGGGTTAAGTGTTGTTACACTTTTGGCAAACTTATCATTACAATATTTTATTATTATTACAGGTTAGTCAAAACAAATTTAATTTTTCTTCTTGGGATTTAATATTTATTATTCGGTACACAATTTATAACCATTTACAATTTTTCCAATAGGTTTGTTTGAAAATACATTATATAATTTATCATATTACTTTTCAGCCATCTTTTATTTTTAACAGTCATCGGCCATTGTTTTTATGATAATTTTAAAATTGACTGGCGTGGATTCGGCCTTTTGATAAATTTTGAATGACCACGATTTTCCTTTTTCCTGGGCTTATATACCCTCGGTCAAAAAATCGAATAATGGCCGCCTTTTCGAGCGTATTTTGTTTTTTATAACCCCACTTACATCAAATTTTTGAAAAATTGACTTTTTAATTATACATTTTCTGACCTTTTAATAGTTACAAATCAATTCTGTATCACTTATTTGATTATAAAATAACATTTTTAGAATTTTAAAATCAATTTTTCCTTATTAAAACAGCTGACTTTGCGGAGTAAACAATGTCGGCCATTTTGACAATTATCAATATTAAATTTAACAATTTTGAGCTAATATCTCTTTTTGGCCATTAATTTTAACAAAAACTGAAAATTTACATATTCTAATATGATCAGATAACTTTTATTTTCAATGACACCGCTTATATTAGCTTTTATTTGCTTTTTAAATTTACTACGTCATAACGATTCAAATACAAAATTTATCAAATAAACTAATTAATAACATTCAAAATCATCAAAGAACAACCTAAAATTAATTATCTTACAACAACATATAATAATAACAAATAGTACCATCAATTAATCCTCTAATATTTAGTTTATGTCTTTCCACTACAAGCACATCTTTTAAGTTTATAATCCGCAAGTTTTTTATCATCACTTCACTATTTACAGTGTTTTTCATTGAATTTATCATTCATAATGTCCTTTATTACACTTTAATTAAACAGTCTTCGCTTGTAAACAAAAACATCACTTTCTTACAGATGCGTTCTTACATGTAATATATTTCAATATCTTTCTTTATTTTTTTAGATTTAGTCTCAAGCATTGCATTTTATCAAAACTGAGATGTACCAGAATATAGGAATTACTGGACTTGTACTGTCATCCGATACATTATAATACAGGACTCATCACTTGATGCTTAATTGAATTAGAAAATATTGTTCAGGTAAGTAAAATTTATTTATCAAATTATAATCATTTCTATGATTTATTTATTTATTTTGCTCTAACAGCTAAAATTAGTTTGTTGAGGTTTAAGTTTTTGTAACTTCTATTACTAACTGTTACAGTTGAATAATCTCTATTTTATATGATAAATTTAAATAACCTAAACCTACTTATTCTTATTTTATAGCTACTTTTAAAAAAATTATTGAACTTATTATTTTTAACATTGACTATAACTTATTTGGATCTTAATTTAAATAACTTAATATAACTAAAATAGTTGGTTTCTTACTAATATTGTATTCTTATGATTCATTATCAACATATTCTAATACTTATTTACTTTTTATTTTTAGTAGTTTAAGCAACATAAGGACCTTGGACTTGATTCTTGGATCGACTACTGGTGTTAGTGCTCATTCTTTTGAACTCATTTTATCAAGATATTTTTGTGTTCTTGTGTGAATTAAGATTTACTGGATTGGCTCAAATAAAGAAATTTTTGGTGTATTGATCTTTTAATGAAGAGTTTTGAAAGTAACATCCATGACTAGTAATTTATTTCAACTCAAGTTATTTATTTTGGGTAAGTTATATTTATTATTATTTTAAAACATTACAATATATATAGCATTAATAGGGCAAACCCGTAGGTGAAGTGGTTAATCTTAAGGTAGCAAGCTGATTCCTGTTGCCGCACTTAACCGATAAGTACTGAGATCTGGATTTTTAGAAATACAAACTAAAACATCTTCGTCATCGACGTTTTGGAACACCATTTATGAATTCAGGACGAAAACACCCTGTTTCGCCTAGGCGAGTATCAATACGCCTGAATTACACACTGTAACATGTCTATCGTCATGTCACCGTGCACTATTATCGACCGTAAACGATACCGCTCTTATTACCATTAAAACCGACCCTATTTACTGTTAATGCCACTGTAAACAAGACACCCCTTATAGACGCTAACTATTTATCTGTTTGAATGAGGCCAAATAAAGAACGCTGACAACTGACATAAAACACAAATTCCGTCTTGAGCAAATCTATTTAAACGACCTGCAAGGCAACGATCTTTCCCTTTCCTCGACGACTAACAGGCAAACTGAAGCGTCTGTATCTCAGCTTGTGAAATTTCCCAAATTGGTTGACGAAAGATACAACCCCCTAAGTTGGAGTGAAAATTACCCCTAAGTTGGAGTGAAAACTACCCCTAAGTTGGAGTGAAAACTACTCCTAAGTTGGAGTGATAAGTTGGAGTGAAAATTACCCCTAAGTTGTAGTCAAGCTACAGTTAAATCATCTCCAAGTTGAAGCCAAGCTACAGTTAATCCAGGTTAGAGCCCAGTTGCCGCCTATGTGTAGACAGCCCTTCGAACCACTTCTGAGATAAGAATAGGTACTATTACATTTCGAGCAGCCAGAACCATCACAGAAACTTTCATCCATCCATAAAGAAGCTGAAGCCGCCCTTCTAGACAGCACAGACATTCAAAGTTAAGTCCTCTTTTTACAACTCCAGTTCACTATCAGCAAGTACTTATATTCTCAATAAATAAACAATAGCTTTAACAAACAGTTTCATTTGTATACCTTAGACTATAAGTCTTAAGGGTGTAGCGTGGCCGGTATTTCATTTCAAGTAGCTTCTTCATTTGTTTAATTAAAGTAATTACAAGGTGTTTCTATCTTTCTCACCTTAGTTTTTGTATAGTTTTTTGCTTAATCGTTCAAAAGATAGTGGCGCCCTTTTTACTTATACATTACAATCCTTCCTATAGTGAGCATTAACTTGGAGTCGAACCACCCCCTGGAGAGAGTCTCTTAGCCGGGATCTCTTTTGAGGAGTTATAGTGTTGCAAATTGGCTTCCTGCCTTTTTGGGACAGCTATTGCTACAACACATTAATATCTTTATTAAACTACTTTTTAACTAAAATTTGTACCATACTACTAGTAATAAACCTATTTGCACGTTTTTATTTTCCCGTCACCTAAATTATACAAAAATTATGACGCACTTTTAATTCACACCGTATACATGAAAAGATATCGATTTGGCATGATATTTGCCATAATTTCGCTATAAGATTGAATTGCGTAATATTCTTATCGGTTTTAAAGTTTAATCTAAATAGATATCCAAGTTTCCAATACAGGTTAATAAAAAATAGGAAAAAGTTTCATTTTACACGATTTTAAATCTAGATTTGATACCAGATAGTATTAAACATATTGGATAACATAACATATTCCGAATAATGTTGTAAACATTATCTCATACGTTTTATTAACGTTTTTATTGTTGACACCTTATTTTTTTCAAGGTAAAGTGTTAAATAATATGCATATAACGTAAAATATTTATCGTCATCTCAATCGCTATTTTTAGCAAATACTTTAATCCGTAGACAAATAATTAATTTCGACTAGATATACGAAATATTAATGAAAATAAAAAAAATATATCTGAAATTGAATGTCTGATTGTTTCAAATTGTAGTAAAATGTAAATTAAAATATTATGTAATAATTAATTAAGTATATTAAAATTATCTCAACTGTTACAAAAATTATATTTGCATTTTAAAGAAGAC
Organism: Ophraella communa; assembly: GCA_035357415.1. NCBI lineage: Eukaryota > Metazoa > Arthropoda > Insecta > Coleoptera > Chrysomelidae > Ophraella > Ophraella communa. The sequence continues at coordinate 12,556,559 of CM068981.1, read as the reverse complement.
AAGTATTATAACATATTATTTAGAGTCGTTTTATAAACCATGGGCGCCCGCAAATTTTTTTTATATTTTGCACTTATAAAAATCTTCATTATAAAACGCATTTGCGTATCGTAATGTAACTTTTACGCACGAAAATGTTTGTTTTAAATGGTTGGCAACATGAGTGAAGTATCTAATGACAAGCCTATTGAAAATGACATTTGTGGCTAATATTAATTTATTAATTTCATATTGTTCTTTAAGAAAGTTTTTGTGAATATGAATACCATCTTTTACTTATATAATATATTATTATTGGTGTATTATACATTTAAAACATTAATATTTAATAATTTAAAATTCAAATCTGCCAAATATATTACATAGTGCTACCAACCTCCTTTTTAATTTCAAAATTTTCGTAATTTTCATAAAAATTAAAAAGTATTTAAAAAATGATAAAATGGCAAAATAAAAAAAATATTATAAACAACTTATTCCATATGGCTGTTGTGACACTTGAACTTGTGTCATAACAGAAAGCCAGATGAAATGGGTTGTTTAATATTCTATAATAACATTTTATCTGTGTTAAATAAAGATGGGATGTTTATTTAAAATTCAGATAATGTAAAAATAAATCATTGCTGAAACGGTTTCAGAAAAGTTTTGTACATTCCACGCAAAAATGCAACAGTACTTACTCGATTAATATGGATAGCAACATTATGATCATTTTCTGAACTGACTAGATATTACTAACATCTTTTATGTCTACCTTAATCTACTGAGTGACCAAGTTCTTCCAGGAACTTAAACCTGAAAGAAAGTTGGCATGTTACCAAGGGATTTGAATAACCAAAAATTCAGTATTATTACTCCCACTTCAATCCTTTCATTTCTGTACTATCTGTGTACTACATTAGTGAGACCTCTTCCAGCTTCAATTAACTAAGATTATTTAGAATTACTTAAAAAAGTTATTTAGTTCATCTTTTGTTATGTTTTAGAAAACCAATCCTTTGTTTTAGATTTATAAATATTCTCTTCGTTAATAGTTAGGGTAGGGAAATTTATCTAGACATCTGAATTTCCTGAGATGATTTCCTTTCCCTTCCAATAAGTTATTGATTTCAACTAAATTCATCGATGATCTGTTAAAGAGATATGAAGTTTTCCATAGTAGTAAAACGAAGAGTTTTTTTATTATTATTAGTAAAAATAGTCAATGCGGAAAAAATAAGTAAGAAGAAAAAAGGATGACTAGATGGATAGAATGAAGGTAAAAGTAGTCTTATTTCAATGTTAAATTTCAGAATTTTTTAGTCTGCTAGGTCCAAAACCGTGATACTTATTTAATCATCCATACGTATTAAATACAACTCAAATTGGTAACACCAAAATGTTTATTTAAATACACAAAATGTGCTAGACTATCTATACTAATTTAACTTAATCCCAAAAAACAAGAAGACTGAATTCTCTTCTTTTTTATTAAAAGGTCTTTGGACAGTTGAAGAATGTAGTTCTAGTAAAGTAAAAGAATGGTTATTAAAAATCACACTTTATTGATCTCAGAATTAATAGATATTTTATTTTAGAAGAAAAGAACCGTACAAAAAATTTATATTTATATATTATTCAAAAATTGTTAATTCTACATTCAAAGTTTGAAGTAAGTTAGAATTTGTTTTTTGATTATAAAACATAAAGTAAGTTCAATATGTCAATCTGATGATGAATAGTATATTGCAAAAAAAAGTGTCACAAAATCATTGTGACAGGAGTTTTATAGAGTATTTTTATAATTCGCATCAAGAAACATTTTTAACAAAATTAAAAACAATTAAATTGCAATTAAAGATTGTAATCTTTATTTGTTGATAGTTGATGTTGGTATTACAAATTTTAATTTGACGGCTGAAATTATAAATAAGATTCTAATTAATTTCCTTATATTTAAATTTTTTTGCTGAAATTATTTGGGTTCTCTTTAGAAACAAATGTAATTTGAGCTTATTAAATTTATAAAAAAAACTACAAAATTTTCTATCTTACTAAAAATCCAATAATGATATTATTATTTGACAATATATCATTTACAAACATCTGCTTGTGCCGTTAAAATTAAGTAATCATGGCCGTTATATTTTTTGTACGGCAGAGATAGATTAGAATCGTTTAGCAAGGTAAATTTATTTTTATATTCCATACATTTTTAAACTCAGTAATGTATTCGTTTTAACATTTCCAATAAAATAAATTATAAATTAGTTTCACACTTTCTTTCCCTAGGTAAATATTGACTTATCACTCCACAATATTTTTTTATGATTTTCTAGTGAAATCAGGCATTAACATTTAGGATAGGTTAGGTTCAATGTGAGCGGGGCGTTTCCCACCCCTCCACTGCGGCCAAACTAGGGCCTATTGGCTCACCCCTAAGGGTTAAAATTCGCCATCCAGTCTGCACTTCTTAACAAAGTCCAAGATCGATTTTGGCGAGACTTGTCTAAAGTCGGTAGGCTTTAGCCGTATGTGGCCAAACGAGCGGAGCCTGATCATTTCTAACGCGGGGCAATAGCCATAGGCGCAACTAGGGGGGGGCTAGGGGGGGCTTTGCCCCTAGCTCACCATTAGCCCCCCCTTGAAATTTTAAATTTTTTGACCAGATTGTACAGCTAAATATTGTGTTGAAATCATTTTAAAAATATAAAATTAAACTTTAGAATAGAAATCAAGCAGTATCATCCGCCAATATCTGATACTACGAAATTGCTACCAGATATTGGCGCCACAATGTACTGAAATTTGGACATTTCTATCAGCCGGCCATCCCGTGACTTCAGCGCTGGTACGCCGCGGCGCTTACATACACTATCACCGGCACGAATGCTCAATCTATGTGAATATCGGTGTCGCAGTTTTAATAATTTGATTTTCCAATCTGGCTATGTTGTATATTGAAAGAGACATTTGTTTAGATTTAGTTGTAGACGACTTTTCAAAGAAACAAAGAAAGTTAAAGTTAACTTTAAATTAAAAAAAATACATGTATTCGAGTCCCCCTGAATAAAATTTGTTCAATTTTGCACTGATAACTAGTCTTATTTTTGTTAAAATATTAATTAAAACAAATTTAGTTTCGACATTTTTTTATTGGGGTGATTCGCAATGAAACGGGACAAAGTGCCATGTCTAGACTCTATAATAATTACACTATGTAATCCTTTACTAAAAATGTAACATGCATGTCATTGGTATCTTTTTTTTTTCAAAACTCTACTGAGATCTGAGATTAGTATGGTGGCTGGTTAGACGTAGTGGGTGACAATGTTTTTTATACGAAAAGATATGTGGTTAATTTTTTTAGTGATTTTGGGGTAGTTTGGGCGTGGCACCTAAACCAAAATTTGCCACCTGAAAAAATGGCGGGCTGTTTGGGTTCTATTTTTATTCCATATATAGCCTTGGGGCTTAAGCCCCCCCAAAAAAACGACTCTAGTTGCGCCTATGGCAATAGCAAAGAATGTGCTCTGCCGATTCGTCTGCCACACTGCAGTAGCGACAGTCCGACGTATTGCTCAGACTAAGCTTCCTCAGGTGGTTTCTCAGACGACAGTGTCCAGTCAACAGTCCAGTAAGAATGCGTAGGTTACTTCTACTCAATTCCAGGAGCTGTGCTGTTTTTCTGCTCGAAGGTTGAGATATAAACGCTTTCGAGTGGGTAAGCCCCGGTATATTCTCCCAGTGCAGACGGGTTTCCCTCGCTGCCCAGCTGGAGATAATGTCCTTGGCAGTGCTTTTTGCTATGCCAAGGAATGGTTCCGGTCCAATAAACGCGGACTCCGTTCCCTTTTTTGCCAGAGTGGCGGCTCTTTCATTGCCCTCCACTCCCGCATGCCCTGGAGCCCAGAGTAGCGTTACTCTGTTATTTGCTCCAAGGTTATTAAGGGATTCGAGCATTAACATTTAATATATCATTTATACCGATGGACCCTGCAATAAGATATCTTAAAAACGTATTTTTCTGGAGCCGCAAAACTTCTAGACAAGGGGTGGGAGGATATTTATATTGTAATAAGAACAATAAATAACTGAACGGTTAAACTAAACTTTTTATTTATTTGAAAAATTCGCTTTAAAATTCAATTACAGCTGTTTTGCTAATAACTAGCATCGTCAGATTGACATATTGAAATTACATTTTGTTTGTTTGTAACTAGGTACTTGATGTTGATAAGTAGTTAATGCTAGACCAAGTAAGAAAGTAATAAGACATAACAATATTAAAGCCTAGATGTTATTAGCCCTAAGGGATTATCCTGGATGTATTTCCCTCTAAGATCAGTATAACTGTGCAATGATATAGAAAAACCAGGAAAAAACTATATCATGCTGATCTTTACAATAACTTAATATATTTGTGTTACAGTTACGTCTTATTTATGTGTAAAATGAAGACTAAATCAAAGTAAACAGTTTAATAGTGAAGAACTTCCAAGATTTATTTGTTCATTAACTACTTTAAACTGTTGATCTGCTAGATGTCTTTTAATTTCAAGTTCTTCTAGAAAATCTAAATTTTTTTATCACAAATGTGTAGTATATGAATGTCATTGGTGTGTATAAGTAAGTTTGGATGTTCCAGTAGGTGTTTTGCATAGTTCGACTTATCTGGTTGTTGTAATCTATATGCTCTTAAGTGTTCATTAAATCTTACTTCAAAATTTCTTTGTGTTTTCCTACTCGTATATATACTGCATTACATTTTGGACAATTAATTTTGTAAACACCAGATTTTTTTAATTTTGGTAATTTTGTTTTCACATTTAACAATTTTGTTCCAATATTATTTTGTGTTTTAAATGACATTAATGCTGATGTTGCCGAAGATGTTATTTTTGAAATTGCATTGGAAATATTTCCACAATATATAATACTTCTATAGCTTTTAATTTCTTTAGTTTGTTTTGGAAATATTAGTTCTAGTGACACTTTTTGTTCTTTAATTAATTAATTTATTTATGAAATATATTGGATAGCCATTAGATGTAGCTATTTGTTTTATGATCTCAATTTCTTTATTAAAATTATTTTTGTTCATTGGAATTGCTCTACGTATCATGGAATTATAAGCTGCTAATTTATGTGATAGTGGATGATTTGAATTATATGGTATGGTTACATCTCTTTGTGTAGGTTTTCTGTATATTGAATAATTTAATGAATTATTAACTTTTTCAATTCTTATATCTAGAAAATTAATTGAATTATTTTCTTCAACTTCTAAAGTAAAATTAATTTTAGGATGCAAGGTATTAATATAATTAAAAAATATATCTAACTGCCGTCCGCTACCTACAACATTATCAACATATCTATACCAAAATACAATATTGTTTTTATAACCAGAATTAAAGATTTTGTTTTCTAAATTATCCATAAATATATTTGCTAAAATTGGAGAAATAGGACTTCCCATGGGTAGACCCTCATTTTGAATATAAACTTTGTTATCAAAAGTAAAATAATTTTGACCAATGCATACATCAAATAGATCAATTATGTCTGATATTATACCTAGATGGATATTTCTTTCATCTAATAGCTTTTTAAATAGAACTTAATAGATAATAGTTTCAACATCCATAACAATGGGTATAACATTGAACATCCAAGTATTTGAATATATCTGAAAATATTAAATTTGTTAAATAACAGCATGTGTAATATAATATAAACATAACATGTGATTAATAAACCGTGAGTGACATGGTGAAAACCCATAAAAAATCAGTGACAATGTGCCCGAACCTATAAAGTGAAAAGACACTAGAAATTGAACTACAGGGAATAAAAAATATGTTTAATGAGTTATTAAGGTGAAATGACACTTGAGACTATGAGTATCAAGTACAAGAACAACATATAATTTGTTGTTATTATTATTATTTGTATATGTGTAGTGTAGAAATATTTTGTTAATTATATAATATTAGTTAAAATTTGGATAAAAAATGGCGGGTTAATATATTTAAAAAAGCAATTTATAAAAAAATGTATAGAATTTTAGTCATAGAAAAAGATATCCATCAATATTTGACATATTGAGGAGTATGTTTATGTTAAAATTAATTAGGTGTAAAGTGTATTTGCTCACAATTTTTTTAAATATCATTATAAGTTTACAAGAGGTAGCCATAACATCGCTCCATTTAAAGTTAAAATTTAACATGGAAAAAGTAAAATTTAATTAATGGAAGTTAATTTATTATCATATATAAATTATAATAGTTAAAGTTTATTTATCACCCAATTAAAGAATCAATTAAGTAGAATTAATTAAATAGATTTATTAGAAAATTTCGAAAAATTGCCTATATAAACAATTGAATTTAAATAATTTATGTCATTTCGGGAGAAAGAGTATAAATACCGCGGAATTATCTTTTTTTGGTCAGTTGCATTTGATTCGAAGGCGAACCTATGCCGAAAAACAAAAGAAATTTGTTAAAATTTAATGGCCGCCTAGTGTAAAATTATTTGAAGTTGATACCCCCACCCATATAACTGTCAATTTGGATATTTATGTTTAAACCATTAAAAATTGGAGATATTGAAACAAATCGAACAAATTTAATAAATGGAAATAGTATAAATAATCACCCACCTGAATTTTATTACGTTCCTGGACATTAAGCCAACAAAATCTCAAAAAGGGAAGCAGTCGACGCCATTTTTGCCTACAGGTAGTGCTTGGAACACAGAACGCCGAGTGAAAGCGCTGCTGTCGTTATCCATAGAAGCGGACCAATGCGGTACGTCTTTAAATTTTAAAATTATACAATAAATTTTATTACCTTTCGATTATCAAATTAAACACATGTTTTAATATTTTTTTTGTAAAATAAATTAAATGTTTTTTTATGATTAGGGTGTAATAATTTAGTTTTTCTAAAGCATTCTAGCACCATTATTATTATATATTTATTAAACTTTTTACAAAAATCACACAAAATGCTGTGAAAACAAAAATAACCACACTTCCCCTCATTTACGAAACAAGTTAATAAATATGACAGCGTTGCAGTTTACTAATAGTGTTCAGTGTAACGTGGAAAGTATGGATACCCATGCTAACTTTACAAATAACAAATGATTGGTGCAGTGATAGGGCTTTGTTAATAACTATTAAATTATATGAGCATTCGATATTTTAGTTAATAGATTTTAAGATGCAAAATAAGAAATAACATTTCAAGGAATTTATGAACAATAAATTTTAATAATCAAACAGAATGTGACTATTGCACTAATCTATTCGAATAAATTTGGCTTTACAGTTTTATGTAAATAAATAAGTTTATCTGTATTTATACGTCAACTATTACCTTTTCATTGTTTCTGTATCCTAATGTTATTGCTAACAACTAGTATTGAAATTAACAAAAATTGTTAGGAGAAAACTGTAAATTGTGTGAGTAGGTACCTTAGAGACATAATCTTACGTGATAAAATTCAAGCATTACCTACCATTATACCTAATCGTAGAAACATTATTGTTATAGCTATCTCTATTGATCGACATTAATATCTACAATAAAAAATTGTAATGCTCTGGTTCAAAAGTTTAAAAATAAAATATTAGCAATGTCAGTTTGGAAATTTAATTCAATATGCTTTATTTCTTACAATTATATAAGATTTTAATTATGCAAGAAAAAGAAGTACTAATCGACAGACTGCTCTTGTAACCCTCCTGGAAGATGTTCCTGAAAAGGAAACTAAAAAAATATAGAATAACTGAACAAGAACATTCTAGTAATTAAACTACTTGAATGGAGAAAATGTTTGATATTCTGAGATAATGTAGTAGGAATTCTGTTTCCTACCTGAATATCTGGTTCTGTCTCCCTATTTCACGAGAAACGGGATCTAATCAAACTTACCTTCCTCATGGTATGCACGCGTTAAGGCTGGGCATTGGGAGTGAGAAAACGTCCCTAAAAAGAGAGCGAATAAGTATACCCGAGAGGTGCTGCCTCTTGCAATGACCCTACGCGATAAACGAAATAATATTACATTTATTCTTGGAGTATATCAGTTTCCTTTAGAAATTTCAGGGCTGGATTAATTTTAAAACAAACATGTTTGATTCTGTTGAATATGAATTGGCTATTTGTATTTACATTAAACGATAATATTTTTATTTATATATGTTTTTTTTCTCAAATCAAAATTATAAATAGAATATTTATTGGGGTATTATTTTTAAAAAGGCAATCATTCAAGTTTTTTCAAGTGTAAAATGTTATCATTTGTTTATCTTAACCATTGTATAAAAAGACATAGTAGGACAATCCTTATGGTATATAATTTTGAAGCTCTGTACGCCCGTAACGTGGTGGTACCTGGTGACGAATAGAGTAAATATACAAAATAAATTACAGTTTTTGATCGCAAAGAAAATAGGGGTTGTTCGATAAATTTATTATTTAGCCGAATTTCTTCATGGAGATGTAGGCGTAAAACTTTTAGCCAATACATTTTAAATAGAATGATTTTTTTAATACTAAAAAAGTGAGTAAGTATTTTTAAAAAAATTAAACATAGAAAGAAATATTCTGTTGGTACTGAGAGCAGAAAGTCAGCATAAATTATCTGTAAAAATTGATTTTCATTAATTACAGGGTTGTAAAGATAAAGTAAATTAAATTTAATTTTTTAATACATATTAGCTTATTAAAATAAAAAGTATTGTTATTCTAAAGTACCTTCGGACCTCGGTACTATTTTATGACCTTTCTTTGTACGTTTCAATTTTTCAAAAATTTTACCGTTTTTTGGGATTTGAAAAAAAGTGATTATCCCGGAAATGTTTTCATCTAAGATCAGCGCTGTGCAATGATATAGAAAAAACAGTTGAAAACTATATCGTACTGATGCTTAGAATAGCTTAATATTTTATTGTATTATCTATTTAATAAATTAAGCTTAATCAAAACAAACAGTTTATATATTGATAAAACATAAAGTTATAGTAAAAATCAGGATCAGGATTATTCCTTAGGGCTAATAGTATATCTTTAAAATTGTTGTCTTAAAAAATGTAACTTCATTATGACGATCTTTCATTTAGTCGAAAAAGCTGTCATTTACTATAAAAAGGATTGTTTGAATAATACATAGTGGGAATTTTTACTAAAAATGTATTTGTTTAATTTTCATATTACGGATTTCCAAAAAGTAAGGATTTCTACAATAAATAAAAAAATACTACAAAAAATATTTATTCATAAATAATTACATCATCATAAATACCAAAAAAAATTAATGTTTAAAGAATATTTCAACGATTTATTAAAAAAATTCAATAATTCAATGAGAGCTGTTTGGATAATAATTACCATCGTCAGATTCTAAGCAACTATGATTGATTTATAAAAAGAAATGTTTTAATAAATCGTGGAAATATTCGTTAAACATTTTTGTGTGTGGTTTATAATAACATGGATTTTTACAAAAAGTTTCTACAATAATAATCTAATTATATTTTTCGTTCTGAGCAACTAAAAACATTTATTAAAGTAAAAATCATACATAAAGTAAATGTAAATTAAAAAAATAGTTGGATTTTGTACTTAACAATGCAGAAATATGTTAGTAAAAATTGTTCTCCGTTATATCTTTAAAATTGTTTCAAACCTTTTTTCTACCTGCGGTTTATTGCCTAAAATTATGATACACAAGGATTTTATGTAAAAATTTAAGGATGGATAAATAGATACCTAACATTATTTGTTTTGTAGTATTGCTAACTTAGAGTTTTTTTTACTTCTTGAGAATTTTTACTTTTTTATGTTAGTTTGTTAATCTGTTAATTTTTTTTTTGAAACTCCTGTAAACGCTTTTTAAGAGTCGTTATTTCTTTATGATCTTTCCAAAAGAAGAGGAGATGAGGGCATATCAATCAACTGGAGTATAAATGGATCGATGGTTTTTGTACTCGTTTCGCTCAAACTCTCACTTTCGTCACAATCAAAAGTATTTTTATTGGTTGATGGTATACTGTCGCAAACCTGCTGCTACAGATAACTCAGAAAACGGCATTTGATCATCATATTTTTGTGGAACAGCAGTCTTTGGTAAACGTTTGGAATTCAGAAGTACAGGATCGAAATGCTTGCTACATATAAATTTTCCCTTCAGAATATTCGAACTCAGGGTCGCCAAAGAAGCATTTCCTGCAATGTAAATAATTACTATTAATAAAAAAATGCCAATAACTTTAAAGTCTAATTTAATTAAAACTTATAAATATGATTTATTAAACTATGTTGTAATAATAAAATATATGTAACCAAACCGTTGCTGTAATTTTTTGTTTAGAAACATTAAAGATTATTATTATTCTATCATTATTATTATTGTTAAGCGCGACAAATTCAAAGCACTAATTCGATTTCTTTTTATTATTTTTTCACGCTAGTACATGGTGAAAATAGTATAGAGTTACAATTCCGTGAATTGAGAATTTTTGTTGAAATTTACCGCACTTTCAGAATTTTTTTTATTATTTAAACAATCAGTTATACTTTTTTGGAGGTATTGGGAAGAAGCTGGTGGGTTTTTTTTCCAACAGTTTTTTGCTAATAACAATTGTAATTTTTTAACCGAAAAAAATAAAAATACTTCTTTTTCTAAAACTATTTCGAATCGTTTAAGCCATTAACTACATTTTTAGGAATTTTATCTTGTACAATGTTGAGTGACCAAATTGTTATATTCATAAATTATTGGTATATTTAGAATTATCGAGATTATCGATATTACCGGAAGTACGGTAAAATTGTTGTGGAGAAAACGTTACCTATTGTTATATTAAAGTAGAGGTTGAATCATGGGGTTTAACATAACGGCTTGTTCATAGCAACAAAAATTTATTGTCTAAGCTAATAAATTATCAAAATTATTTTTTGCAAGAAAAAATACGAAAATGTTTATTAAGCCAGTCCAAAATTGAATTACATTTTTATATTTATTTAATATTTTTCAATTATAAAACTTTTAAAGCAGAAAATATTTTAATTTTTTAAAAAAGTAGCCAAGTGAAGAGAATTCAAGTCGTTTTTTTTTAATTACAAGTACACATAAAATTTAATAATGCTACAATGGTAATAACCATAGATACATAAAAAAGAATAACAACGTTGCCATTTATTATGAAGTGACAGTTGATTTTTTGTTTGATGTTTGTCGAACAAAATTAAAAATTAAGTTTACATCAAATTGTTGCTCTTAGAAAAATGTTTAAAAATTTTAGTTTTTTAAATCTACTACTCTTCTTTACCAGGATGGTCCATTTTTAAAAATATATCAACAAATTTTATTTCCGTAATACAGAAAACTTTATGCAAGTCAGCTGATTTCAAATTAACAAAATTCCAGTGTCATAGTCTTAATGTACATATTATAGTTTTATAAGAACTGTGTCAAGGACCACGGTATCGATATACATTACTTTTCAATAAAAAAAATTAATTTAATGTTTTCAAATTTTATGTTTTATTTCTTTATTGTAATGAAAAAAACATTTTAAAAATCACCGGTTTAAGACTTTTATATTAAAAATAGTTTAACATAAAACATTTTTAACAACTATTAAGTTAAAAATAGACATTGATTATATTATATATATTTTAAAATGTTTTTGATTTGATTTTTGATTAAAAACAATTAATCCGTCTTAGTGTCATTTAAAATTTTAATATAATTCAATTATTTTAAGGGTATAAATTTATTATTTTTTATTTGAAAAAATATTAGTCTTACCTGAGTTTATTATCCATTGTTGACATACTGCTGCGTATGGGAATCGAAACATTCTGATAGTTGAATCTTTGTATGTGGAATTACAGCATTGGTAGTAAACATACTATAATGTCCTGACATCTGTAAAATTTATATATGTATTATTTACCGGATATAAATGTATGTCTAATGAATAGCAATCATTTTTGATTTATGCTTACCTCAAAATAAAAAATCAATCACAACACTATTCAGTTTTTCTGTCACTAAGTAAAGTTTTTTAATAATAAATAAACTATAACTATAATACAAACACTCCAAAAAGAAAATAACCGCAAACCACAAACTATAACAACGAATCAGTTGATACTAAGATCGTCAATAATAAACTTTGCAACAAGAGCACAACAATTGCGATTACCCCTATAGAAAATAGTGAGAATTTAGTTTCTGACGCACCGCCATCTACCAAATATTAGTAAAATTAGTATTTATTTTTAAAATTGGGACCAAGTCTTTACCGACATCTGGTGGTCGTCCCAAATTGTGTCAAAGAAAATAAAGCATTGGGTTGTCCTACTATGTCTGTTTATACAATGTCTTAACTAAGCAATAACGAGTAGGTAAGGACCGAACAGCGAAGGAAAATATTTATACTACATACCGGATGGTCATTAAAAACTCACGATATACATATTCATATATGGCAATATATTGAAAAGCTCTTTAAAAGGGAAAAAAGAAGAAAACAAAAATTAAAATTTACCAAAAAGCAGTTGAGCAGATTATTTTAAAAATCTTAAGTGTTTAAATATATTCGGTTACCATTACCTATACATATTCATAAAAAAACTGAAATAGGTTCCAAAAGTTCAAAGTAAACTTACTGGAAAAACTAAAATGGTCAAAAATTCGATTAACAAGTTTTTTAGTAAAGAAATTTAAGAAAATGCTGCGTAAACCTAAAATAAATGTGTAGCAGCAGTAACTACCAGTTCATTTTAAAAAATTAAAAGGAACTAAGTTTTACCTTTTAAATGGATTAAAAAAATTACACGATTAATAGATCCACTAAGAACTAATATTCGACCTTTTTATGTTTTTTTTACTTATTAATCCAAAAATCTAGTAAAGGACTCCAGTAAAACTCCAATAGTAAAAACATCGTCCAAAGATATTCTAAGATATATTCTATGGACGCGATAGTGGCGATATTTTGCTTAATATAACATGGAAAGTCATTGAAAAATATTGAAAGTTTTCAGGAAAAAACTTACGAAAATATTTCTCCTATTATAAAAATTGATCAACGGATTATAGGAACTTGATATCAGAGAAAGGAAATGCACGTAGATTAGAGAATATGCTTGCTTTGAATTTTAATAATTATTGTATACAGGATGGTATAGGAAACATATTTTTTAAAGATTTTTTCAATGCAGAATTCTCCCTCCCATATGGCAATAAAGATTATTTACTTTCATTGTTTACAAGAGTTCGAATATACTATACAATCAAATTTGTAAACCGACAAATAAAAGATCAACCTTTAAAAAAATAAAATCCGAAATATAAAATTTTGCAAAATATGTAATAATTGAAAACAATGATAATAGTAAGAGTTTGAGATTATGGATGTCGATATCATTAGTTTTTATGAAATAATTGAAGGTTTTATTGCACGAAAATTGTTACTTTATTTTAGAATAGAGTAAGCAAGTCTACCTGAGTTTTATTATTGTGTTCGAGTACCCTTATTCTTACTAGAAAGATAAACCCTTACAAGGTTTGCAACATGTTTACCAAATGTTAAAATAAATGGAAACTTTCACTTTTTCAATAAAAATAATCTTAACTATTAACTATTTTAACAGAGATAAACTATTGTACATGAAATCAACATATTTCAAGATAAGCAAATAAAGAGCCTTAAACATTGTGTCTTTTCTCTGAATTCCCTTTTTAAGTATTTTACCCTTTTACCTGTCCCAATTTAAGCAATCAGGTAATTAATGTTAGTTATTACAACGAAAAGTTTCTTCATTATTGTTATTAGAATATTATATGTAATAATCGCAATAAAAGATAATACAAAAATATAAATAATGAATGTGATCAAAACACCCCACGCTTAACCCTCGTAGACACACTTTCGAATAAACATACCCCATTGACCCTCGTATAACGTATTTCTGCTATTGTACCGATGATTTACGACCGCTCACAAAAAAGCGGCAACTGTTATAATACAAGTTAAAAACATAAATTATAAATTAATTAATTATTATAAATATTGATAACACAATTATTGCAATTATTCAAATTAATTCCCGACGAATTCGTAAACTGACTTTGACTTGTTGGAATTACTGATATTAGAGCATTACCAGCTGCCTCTTCAATATCGCTTGGTAGCTCTTCAGAACTTGAATCATTTATTTTTTTAAAATAAAACTAAAAATATATCAATTTCTCTAAAAGCCTTCCGTCTACGCTTTTTACAAAATGTCAAACTGACAACTAACTTGAAGTAACAGCAACAAACTAATTGGTTTATAAAAGTTGACAGTTACTTGGGACACTTAAACGTCACTCACTAGATTAATACATTATTTTCGAACTTAGTGCAAAAATGGGGGAGTCCCTTCATGGTAGCCAACCTGAAAAAAGAGATGAAAAACCACTGCCTTTTTTTTGGAAATTATTCAACTTTGAAAGTATAGTTTTCACCACATTCAGTATACTGTAGAAGTTTTTCTTGTCACGAAGGCCTCATTTATTAGATATTGGATAAAATGTATTTCGTAGGGATTTTCGGATGTTATGTTTTCACTAAAGGATAACCAATAGAAACCATTATAATATGTCATTTTCTATTTCTTTGTCTGTCAAGTATCTAATATATCAACAGCGTTTTGACACTTATTCTCATTTTTTAACCAAAATCATCTTGTCTACTTAGTTTATTGGATTTCTGACTCTTTTCGGTATCAATTTATCCAGATCATGTAATGAAATTCAAACAAAAGCAGAACACAGAACAAATAAAATTCCTTAGATCATAAAATAGTTAATGTTCTAAGTAAAAATCAAAATAGCAATTTAATGAAAATTGACAATGATGTCATGAATGAAAATTGTCAATTGTCACAATTCATTACTGAAAACATAACATACGAAAATATCCTACAAAAATCGAATTTTTCCAATATCTAATAAATGAGGCCTTCATGACACGAAAAACTTTTACAGTGTACTGAATGTGGTAAAAACTATACATTCAAAGTTTAATAATTCTCAAAAAAAAGGCAGTGGTTTATCCAGGTTGGCAACCATGAAGGGACTCCCCCATTCATACAGTTTTCATAAATAAAACCGGCTATAAAATCAGACGGATTTTGATAAACTTGAATTTTGTTTTATTTTATGGGGTTTCAGAACAAGCAAAACTTTTTATCAAGAATGACATTTTTCACTAAAACTAATAGGTATTTAAACATTTTTCACCTTTAGGATACCCCATCCTTGGACACGCTGTATATTAGTATTAATATTATAGTAAGTATATTAAATTAAATAAATTCCTAATGCGGACCTGATAAACAAGATTTAATAGATGTTCTATCACAACGCCCTCCATTAGACAATGCTCACACTAATTTAGGAATAATTTTTTAAGATCCTTTTATATGTGATAAAAGAGTTGCCTAAATTTGTAAAAAAATGGCACCATTTCTGATTTCTTAAAAATTACTTTCAAAGAGCTTTTAAGGAAAAAAACGAATTTATTGTAATTTTTAAAAACACTGACTTATGAGTAGATATACCATCTATTCAAAGAAGAAATATTTTTAAAATCATATCACGTTTAAGTGAGATATTAATCATTTTATGAAATGTAAAAATAGACATATTTCGGGAATTTTTTCTCTCCTTATACTCTCAAGCTTCAAAATTCTTTATTGAATAACTTTATATATCTAGTATACTACTGATTTTTTTCAATTTTCATTGCCTTATAGTTTTTGCTAAAAGCTCTTTGAAAGGACTTCGCGTTTGCCTATATTAAATACACTGCCAATGCCCGGCCTTAAGCTCAAAACTATCTTTCGGGTCTGGGCATACTCGGTCCGTTCCAGGTTTAGAGCGCAGTTCGGCAAATTATTAGGGGCGTTCGGCGAAAAAAGCGATTTACAGCGCATGCAAGCGCTGAGATACAAACTAAACAGTTGTCGGAGGACACATTGGCTAACGTTAATGGCGCTGACATCCGCCATTTTGCTTATAATATTGAAATTATGTCAGCCCAAAAAAATTTTAAATATATGTGCCAAAAGGTGGAATTTGATGTTTCTGTCATACTGTATAGTATGTTCATAATTTCTTATTTTTTTAAATTAATACTTTAGAAACGTATAAAAGTTAGGATTCCTAATTACCGCTAACAGCTAACAGCGGTAATTAGCAGTGTCAGCACTTACTGCTTACGAACGCCATATTGCTTAAAAGCGTTTTTTCCGTCGATCTTCCCCATTTATTTGTTATATAAAGTAGAAAATATTTACCTTTACCCTGACGTGTCATCATACCTACAAAGCTCGCGAAATGAATCGAAGTCAAAAATGGCTACTGTTACTTTGTCGTGTACGTAAATATTTTCTTGTTTGTTTATCTTTTCAGTATTTTTTGTTATACATAACTACTTTCGACTACTAAGATAATAATAATGATAATAATGGGACCAACAAAAAGTAATTGTATGCAAAACCTTTTAAAAATTGCGATATATTCTCATGAAAAAATTTTAATTAAGAGAAAAGGACGACCTTCAAATAAACCACATGTCCACAAGTAGTAACCGAGCTATCAACAAGAATATTTATGAAAAATACGAGTGAATTTTATGTACATAAAATAGGGAATATTTAACTTGTGTTCACCCTCTTTCAGAGTCGCCACTGATAATGAGTATCCCGATGCTGTGTTTCCAAACCGATCGATATATAGAAAAGGACCTATTGAATGGCCACCGACATCCCAAGATATCAACTCTTTGGATTTCTTTATACGGTGGTACTTTTCGGGCAAATTTTTTTAGACCAAACTGGCAACTGGGGCAGAACCAATACGACTAAGAGTTGATTAGAAGTGATTTATTATCTTGTACTTTCAAAATTTACATCGATATAATGGTATAAATAACATTTGTGATTGCCAATTTACATACTGTGTACCTATACCCATTTACAATTAACTATTTAAAATAATACGTGAGAAAATGATTCTTCATCAAAAATAAGTGTTTTTAACATAAATAAAGAATAAAGAAACATTTTACTTGTACTGAATTCCGAATGTACATATCGCCGACAATTTTAATAAATCTTTTATATATTTAGGAGACTTTGACCTCGTCGCCAACTTCACTCATCTATTTAAAAAAATAGTAATGGTCCTATTCATTTTATTTATTATCATTGTTTTTTATTTATAGACAGATTTAAACTATCGATATAAACATAGAATTTTGTATGGTACATAAATAGTTTGGTGTGAGAGCCCACTACTCCCAGACCCAGTGGCGGCTCGTCAGAGGAGGCAAGCCTCCCCGTAAATATCGCAATATATACACAATTTGTGTAGGTAATTGCGCCAGTTCGCCAGCCACTTTCATTTGTCGGCCGCTTTTGCAGTTTTCATGGAATAATAAGAAAAATAATAACTCTTCAACTTCGAAAATCCCGCCAAACTTTCGGTCACAGTTTTCTCTCCGTTAGATTTGCCTGTACTGCCAATAAAATTATTTACACCCTCTCATTTCAATTAACGGTGGTCGTAATGACCGTTGCTTGGGCGTTGCGCAGTTGAAATAAGATAGTGGCGAACAACTTTTTCAACGGTAACTTAAATTTCAGCTTAATTTTGTTAGATCTACAATAAACTTTTGATGTAAGAATTCTAGGGCCAGATTCCTAGGAGCACATGAAATAGAAGAGGGGGATCTACCTGATTTGAAGCCCGACGATGTCCTAAACTTCCTCAGGAAAATAGGACTCGAAGAGCTGCTATAAATCTGATAAAACATCAGAACTTGGCAAGTAAGGGGGGACAAAATAGATCATATAGGTCGCAGTGTACTTATCACCCCTAATTCATACATACATTCATACATAGTCCCGTTCTGACAGCTGTGACGTACAAACAGATTTATGCTGGACAAGGTATAGTGTGTAATAAAAAATAAAATAATATTTCTGGTAGAGATTCAACTTAGGAAATGTACTTGTACTATTTACATTCAAATTCCAAGATTTCCTACAAATTGTAAATTGTTTCAATTAAATTTTCAAAGTATTCGTGCCCTCCAAAAAATTGAAAGAAAGTGAAAATTCTGTTCCTAAAAGCAACATACAAAACTGAAATGTAAGCAATACTTAACTTCCCATGAAAGTATCGGTTACCTAAATGCAGAATTGGGTCAAACGGGCAATATGTAACACAGTAGAGCATCATAAACACACAATTAAAATATATTAACGTAAGTCGTAAAAACTTTTTAATGGAATACCTATCAGCTATCTATGGAAAATATTTTTTTATCTATTTAAATTAACTTTCTATTCCAACTTTATTTTCGTGTCAAAACGTTTTCAAAACATTGTTTTTCTTCCTTATAACTTGAAACGAAGCCTGTTGTTGAAGAATTCGACGTTTAACAAAATATATTTTCTTCACTGCACTATATAAATAAGAAGAAACACATAGCGACTGAGGGGCAATCTAGATTTACTGTCTGAGATTACTGGGCCAAACTAGCAATTATATGTCAAGCTGACTCTCGACTGAAGATAAATATTAATGGTTTGGTGTTTGAAAATTATTGTCAGGTGCGCGGCTTGATACTTTAATATGCAATGCGTGGTACTTGTTAAGTGCAAACACAAACCTAACAGTTTACAGTATGAAATTTTACGTACCTACTATCTTCCTTTACTTTTTGCTTCCGGTAAAATGCTAAGATAATTCTTAATAAGCTTTGGAAATTTTTAAAGTGTCATTAGAGATTAACCTATTTTATCTTCAGCTAAATTTCCGAAAACAGCAGATATATTATAATCATCAGTTAATAAAACATATCGAAACAGCAGTCAATAAGCTTAAAAGTTATATTTTTTAAATAAACAGTGGAAGTTTTGCTAAAAGGTTCTTTGTTTAATGTTCTAAATTATGCATTGCATTTCCAAAACAAGAAAAACGTGTTACAAATTCCTGATAACAAAATAACTACAACTGTAAATACGAATTACTGTGAAACAGCCGCTATCATAACATTTATCACCAATGACAAAATTTGTAGATTACAAAGCGTATATTTTAAAAGTAATAGGATAGGCAACACTATTAACTACAAGTCGTATAACGGATTATCTACTTAATCAAACTTCGAATTTAATTTCTTGAATGTGTTTTGAGATCATTGACGTAAGAATAATGACAGCCGGTGTCAGAACTGTCATACGTCATTAACTGTCTTCAAATGCCAAATCTCGAACATGTCATACAACTATTGTCCTTCAGAATATCAGAAGAAACGAGAAACTATTAAAACTTACCGTTATCCTTATTAAACACTAATATAAGGTTGCTTCTTGCTAGACATTTTTTATGCATTTAATGTTGAATCAAAAAACCCTATAAGGCAATGGCTAGGAAACATGTCAAGGAAATCATTGAAAATCATCCAAAAGTGTACTTTTTTTATTTTTCTAACTCTATTCCTAACTTAGATTGCTAGTGCTATTTTTAACTAAGTTTGTGAAGAAGATACAATGAGATTTTTTGTGGACTTAAGGTGAACATAACCAGTGAAATAAAATAATACAAATTCCGTGTGACACAATGGCTTCTATAAAGAGATCATGGAAATTCCGTAAGTATTCCTCACATTCTCTATACTTTCGACTGTTATTTTAGTTATATGTAAGTAGTCAAATTACTGTCCAGGTGGTATTGTATGTCAAGACACAACTGTTAAGTTAATAATACATAAATATTTATTTACCAAAGATTTCCAAATAATTTATTACTTTAAAAACTTAACCCTACAATAACATATACGTTATGCTTGGCTTCATTACTGAAATGTTTGAGGTTACTTAATTATGAATTAAAATTAAATCATAATAAATTGCATAATCAAACAAATTTATCCCATTTACTTTCAACTAAAAATGTAAATATGTTACTGTGTGATTTATACTGAATTATCAGTATCTCATGCAAGGTAATACATAAAGAAAACTTTGCTTTTACAGTCTTTAATCTGTTTCATATTTTAATTTCACATTTTAATAAATATATTTTACTTGGAACTTATTTAAATTATTTTAAAGTCTCTTCTATATATGTCATTTGTACAATTTCATATGTGTTAATTTCCAAAATACAAATATTCTTCTTTTTACAAATGTTATGTTATTAACAAGTTCATTATATTAATGGATCTTGTTGTGTGGAAAATTAATATGCAACTGGTTTGGGTTTTTTGAATTTACAAAATAATTTACTCAATGTATCTCTTTTATTCTGTTTAAGTAATTTTTACCCACACTCAAGATAAATATTCCTTAAGTATAAATAATATTTTGTTCATGAATTTTTGTTTATATGTAAATATACTTCCATTTATATTTTCTTTAAAAAAGAACCTGCATGATTAATTAGTTGATAACAATTTTGAATATAGACTAAATTTTTGGCAGTAAAATTTAATCTATACTTTTAATACATTTAACTCCTTAATTAACTTAATTCGTTTTCCTTCAGAGTAATATAAAATACATCAGTTAGTATAATTTATGTACATATAATATTAATAATGAGACATGAAGAGTTCAGTAATTAGGATGTTTTTTTATTGTTTAATACACAAAATATTTTGTAAAAAGCTATTTTACCCATCATAAGTACTATTTCACACTAAGTATTTTACTATTAAAAACATATTTCAGAAAGAAAATAGATTTATTAAACTAGGTACCAAAAGAATAAACTATAAATTATACAAATTAAATTGTATAAAAACATGTATATTTAAAGTTACACAAGGAAACAAAAGAACAAAGAATCCCCAAGATAATATAATAACATTTGTAAAAATAGGAAGTGGCTATAAAAACTAACAGTATTTATGATTGTATTATAAACATTTTTATATAAGGAAGTTTTACTATAATTTTGTCTTAAAGTTTAAAAAAGTTTATACTTCCTCTTACTTTCATAGATAAATTAAAGATTAAAAGTATTATTACAAAAGTAATAATGTACTTTTATTCCACATTCAAATGTATTTATGCATAGCTTATAAAAAAAGTAGCACACTTACAACATTGTCATAACAAATTACCTACATAAACATGATGATAATAAAGTAAGATAAAGTAACATTATATAAGAACAAGGTTTTTCATGTAGTATATTTGATTATTTTTAATTCCCCCATTTTCCAAATTTGTTTTACAATATACAAAAATTTCTTTACAGTAACTTTTTATATTTGTGATTAAAAATACTTTATCTTAGGAATAAAAAAATCCTATTTAGTTAAGAGTTATCAGTATTACAGAATTTTTAAACATCTTTTGTGTATCACAATTAAGCATGTCATGGACATATTCATAGGTAGATATTTGCAATGAACACAAGTGTAATATTAATAAAATTTAATCAATAAAGTATGATCTTCAACATATAAATGCAAATATATTGTTAGTAGTCAAATTTCAGATTAGTTAGTAGCCAGTGGTACATTGTAGTGTTGAAAAATAGAATTCTAATTACAGAATTATTTTTATATTTATGTTTAAGAAATGTTTTTGTATGAAATAGTAGTATATAATTTATAATTTTACTAAAACTTGTTATATCAAAAAATCCTCTGTTGTGATTTGTAGATTGGAATGTACTTAAACTTAAGATATATATTTGTATTCTAATTTAAAACCTTATTTCAATTTTATTATATACTAAATAAAAGTCTAGAAGGTTCTGATAGTAGACTGTGATGTCAAAAATATTTTTGGATGTAAATAGGTTAAATATTTGTGAAACAATATGTGTAGAAAATACAAATACAAAAATGGCAGTTATAAGTATGAGGTTATAGAATAGTTTTTGGTAGAGAGCAAGAATAAAAGTTTATATATAACATTTTCATTTTTAAATTCAAAATTCAAATTTGATTTTAAAAAATACAATTTTCTCGACAAAAAGATACCCTTGATCTTATAAACAGAAATTCATAAAATGAGAAAATTAAAAAGTTGTGTGTTGGTAATAATAAAATCTCTTTCAAATTAGTAACTATAAAATGAGGTCACCGACCAAAACTCAATTTTGCTTTATAAATCAATTGTATTGTATTCCTCTTCTTAAGGAGGACAATAAAAATTGAATTATCATTTAAATCATTAAATACGTCATTTAATGGTTGACAAAAGAATCAAAATAACTGTTCTGATTGTAACAAGAAATATTTATTTTATGTTCACTAACTATTTTAATTTTAGATTTGCTATTTATTAAATACTTAATAAAATGGCACAGAATCAGCAAATATTATCTCTAGATCTGTCTGTTTATTCATTTGTTTTGTTAATCACTGTTCACATCCCAGGACATATTATAAGTCTTACTTGATAAGTGTTCATTTTCGTAATCATCTGATTACTTACTTTTTTAGAATAAAACTACTATATACAGGATGATTAATCAAAAGAAACCTCAGTTATTAAAATACAGGGTGTCCCACTATAAAGTAGCACATTTTGACAGCTTATTACTCCAGAATGGAAAAAAACATCGACGTGATGTTTTCGCCAAACTTCTTATATTTCCTTCAAGTTTTTGTTGCCAAATCTATATATTTTCCCGAAAGCGCCGAAAAAATGGACTTTTTTGAATCGAAATTATCGGTTTATACAACAACCTATATTTTTAATAACATCTGAAAATCCCTTTCTTCCCCTTTCCAAAAATGCATACATTGTCTGAATTTACTAAACTTTTTAAAGAAATATTAAATTTTTTATAAACAATGTCAAGAACTTCCAGACGTAAAAATGAGACAAGTAATTAATGAGGAAACTTCACTGAAATTTTAAAAATGTTTTTCTAACACCTTTGCCAAATATCACAAAATTTTTCGGAAAGGTGGCTTTGAAACAAATATAACTGACATTAACAAACGTCAAAAAGTTATTTATGTAATTTTTAGTGAAATTTATTGTACAAACACAAAGAAATTTTGAAATAAGATTCAATGAACACTTAAGAGCATATAGATTACAACCAGATAAGTCAAACTATGCAAAACATGTTCTTGAACATCCACACTTACTCATACACACCAATGACATTCAAATATTACATATTTGTGATAAAAAACAAAATTTAGATTTCCTCGAAAAACTTGAAATAAAAAGACTTGATTAACAATATAAAGTAGTTACAGTCGACAGAAGCAAACATGGTCCGCGGAAAATATGCCAACTAATTTCAAGGTTATCACAATCAGCCAATCACGAGCCAATGTTAACGATAATATCAATTTTAGTAGCTGCATAAGTGAGATGAAAATACAACTACAGCGACAAGGACACGCCCACCCAGGGTTCATGTTTGCTTCTGTCAACTGTAATTAACAAGTAAATCTTAGAAGTTCACCACTATATTAAACTGTTTACTTTGATTGAGTCTTCATTTTACACATAGATAAGACAGAAATATATTAAGTTATTGTAAAGATCAGCATGATATAGTTTTTTCCTGGTTTTTCTATATCATTGCACAGTTATACTGATCTTAGAGGGAAATACATCCAGGATAATCCCTTAGGGCTAATAACATATATGTTTTAATATTATGTCTTATTACTTCCATACTTGGTCTAGCCT
Organism: Ophraella communa; assembly: GCA_035357415.1. Classification (NCBI taxonomy): domain Eukaryota; kingdom Metazoa; phylum Arthropoda; class Insecta; order Coleoptera; family Chrysomelidae; genus Ophraella; species Ophraella communa. Next base: position 12,532,812 of record CM068981.1, on the reverse strand, counting down.
TAATACTACCTAATCAGGTAGGTAGCTACAAACAAACAAAATATAACTTCAATATGTCAGTCTGACGATGCTAATTCTATGGCGAAACGGCTTTCATTGCATTTAAAATATTTTACGAATAAATAGTGAAAATTAATTCAAACTTTTAGTTAAACCTATTGTACCAACCCTTACTTTTTGGAAGTCCATCTTATTAAGAATAATAAAAACACTTCGTTTGAACGTAACTTCCAAGTTTATTTGAAAAAATTATGTTTTAAATAAACTTGGAAGTTATGTTCAAGCAAAGAGTTTTTATTATTCTTAATCTTTTAGTTATTTACTGTTCTTAGTAATTTATTTTCCTTCTATAAAAGCATAAATAATATACTTAAACAAAAAGTCATTGATATGTGTTTTTTATTCTTAATTTTTTACAGAAGATTTCATGGCTCACAATGCAAATGTCAACTGTCTAGCCTTGGGTCACAAATCTGGCAGAGTTTTGGTTACAGGAGGAGATGATAAAAAAGTTAATTTATGGGCAGTAGGAAAACAAAGTTGTTTCATGAGCCTTAGTGGCCATACAACTGCAGTAGATTGTGTACAATTTAATCAATTAGAAGAACTGGTGTGTGCAGGATCTAGAGCTGGAGCTCTTAAAGTATGGGATTTGGAGGCAGCCAAACTTGTAAGGTAAATCTGTTCTGTTGTATTATAAAATTTAATTCTTCAAATTTTGAATCTCTAGGTAGATATTTTGAATGAGAATAAGAACTGAATTAGCATATTGTACTGACCCTGACCCTATAAAATTATTAAAAATCTTAAGAAAGTGCAAACGTTTTTTGCATTAATAATTTTTAGTAAATTTGATTAATCAAAAAAATACATCTGCATGTTTCTTGCAGTGTATTCTATTGATGGCAAATAAATTCCACAATAATAATACATTGCTTTTATTGTTTAAGAAGAAACCATTATTTTGTAGTTAAAAAATTGGCAACTTCCTCACCAGTAAGAAACTCTTTTATCAGATTAGTTTTACAATCTATGCTACTAAAAGTATCTAAACATTAATCGCAAATTTTTAAAAAAGTTAATAAGTTACAGTTTTAATCTATCTGGTGATGGACATACTGTAAAAAAAATAATTCGCATGAAATTACAGATAAATCTCGCCTTCTAATTTAAAAAATCTATAAATAAACCGAATTTCTTGCTCAACAATATAAAAATTGTGAAGCGAATGATGTAACAGAAGTAAAATTTGTAATACAAAGTTGTTTGCTCAATGAACCGGATGATCTATTAATTTTTTGACAATCATCATATACAGGGTCATGCAAAAAACTGGTAGTAAGAACAATTTTTAAGCATCTTTAATTGACAAAACTATTTATTGTGATACTTTGGGCAAAAAATTTATTAGGGTTGTAATTAAAAGAGCCAAACCCCATAAATTTATAAGTGTAGCTATTCTAAAGATTTATTTAAGCATATGTAACAGTATGTTTTTAGATTACCAAGATCATGTTCTTATTTACTGTGATGTATTTGGCTCAATAAAAAAACTTCTTTTATTATCTTTTCAAGCAGGGGTAGATATTACAACTACTACTCCTACATTTCTATTGAGTTACAATGTAACCATTTATATGAATAATAAAAAAAATATAAATGAATGATTTTTTATATTTTAGAACTTTAAATGGTCACAAATATGCAATCAAATGTATAGATTTTCATCCATATGGAGACTTCTTGGTCTCTGGAAGTGCCGATAGCAGTATTAAAATGTGGGATACCAGAAAAAAAGGAGTTCTTTTTACTTACAATGGACACAAAGGTATGTATATTTATAATAGAACGGTATTCTTTTGTTTGTGGTGTTATACAAAGCACTATTACCGGAACGTGGGCGACTCAATGGTTGAGGACATCTGAGTTTCTTAATGTATATTTTAAATTTTCTGAAAGTATTTTTTAAATAATAAATCATCTGACGATGATAACATATACAAACAGCTGTCATTGACCAGAAAAGTTTTATGAAAGTTTTATTACAAAGTTCTTTGTTTAGTGTTCTTAATAAGATGTAGACTTTCACGAAGTAAGGGTCAGTACAATTCAACAAAAAAATAAACCAGTAAAACCAAAACAGAATGTCAAAAGAAATAGTACTATTAAAAAATAAATATGTAGAGAAATATAAAATATTTTGATAAATACTGGGTATATGACACAAGCTCATTACAATATCTGAAGTTGAATTTAAGAAATGGAAATTAAAAAAAAACTTTCATGCATGTATGTTGTGGCTCGGTGGGACTCAACATCAATCGCACCAAAACCACACTTACTAGTTTAGTAGAGGAAGGAAAAAGTAACCTATTTTAAAAACCATAAAAATAGGGGAGAACATGAAAACAGGGGTCAAATATTTTGGGCTAATCCTAGATTGCAGGTAACTCTAGAATATACATGAAAACGAAGTAATACACAAAGCCACCAAGGCCCCCCATGGTGTGCAGAAACATTGCAATGAAAAACCCATGTAATCTGCAATGGATGTACACGGTAATAGTGAGACCATTATTCACATAGGGGCAGTGGCTTGGGAGACAAGATCTAATCTGAGTACTACAAGGAATATTCAGAGACTAACCTGTCCATGTAGCACTGGGAACTTGTCCTACTGCTGCAATGGAAGTGAATCTAAATTTGACCACAATGTACATTCAGCTAGAAATTGTAAGGAAGAAAACAATATACAGAATGATTAAGTCAGCCATTTTGAGAAAAATGATGTTAAAGTTTCCGATAACATATTTACCCCAAAATTTAAATGGTTAGTGATAGGGTCATAATAGTTTACCCTCTGCTTTTTAATATTGATTGCTCTCATTTGAAATAATTAAATTACGCAATAATCAAATAATACTGCAATTATTTGACTGTTTTGTTATTGCAAAATCCGGAATGACACTAAATTGTTATTAAAATAAATATTGTATGGCACTAATTAAGGATAATAAAAAACTCTTCGTTTTAACAAAACTTCCAATATTTATTAAAAAATTGCTTTTTTAAAGGCTCAATGACAGCTGTTTCGCTATGAAGCATCGTCAGATTGACATTTAAGTTACATTTTGTTTGTTTGTAGCTAGGTACCTGATGTTTAGGTAGTATTAAGGCTAGACCAAGTATGGAAGTAATAAGACATAACAATATTAAAAGTAAGGGTTAGTACAATCAATTTAATTGTATGGCACATAACACTCTTTTGAAAATCGTTCCTTATCAAGAGAAGATTCCAGTTGTGTACATATATCTGTTTTCGATTTTTTGTGGGTTAACATGGCGTCCAATTATCGGAGAAAAACAATCATTCCAGTTTGATCAAACTTGGAAAATGCTTGATTATGATATGTCAAAGAAATTCAACTTTGGAGTAATAAATCTGAATGGGATGAAGACACCATACAGAATTTAAACCAAAATTCCATAAAGTGGTATATGGACAGTTCCAAGCTAGAAGAGAGAACGGGTTTAGGAGTTTTTGGACTGAGAGCCAAATACTCAGAAAGCTTGGGAACATCCCGAGCATCTTTCAAGCAGAAATCCGCCCTATCGAAAGATGTGCGGAATTCAATATTGAAAGGAACTACCACAGACAAGAGATTGTGATCATGTCATATAGTCAAGCAGCCTTAAAAGCGCTGAGCTCACATACAATCACCTCAAAGATGGTTTTGGAATGTTTAGGCAAGCTAAATGAACTAGGCTAAAATAGCATTGTCCCAGGACACATAGTAATAGAAAGGAACAAAACAGCAGATAAGCTGGCAAAAAAAGAGCCAAAACCCCACGTCTGGGGCCAGAACCAGAACCGTGGGATCAGCAGTAGCACAAACTTAGAAAAACTAAGGAAATAAAGGGAGATAGAAAAGTCCAAGTACTGGAATCAGCTGGAAGGACTGATAAAGCTAAGATACTTCTGGGACACTACGACCAGAAGAGATCACTTAGCTGTCTCAACCTTAGTATAAAGAGGCTTCGGATTTTAATGGGAAAACTAACCGCGCATTGCCGGCTAAGAAGTTACATCAAGAAAATAGAGTTAGTAGATAAAGCAAAGTACAAATTCTGTGAGTAAGAGGAACTCAATACACTCTCGGAATGCCCTGCCTTGCAGAATTCTAGGGCCAGATACCTACAAGCACATGAAATAAAATAGGAGGATCTACCTAATTTGGAGCCTGAAGATTTCCTAAACTTTCTTATAAAATTAGCACTAGAAGAGCTGCTATAAGTCTGAGAAAACATCAGACCCATGACAAGTAAGGGGGGCACAATAGATCCTATAGGAATGTATAAATGTATAAATACGTACATGGTTTTCTGGAAGTACATTTTTTGAACTAATAAAAATGTAAATATACAAAAATGAAAAAAAACCAAATTTATTTCGTTAAATATATATATTTGCACTTCTGAGTATAGTTTTAATCAAAGAAAAGTTAATTGAAGTACAATATAGAAACGTATTTTTAAAGTAAAAAGCTGTTATAAAAATTCATTTATAAATATCTTGTGTTTGTGGTAAAACACCTCTACGTTTCCCTATTTATACGCAAAACCACATACCAGATAACTGTAAATTTATTTTCTCTTTAGTTAAGTTGGCAAAACTTGTACGATCATTAAGAGTATAATTTTAAATAAATAACAAATGGTGTTTTTCAACCTACCACAGGAAGTTGAATAGATTTGGATGATAGATTGTGATTGAAAGGCAAATAAAAATAAAAGGAAAAAGTCTCACATTACCACAAAACCACATAAATGATCAAATTTTGATTTGACATTAAAATAAATGAATCTAATATGCGTCAACATTTTTTTTTTATTATAGGTACAGTAAACAGCGTTAAATTTAGTCCAGACGGACAATGGATAGCGACCGGCGGTGAAGATTCTACACTGAAAATATGGGACTTGCGAGTAAGCCGAGTTCTCAAAGAATTTAAGGACCATATGAATCCGTTAACGTGCGTGGAATTCCACCCTCACGAATTCCTCTTAGCCAGCGGCAGCATCGATAGATCTGTTAATTTCTTCGACTTGGAAAATTTCAATTTAGTTTCCACGGAGAGCGATGTAGGAGCGGTCAGGTGTTTGACGTTTAATCCCGATGGAGAATGTCTTTTTGCTGGCACCCGAGATTATCTAAAAATAGTTGGTTGGGAACCAAATAGACTATATGATTCAGTGCCTGTCTATTGGGGAAGGGTTACCGACATTTCTGTTGCTTCTAATCAATTGGTAAGTTTGTTCTTATTGATTACTAGGAATAGAAGAAATAAGTGCGTATATTGATATACACACATTGATATATGCAATTCTATTGAAAAGTCCATTTATTTCTTTTTTATAGCCCAATGAAGTTTGTAAAGTAAAATATGAAGGGAGTCTCTAATAACTTTTAAAGTAATATTAATTGGTAACACAAAATTTAAATGTCAATTTTGTCTGATCAACGAACATAAAATTTGTTTTCATATTTAGATAAAATAGATTGAAATGTGCTATACTTACTTTTTGTATACCCCTGTATTGAACGGTTCATGAACTCGTTCCAAGGTGACAGGTGATAGTTAGGTTAGGGATGGGAATGACTTCTGAATAGCAATGTATAAATTTTGATATTATATTAAGTTTATTTCTGCAGATTGGTGCATCTTTTCATTTAACCAACGTTCAAGTATATGTAGTAGACCTAAAAAAATGCAAGCCCTTCAGCGTATCATCTGTTATGGATAACACGCAGACCAGTCCATTTATACCGAATCAAAATATTAGAAAAAGTTTTTCAAAAGCCGAACGGCCGCCAAGTTTAAAAAGTAGAATGTTAGATGTAAAAACTATAGAAGAAAGTACTTCTGGAACGGATCCCGAAGAAGAATCTACAGCTGATATTACGAACTTAAAAGACTACAACGAAATATTCAGAGGTGGAGGACGTAAGTATTATCTTCTTACTCTAATTTTGTATGCGTAAATTATTGGTTCCATTTTTAATGTAAATTGAATGTTAATTTTAACTTAAATCATTTTGTTGTATTTTAGTGCAAAGAACTCCGCCTCCTGAACCAGAACCTTTTCAGGAACCGGAAAAAGACGACCTTTTGGGTAAGCTGCAAAGCAAATTATATAGTATTTGTATATATTTTGACTTACATGGGCTGAAATTTTTAAATTTGGTATAATAACCGCTCATTTTTCTCCACAATTTGATTATGTAGTTCCATTCAAGAGTAATTTATTCCAACTTTTAAATGTTCTTCTTTTAGAACGATTTATTATTGTTCTCAATAATTGGATCTAAATTCTTATTATTTTTATAAAATTTATTTTATAATTTTATTTATAAAAGTAAAATGGTTCCCCTTTTTATGGCTTGTAACCATATTAGTTCCCAATAGGCGCCAATTTGTAACAATATCCTTCCAAAGAGGCAGGGCGCCAATTTGTAACGATACTAGTCCCAAAAAGAGATCCCGACTATGAGACTCTCTCAAGGAGTGCTTACTATAGAAAGGATTGGTGGTATATAAGGGTTAAGGGCGCCACTATCTTTTTATACGTTACGAATAAACAACAGAAACTACACAAAAACTAAGGTGAAAAAGATAGAACACCTTGTAATTAGACTGAATTTGAAAGCAAAAAGAATACATTTAATGTCAACCGAACACGCTGTACCCTCAAGACTTATAGTCCGTGGGTATATAAATCAAACGGTTATTAATGAATATTTGTTTATTAATAAAAAATGGTAAATTGCCACAGGAGATGTAATCGGAAATGTTCTAAATGGATTTGACTTATCTTTGTTAGTAGAATGATCCGGTAGGCTCGGTTTGTGTACCGATGCTTGTAGTTGGGGTGTTGGCTGGTGGTGGTGGATTCTTCATCAAAAGGAACTGTTACTGTAATGGGGATATTTCTTCATCAAAGGAACTGCTACTATAATGGCTATATTTCTGCATCAAAAGGAACTGCTACCATAACTATATTTTTCCCTGCTAGCGGGTATATTGCTCCCTACTAGCGTAGCGTAGCGTAGCGGGCTGTATCCTAAAAGTCGTAAAGTGGATCAGAAGGAGTTAAAATGTTATGGGTGTTGATGTTGGTTCGCTTTCAGGTCAAAAAGGGATGGCAAATTTCTTACATCAAAAAGTTACTTTTTACTTAAAAGCTTTCCAACATTAATGTCCCACATTTAGTAACAAAAATGAAATAAAAACAATAAATTTATGATTTAATGAAATTCAGAGCGGTGAAGCCGGCTCTGTGTGATTGATTATTAATGAGTTTTATTGTTAGCACAAATGAAAAAGTTATAAGCTGATATAATTAGTTTTTTGTAAGTAAAATAAAGAAGTGATTGTTATAGTTATTTAAAAAAGGTTTTTTAATTATTCTAAAAGAGTTCTAAAAAAATGTATGCTAATTTATTATGTTTTACCTAGACTCAGAGTTATATATTTCATGTTAAAAAAACGTGTTTCTCTGAATAAGCTTTGAAAATAGATAAATTTACAACAAAAAATGATATTTTTATAAGCAATAAAATGCATTTGGTATTTAATAGTTTCATTGAATGATTTTACCTGGAAATAGTGTCTAATAACATTTATACAGGGGCCACGCCCTAAGGTGTTAATACACAAATTGTTCATTTTGGCCTTAAAAAATAGTGAAATAAAAGGAAATTATATGTACAGTCGGCTCTAGAATAGCATATACATGTTAAATGTGAATTTCGTTTACCTACCGAAGTTATAAAAATGCCCTTCTTAAACAACAAAGGAATGGCAATTTTTAAAACGCCTACATTAATGGTTTTGGGGTATTAAGTTTATTTACAAGGGTAGGTCATGTCCCGAATAAATAAGTTTTTTTCGCATTGTTGCACTGATATAATAAAAAAAAATGGATTTTAATCCTAAACAAACATTTATTATCGAGGGTTCCAAACTAAGTGAAGATGTGGGCGTGGACAACTGTTTAACTGATTTCAAATTTATTATTATTTAAACCGTGATTGGTTACACAAAATAAAAAGGCTGTCTATTCAATGTAAGCGATTTGAGTTTGAAAATGTATATGCAATTCTGAAGCCGATAGTACAATTACTTCTAAAAAGGTTTAAAATAATTGTGACATGAAAAGAATAGGAAATAATGAAGTACTTACTGTGATACAACCAGAGAAATATATTGTCTAAGTCTCGCGGACAACTTTCCACTAGGGGTTGTTTGGACGAAAAGGAATGAAACGAGGTGTTTGCCCTAATTTATAGCAGTATTGACAGAGGTTTCCGGTTACGTTCGTTGGTAATGGTTTTGTTTCGGATACGTTCTGTTGTAGGGATGGGTTTGGTAACGATGATAAGGTTGTGTCTAATATACAGTGGGTCAGGGTTGATTTTAGGATTCGGATGGTAAACTAAGGAAAGGTAGCATGGCGATAGACATGTTACAGGCTTCGTTTTTTTGCAAGTAGTTAATTAATGAAATACAGTGTGCATTTCAAAATACAAAGGCCATAACCATTCTACGGAAGTTTACGAAACTTGTTCTTTGAACGCTGTTCGCTCATATGATTGTTCCATTTTTCATCCATGGTCAATGCAAAGATTCCTTCTTATTACACGCCCTAAACATTTGTTGAAATTATTTGTTGATTTTGACCCACTTTTAGCAAACCAACTCGTCGTACTTTTGAAATCAGAGTATATGCTAACTCCTACAATTTCAGTTAATGATATACTAAAACTATTTTGCTAGTTATAGCGAAACATCTGTAATTGCAATTTATAGAATAAATAGTGAAAGTTAATACAACCTTTTAGTTGTTTATTGTTCTGAATAACATGAATTTTCACACAGTAAGGGTTAGTACCATAAATTTCATTATGTTTTAACTGCCTCATTTGGATGTCGATCGCGGTCAGCATTATTGGCAGTACGACCGCGTTTGAACTCATTATACCAATAACCATTTTGTTATTCTTATAATGCTTTACGATATATTCTTGAGATTTTACGGTATTTTTCCCCAAATAATCTTGATACAAATCTGTATACAAAAGTAACTTTACAAAAACCACTGTAATTTTTTTAATAAAGCACGAAACGTTTTGAAATGTGACTCTTTTAAGAAATAATAATGATTTTATATTTGTTGTGCTCTCTCTTGTTAGATCTAAGACTTTTCAACCCATGTTACATATATTTTATTACAAATAGGTTAATTGATTCTCCTTTTTTCCAGAACCTCAAATTTTGGGCAACATCATAACAGAAAGTCTAGAAGCTCTCTCATTAGATAACGACATTAATAATTATAAAAATTCTAATATGCAGCTAACTGCAAATCACTATTCTAGGTCCAAATCCAATCTAGATCAGGTAAACTTGTTTTTTTAATCAACTCTTTTTTAGATTGCAAACTTGAAACGTGTAATATTAGTAATAATTTTAGGAAATAAACGACGACTATAAAAACCCATCCTAACAAATTTGACAATTTTATTTTTACTCTTAATAAATATTTACGTTGTAGGTCTATGAGACTAAGAAGCAAAGAGATAACAGAGAAAATATATTGCCCAATATCAACAAAACGAAAACGGCAGCTAAATTCGTGTTGCAACGACAAAGTAGTTGTAAAGACGTTCCAGAGAAACCGCCTAAACCTACCTCTAACATTAAACATAGTGCATCAGAAGCAAATATTAACAAAGGTTAGCCCACTGAATTATTTATTTTGTATTCATTCATTTATTCCATTTAGTTTATTTTATAATTTAAATATGTAGGGATTCAACAAGGTAAGGGTTAATACAATACATTTCATTAGAACAAATCATTTTTAGACAATAACTAGGGGTCTGTTTGTCTTTAAGAAATTAGTTGGATTTCAATTTTGGCAGAATTATTAAACACTGTTACTGTCACGCATCGCTAAAACTGTGACAATAGGTTTTAACATAAATAAAGATATAAATAATTTTAAAGCAAAAGTTTTCTCTGTTGTGAAAGCTGAAATAAACATATGGACCAAGGATCTTTGCACATACGTCAGAGTTTATACGCATATGAATTAAATTAAAACATTTGATGTAAATATAAAGAAATAAGTAATATTCCAGTGGCTGCTTTTGTACTTATAAATTTATTTTATTAGACTGTCTTAATTTAAATAGTTTCTACATTTTCAAAAAAATGTTTTTAAACTTAATCAGAATGAATCAAGCCGCTGGCTGATGTGTTAATAGTTTTCAAAAAATATTGTTTTTGCAAATTGAAGACGGACATATCTGTTTAACTTAATCTTCGTCAGGAACAGCTTTCTTTTTATGGTGTAGTTTCAAAATAATTCCTGCCCATTCTTTGGATCGTTTTTCTGCAGGTAATAGAATAACCCTGCACTGGGTGGCTGGAAACAAGGGAATCCATGTTTGTTAGACCGGAACCATTTATTGACATTGCAAATGCACTACCAAGGAGACTATCTTGAAATGGACTCATAGAAAAACTTTTCTGTACAGGATATATTTCCTTGAACTCATTCTAAGACGTTTATTGTCAAATTTTTATGTAGCACATGATCGCAGATCTTGGTGTGGAATGACAAAGATCTTCGTATTCTAATCGTCTTTGATACCACCTGATGAAAATAGATCTGAGTTTTAGGGATAGTGTCTGAGATCGATTAATCGAAGAATCAGCAAGAATCAAGCAAAAAATATCGAGTAGAATATTTTGTGCAACTGCCGGGAGACTAAGTATCAATAAATTTGGTCTGCATTAACTCCAGCCCACGTACTTCATAGAAGTGTCGCCCACAACATTAAAACTAACCTAACCTAGCAACTGCAATTTGACCTGTTCTGTATCTGTAATTCTGGAAGGGTGGGTCGCCCCACTGCACTTAGGCCACATTTGGCCCATTGTGCGTCCTTCTGAGATTGAACCTACCTATTGGCACATCAACCATCCTACCTGTTTGAAGTAGGCCTATAGGCAGCTCCCTCAAATTGGCATTGTTAGCCAGTTCTCGCCGAATACAGAAAGTCTTATTAGAGAGAGTGCCGGACAATCACAAAGGACGTGCTCAACTGTCTCATCCTCTTGTTCACATCCTCTACATAGTGGGTTGTCAGATAAACCCAACCTGTTTCGCAATTGACAATGGCCAGTAAGTATACCTGTGACCAACCGCAGGTCCTTTCTGGTCATGGCCACGTGTTTCTTGGCTGCCTTGCTATTAGGGTATTTCAAAAATTCCTTGGATAGTCTGCAACCTTTTTCTTCGTCCCATCTTCCCCTGAATTTGTCAAGAGAGCGTTCCTTTACTAGGTCAACCACCGCTGATGCCTGCAAGCTGACAAGACTGCCGGATCCCAAGAGCCTTTGGGAGGCAGCCTTCCTAGCCAACGAGTCAGCTATGCGGTTGCCTTTTGAAATTCCATGACCTTTTATCCAGCCTAGAGTAACCACATTGTTATTGCAGGCTTCGGTAAGGGTCATGTGACATTCTAATACTAGACCTGATGTGATCTGTGGCCTATTCAGGGCTAAAAGTACTTGTCTGCTGTCCGTAAGGATACGGATGTTTTTACTAGTGATTTCTCTTTTGGTAATCTCTTTTGCGGCTATGTAGGCAGCAGTTAGCTCTGTCTGAGCTATACTGGCATTACAACCCATTGTCCATTTTCGCCAATGCATTTTGAGCGTTGTCATTAATGATTATCTTGTAGGCCCTGTGAAAGGCACATCTTGGTGAAATCGAGTCTGTATTTGCTTGTAGCATTGGAAGCTTCGCGCCACAAACCATACCTCGACTCACCAGATTCTACTTCAAGTTGTGTACCGGTAGAGCGGACATTTAGCTTAATTCTGTGGTTCATTAATTGGAAAATATTCGTAAAACTTTAACACTGTTACTAATAAAAATCTCTTATTCTAAGGTTATTCCTTATTTAAACTTAGAATAGTTATTCTAAGTATAAGCTTGGTATAAATTGTTCACTAATAAACTCGGAATAAATTCAGTATAACTATTCCCTCTTTATTCCAAAATAATGATTTGGCAACGTAGCAAAAGTCGACACAAGTACATGGAACACTGTAAAATTAAATGAAGTATGACAGTATGACTATTAAAAAAAAATAAAAAAGTTTGTTGTCGTCGGGAATCGAACCCGCAGCAGCTGCGTGAGAGGCGAGTGCGTAAAACATTACACCACGAATGATTATGCATTATTTTAGATTTTTTTGCTTTATAATTTATAAAATTTTGTTTGAGAAAAGCTCTTTGTGGAATTGGTCGAAATTTACCTTACCTTGCAGGTTTTATTATAAAAATGTCTTTAACTGATCACTTTTTACTTATTTCTAGCAAAACATAAATTAAAAATCTCTTTATTAGAGTATATTGTAAATGGGTATATTCTTTCTTTAAAAACTTTTCTTTTTCTTGTATTTTCCATATTTATATCTATATTTATTAAATTAATAACCTCCTCAACAGCTTCTACACCTTATCGCAAACATATTTTTTAGGTTATACTACACTTAAACAAGGCTTAGGGTAGGTATAACTTTATACCGAGTTTTTATTCCGAGTATAAGTTATTCCATATTTATTAGTAGACATTTTGCCTATTCCGAATTTATTCTCGGTATAAAATATTTATTCTCGGTATAAATATTTATACTTCGTTTATTAGTAAGGCTGTAACAATTTAATAATTTGTCACGACTAACAGAATGTTCAGTAATCTAAGAGCCGAAGTTACTGTAAATCATTTAAAAAAGAATCCAAAAACTTATTAATTCTTTTTACATTTATGTTGGGGAATAAGATTAAATGTTCAAATACTAAAAAAAAGTCGTTTGTGAACAGTTTTGAAGTAATTAGGTGTTTTAATCAGCGTCTTTCTTATAAAGTTTATTGAAAATAAAGAACATTATTTGGTTTTTTAATTAAATCCTAATCAGTGATGATCTGTTGCTATGAACAATATAAACCATATACTATTTATTAATTTGGCATAGCCATATAATTAAAAGAAATATGGGTTTTATTTTTAGGTTCTTTATCTTCTAGAACGTCATCTCGGAAAAATTCGTTTTCAAAACCTAGTCGTAACTCAACAAGTGTTCCTAACGTTTCAAAAATGCCTAATGTAAATAGTGCCAGGAATACAATTGTTAAATCTACGACTCTTCCTCAAGTCGATATATACGTCAGTACCGTAAGTGCCAGTCCCGAAGAACGTACCCCGGAAGCCGATGAAATGTTCATACCCGTGTCAATCGACAGACCGGTCGGTTTGGATCTAGACGATTTTTTACCGGTAACTGCACGAGTATTAATTAATTTTATAATCATAACACATTTGAATAATATAAAATACAATGATATGTCATTAAGGAAATTATAACAAAAAACATTTTACAAGCAACCCTTTCTCAACATTATCATTTTTTAGTTCGATATAATTTGCTAACGTTTGTCTAATTATATCTGATAGCAAATCATGGCCAGTCATTATTTCTTAAATAATTTAAAACCTACTTGGCATATCGACAGAAATTTTTCAAAGTGCTTAATCAAACCATGGCATACTACAAGTTAAAAATGTACATAAGTATTTATCGTATAGTTGGACGAATGCCGAGATGTTATATATTTTGATACTCTGTCGACCATTTATTTTATATTTGAAAGTACCAAGAAGAAATGGTATATTTAAATATTCAACAAAGTCTCAGACTTGGACATTTGAACAATATCCATATTAACATTACTTCACAAGCTTCCTCGAAGATTACTAATTTCTTACATGACAATTAGCCTTTTTATAACCAGATAGGGCAGCGGTTCTCAACCTTTTTTCAGCTGCGTACTCCTTACCAAATTATTGAGATAAATTGTAACCATGAACTATATTTTAGTGGGGTTACTTCAGAGAAAATTATAAAAAGTGAAATTTAGGATAATGATCCAGATCACAGCTGCGCCTGCTTGACGGAGTCCTTACTGGCCACTGTGGACGTAGAAGACATCCACACTTTCTGGGCTTAGTCGAAGACCCAGGCTGCCCAAACTGTGGTGAGGAGGATACTTCTTACCACTTCCGGGGCACCTGTGAGGTGTACGCACAACTCAGACAAGACATCTTTGGGGTGCCAAAGAGGAAGTAGACTTGCACACCCTCCCTCCAAGGGACATCGTGGCCTTCATACGAAGGTCGAGGCGTTTCGAGAGGGTGCCGAACGAGTGAAATACAGAGGGGGGAGAACCTGGGATATGTCAAAAAGGGTCCGAAGGGCCTACTTGCCAGGCATCAGCCACCCCGCCCGCTACATTCATTCATTCATAGGATTACGATAAATAAAATTAAAATAATATGAGAAACATCATGTATTTTTTTATTACATGTAAGGGTAAAGGTTAAGAATAAAATTGTGATAAAAATTACCTACATTCTAAAAGTTTCTTTGATTCATCCTAGTGAGAAAAAGACAGAACAAATTAAACAGCTATAATGTGATCCGTGTATTTGTTTCATTGCACAGCTTTTTGAAGTTGTGCTTGAAAGAAGCCATGTACAATCTTTCCTCTAATACTGTGAATGGAAAAGGTAACAACACCTTCATTGCCAGACCCGACTGACGTTTATATTCATTGCTTACGTCCAACCAAAAGTTGAGAGGTTTAGTCTTGAAAGGTAACTTTAATGTACTGTCAGTAGAGTTCTCTATCGGACTTTCTTTTTATGCAATCTCCAACCTAGCAAGTTGAAAATTCTCTTTAAAAAATTGTTTGAATTCACTTAATTCCTTCATCAAGCTTCGGAGAAAGTAATTCTCGAATTAAGATTTCAATTCTTTCAAGTGTTCTGAAATTGGCGGTTTGGCAGCACTATAGAGTTGTAACTCGTTCTCTTTCAAAGAGTCGTAACGTTTCAAACACTTCTATCTGGCCATTTAGGATGCAAGACTTCCCAAAATTTTTTTCGGCGTAGATTTCATGTTTTATGCTACTCTAATTTTTTTTTGTTGAGATTATATGGATACCCAGATTTAGCTTGTTGACTTGGTTAAAAATTTTATTCAGGTAAGCCAAATATTAGGCTTTGAACAGCTTCGAGTTTAAGGCCTGTGATTTGATGGTTAACGATTTTAATGCCTTCTTTAAGCACAGTTTTTAATCCAACAGGTACATTTTTGCAGACAAGAGTTTATCTGTAAATGCAGCAGTCAACCACTTATCAATGATACGTTTTATAGTATTTTAACAAACAACTTTTTTAAACACAAAATCACTGTGTTTACATCTGCACCCTGCCCTTGCCTCAAGTTGACTAACGATAACAGTTCAGTAGCCTGAGCGAGTCTATCTGCCTGCAACTAGTTACTCGCTTCATACACAGTGGAATCTTCCACGAGCTTCGTTGCTACAGTAAACGGATGTAGTAAGTTATTATTTAGCTAAAAATTATTTTCATACCCATATCCTCCGTCATTACATATATTTTTGTCCCGCGAAGCCCCTATTGATTCGTTGCAAACTCCAAGAGGTTCACATACCCCAGGTTGAGAACCGCTGATATAGGGTATCCAAAATGAAAACACGATTGTCTTTGGTGCAGTCTGATAAACATTTTAATTATTAAATTATTGTATTTTATATGCATATTTTTACATGTAAACTCTGTTTTTAATAATTCGACTCTTAACATGTTTGGTTCATGTGTGTGTGTGAAAAAGAAAATTTTATGTTGATTTTCGCTATCTTAAGAAAATCAATAAGAAGATCTGTAATAATTTTGTTGTCAAGGCTTAACAGATAAGGAAGATTAATAGGTGGGTAAATGTTTAATTTAAGTAGGAACTTACACAAACTTTCTGTAAGAGCTTTCTGATCGTTACAGTAAAAAATATGTGGTTAAGATCTGCAATTGATACACTATCACATTTACATATGACAGAGTTGAGAATGCGCAATTTGGCGAGGTGAAACGGACATTTTCCATGTTGTGTTTTCAGTCTGATCACTGACGCAGAGTAAAACTTGGAGACCTTATATTCAAATATATACGGTGATGGTGGTGGTAGTTGTGGATATAAGAGGAAGTAAGGATTTTTGGAGGATTATGCAATGTCTAGCCATTGTCTTTTCCATTTCTTAACAGTTGTTTGCTTTATAGTTGTATATACGTCCCCGTTGGTAACATTTTTTAAGTGAATACCGTTAGATACTGCATTTTTAGCTAACTGGTCTACTATTTCATTTGCCCTTATACCTAGATGACTTTTAACCCATATGAATGTAATTTTGATATCTATAGAGCGGGTCACAGTTATTATGCAGCATTGCGTTTATGGACGACGGCGTTGCCATATCGGCATGTTCTTCGAATTTGGTTCCAACTGGCGCGGGAATATAACTTGCCATTGTGTTACTATTATGATTTAAATATTGACTAAATTATTCATTTGAAAATCGTTTAGTGAGTAATTAAGAATATTTATAATTATGCTTTTAGATAAATTTTACGCGTTTAAAGGAAACCAAGGTAACCAAAGCGGCAACAGTGTTGAATATTCGCCCATAAGGTTTACATTGGCCTATGCCGGCCACGCTGCATAATAACTGTGACCCGCTCTATAGCAACATGTTTTGAATATTGCAAAGTATAAGTTGATGTATTTTGTTCATATTTGGTGTGGTTTACAATACAAATCGAATGCGTTTCTCATTTCTTTTATCCTAAACAAACTGAATTATTAGTGGCAGTCTTAAATTAATAAATTTTATTTCAGAAAAACTATGGCTCTCCAGGTTTCCAACAACAATTGCCAGATATGTCGGAAGCTGAAGTTTTAGGCGTAATTATGCGTGGTCATAATCCTATAAATGACATTTTAAGTACTAGGTTAAGAAGTTTAAAATTAGTGCTCAATCAATACAGGAGTAGGGATATGAAAACGGCTGTGGAATCCGCATTAGTGATGGGTGATGTAGCGGTTTTGGTAGACGTATTAGGTGTCATTAATACTAAATAGTAAGTAATTTACGAATTAATAATAACTTGATTATAGTTAAACGTTTTTGATTTTTAGCTCCTTATGGAATTTGGATCTGTGTGTATTGGTATTACCGAAAATCTTGGATTTGTTGCAGAGTAAATACGAAACGTAAGAATTGTTTTATATTAATTTGGTATATCTAAATTTTATATTACTATGCACTTTCTTTGGATATAGAGATATCAAATACAAAAATGACTATCTTTAAGGTGGATCGAAAAAAAAATCGAAATTCAAAATTGACGGTGTTACTTAGTAAACTATATGTTATTGTTTTAATACTACTCAAAAAAATTAAATTCAAAAATATTTTTAGGTGGGCGTAGAGTCCATATCTTAGTACTAATTACAATACATCGATAGGTTGTGGTTGTGCAAAGGTGAATACTGAATGGAAGGGAGGTATAGGATTAATAGAAAGTGATATTAAGACACCTTCAATGGTGCATTTGCAAAGTTTATTTGGTGATACCAAAGGTCTTAATAGCTTTTCGGCACCAATTTGGGTAGAACACTGTCGAGATAAGTTAATTGTGATGTTTAAACCAAAAAATACATAAATTCCCCAACTTGAACCAGACGACTTTACAGATCAGCATTACCTAAATAAAATTTGCATAGCCAATCAGAATAGAGCCATTACACTTAATTTGGCAAAAAACATCCAAAATCCATCTTCCTATTTAGCGATTTTAACATAATTTATATAAAAAGATTATGCAGTTGTTTAGTTCAAAATTAAAACAAAACCACATTCTGTATAAGATCAAACATGTAATTGACTTACCGACATTGCTTACCCCGAAAATCAACTTTTGGTTGTGCCATAGAGACTCACGTTCATATAGAGTTAGTTACAAGAAAAAAAATAGGATGCAAAGTAATAAAACAGCCAGAGTTTAATATATCAAAAGAAAGTCTAGAAAATAATGTAACACATAAAGACCGTGTTTTGAAAAAAATGTGTATCATACACAAATGGTGGAACGGTGTGTAAAAAAATCACTGAATCTTCCTAAAAAAATTCTCAATACACCTATCTCTTTATTGAATACTCATGCGCAAATATTTTTGAATTTTCCCCTTCCACTGCTAAAATAGGATTACTTCTTGCCATAGAACACAACGTATTGCTACCCAGGAATACCACAATTTAAATGAAAAAAACCCTTTTAGCTGTCAAAAGCTAGCTTCTATTTGCCGTATAGCCGCGGCAGCCCAGGCCATAAACCACAAAAAGGAGAAGTTTTAATTTTTATTTCGTTCGTGTACGCCGCTTGCTAGTTATTGTGTTTTTCTTGTCTTTGTGTATTTAATATTAACCACTTGTGTGTGTACCTAGACTTCTCTTTGGATTTACCTTACTTTGGATTACTGATTACTTTTGCATGTCATACCAACACAATTTTATAAGGGGCACGAACATTCAGGGGGAACTACGAGAGTGGGAGTTGGTTCGCGCACGAGTATTCAATTTGTGCCATTAACGAGATGGGTCTATTAAGCGAAAAGGTTTACAAAATTTAAAATCTTTGAATTAATTTTTATAGGTCTTTATTTTCACATATACAAGGGTTACGAGGGTTGTCTGAAAAGTTTCCTACCTAACAAAGATACTAGACATTTTTTCTTTAAATTAATTTTTATTTTTCTACATAGTCTCCTTGTAAGTCTATACACTTCTCCCAGCGATGCTCCCATCTCTTCAACCCGTCCAAATAGTACTCGGCGTCTTTCTCTGCAAAATAGTTGTTTACGAAGGTGATGGCCTCCTCATTCGACGAAAATCTCTGTCCTCCGAGCACAACTTTTAGCTTAGGGAACAAAAAAAAGTCGCTTGGAGCTAGATCTGGTGAATAAGGAAGCAGTTCAAACCGTAATTCGTGGATTTTCGCTATGGCAACCGCTAAGGTGTGAGATGGCGCATTGTCTTGGTGAAACAAAATTCTTTTTTTCTGCAAATGTGGCCGTTTTTTCGCAATTTCTGCCTTCAGCTTGTCAAGTAATGATGCGTAGTATGCTCCTGTAATGGGTTTTCCCTTTTTGAAGATAATCGATTAAGATAACTCCATGGCTATCCCAGAAAACAGTTGCCATCACTTTCCCAGCCGAAGGACCAACCTTTGCTTTTTTGGATCCGATTCCCCCTTTGCAGTCCATTGTTTTGACTGTGTTTTTGTTTCTGGAGTATAATGGTGTATCCAAGTTTCATCTACAGTAATTAATCGGCGCCAAAACTGCGCCAACAGAGAGTTGGAAATGTTCATTCGAACACGTTTTTGGTCCAAAGTGAGCAAACGCGGCACCCAACGCGCGGACAGCTTTCTCATGTCTAAATCTTAATTCAATATGTGACAAACACGTTCTTTGGACATGCTTATAGCCTCTGCTATCTCTCTAATTTTAATTCGACGGTTGTCTAGCACCATTCGGTGAACTTGAGCGACATTATCGTCAGTGGTTGCAGTTTTTGGACGTCCCGAACGTTCATCGTCACCCAAGCTGGTACGGCCACGTTTAAATTCAGCAGCCCAAAATTTCACGATTTGCGTAGGCGTATTGCCTTTCAAAAACAAATATTTAATGACAGCTCGATACTCGATTTTTTCCATTTTCATAAAAACACTCACATCTACTCACTTAAATGATTGTCAAACAACAACTGCGCTTCCGAAATGGCTGAAATTTTAGTGGGTACCTTTCAAAGCATGCGCAAACACATTCCTTAACTTTTGTTTACGAGTGCTGCCATCTTCATGTTGAGGTCGGAAACTTTTCAGACAACCCTCGTAATTAGCCTTTTTTTACATATTAGACCTTGATGCTATAGTTTATGATATGTATTGATGTTTAAAGTAAGGCTACTAGTAAATTTAATATAGCTACATTGTTATTTGAAGTAGGCTAGAGAAAATGAATAAGGAACATTGCTAATCCAGTAATCAAATTTATTATTTAAATTTTATGTAGTTACATGTAGATGCAACCTACTGCCAAGATGTATAAAAAGCTAAAGAATAACTTATAAGTTTGAAAGCTGCACCAATTAACCCTTATTGAATTATCTTGTTACAAAAAAGGATAGATCTACAAGAAGATATTGAAATGTGTTCTATTTGAAACAAAATGTATATCAGATGATCTGCACAGGCCAATGTCTTGTTTTATTATTAAATGAGCAGCATATAGGTA
Organism: Ophraella communa; assembly: GCA_035357415.1. Lineage (NCBI taxonomy): Eukaryota > Metazoa > Arthropoda > Insecta > Coleoptera > Chrysomelidae > Ophraella > Ophraella communa. Next base: position 12,512,461 of record CM068981.1, on the reverse strand, counting down.
AAACGTAATTAATTATTTTGTATTTTTTTGTATCGCTAAATCCAAAGTTAAAGAGGAAGTCAAAATATAGTGAATAACCCTGTACATATTAAAGCAAACCGAGAGAAAAAATAAAAATATTTATCAGTTATTTCTGGTAGTTTAAAGTTCATAGATATAGCTTTATTATAAAAGTAATTCTGATAACAGCAATAAAAGTAAATGGGTGCTTTTACATGTTCTGTTGATGTGGAGCTATCACAGTATTTCAAACTGGCAGGATCGATTAAACAAAATAACTTGAATTTATTTAATTTCTTCACCTGTTGATTTATTGTTTATTTAGTTGAAATAATTATACGTTGATTAACTAACATTTTGAGTAAATTATATGTAAAGTCGTTTGATACTTGGTGTTGGTACATAACCTTTTCATATCGACTGTATCCCTTAAATTTTACGTAAGTCCTAGATATGTAATATAAAACAAACTACAAACTAAAATATTTTATATAGTATCTAGATATCAATTAAAACTTAAACACATTCTAAAGTTCGAATTTGTGTATTTTAATAAAATTTTGTGTGCTAACCCTTTTTTGAGGAATGTATTCATATTAATTATCAATTGTACCAAAAAAATACTCTCCACCATTGGAAAAACTACATGAAAAGCTTTTTGGTATTTAAACTTTTTATTTTTACTAAAATCTTTAATAGTTAATGGATTGTTTGACACCTGTAATTTGTCGCTGAGTAATATGATCTATTTAAGAAACAACCCAATAAACACATTTACGTTTTAACAACGTAAAAATAACTACGTTACCATACGTTGTATTCTTGTAATATCAACAATTAAATCAACGTTTAAATAAGGGATAAATGTCGCGGTAAACAACGTTTTTGTATAGTTGAAACCTAACGTAGTAAAAAAACATTAATTCAACGTGAATTTCAAGTAACGTAAAAACGTTTTCAAGTAACAGAATATTAACATGAATAATACGTTTCCTATAAAAAAATTTAAACGTAATATAAACCACCGTTCAACGTTTAAATAACCAATACCTGACACGTTACATTTACGTTAAATTAATGTATGAAACACGTTGCTACTAACCAAATTTATTAGTATAATTAACGTTTATATTTATTCAAAATTATACTTTTTTAATAAATCTGTCTTCAACCATTTTTTTCATTCTGTATTAACGCTGTTTAGTAGTAAAAGTGAAATTAAAAAAAACTATATTAAGTGAAAAAAAATTTTAAATAATTGTTTTTAAATATTTAATTACTTTAACAAAACAAATACAAAACGAGAATATAAAAACAAAAACGACTAATAGTAGTAAAAATAAAAAAAACACAACACCTTATAAAAATAAACCCAAATAAAATAAAATACAACAAACAAAAACGACTAATCTTAGTTAAAATAAAAAAACACAACTCCTAAAAAAATAAAAATAAACCTAAATATTTGAGAACATTGTAAAAAATAAAATTATAAAAAAAGTGTCAATAATAGTACGTCAGTCAACGTTTCGCTTTAGAGCATCATCTCTACGTTTTTTGGCAAATTTCAACCAATCCTTCGTGGCATTTGAAATCTGCAATTCGTTTGCTGAAGGGTATGCTTTTTTACAGCTTCTGAAAAATAAAAATGTAAAGCTACAATTAAACTAAATATTGAGAAGCGTAACTGTATATAGTTTTCATGATCAACCTATCTTCAAATTTCTTTTTTTTTCTCCCTTTCCAATTAAACAACATAGCTAGTTCATTGTGAAGCAATAATCGCAAGCATATTTTTGTAAGGTCGTCAGCGGAGATTCCTCCAATCGATGCTAGTCTTATTATCTGAAAACAATCTCAAATTAACACAAAATAATAAAAAGAGCATACATTTTTTTTTAAATTTACGTACAAACATAATACATTTATACATAAGTACAGTGAGAAGCAGCAAAATCTTATACAATTAGGCTAGCAGTAGATTGATTAATTTTAATTATTTATGTTTTGTTTTGTATATTTTATGTTTAATTATTAAATTTATTTACAAAAGAAAAAAATTACCATAAACTTTTCATTATTGGAATCCTCTAAAAATGTTTCAAGTTCTTCAAACTTTTGCATTTCTTTCAGGGGAAAGTCTGGGCAGTCATCCGGTTTATTAACTGGTTTTTCTATCCTTAATTGAGATGATATTCCCTCCAAAAGTAATGCAAATTGCTCCTGTCTTTCCGACATTTTTGAAACTTCAGTGGTCAAGTTTTTGATAATATCAATTAAATATTGTAATTGTTGTTTGATGTCGAAATCTGTCACAAATCATTAATATTAGTATTATTGATATTATTCTTAAAAATTAAACAGTTTAGATGATAAAAAATAGAAATTAATAAATTAAGTTAAATTTAAACATAATGCAAAAGTTTCTATTTTTATCATCTTTTATTTTAAAACAAAAGAGTTCCTATAGTGGGCACATTAAATTTTCATTATTTATTTTTAATTGCACATATTTATAGGTCGCCAAGGTATTGCTAACTTTGAACTATAGCCAAAATCTCGGATTTCTTAATGGTTTTTTCATAGAAACATTTAAAAGAAAGTGTAGTTTTAGTTTAAATGTTCTGATTAAAAACAGCCCTAAATCAATGATTTTTGCCCTCACATAGGAATATTTATCTGCATAAAAATTAATAATTATTTTGTATTACCGTCCTCAAAATTCATTGTAGATTTTTGTATGTCTAATAATTCGCTCTGAGAAACTAAAACAAAAAGAAATATTATTTTATTTGTTTTAACATATTTTATTTAACTTACGAATTGAAGACACATTTGATAGATTTGCTCCAGGTGGTGAGTTTAAAATAGGCAGTGGTAAATTTAATTCTTCAGAATGCGTACTCGCACTTTCTTCATCTGTTACAAAGTTATCGAGTCGTTTTTCCGCTTCAGAAAAAGAATCTATAAAAAAACAACCATGATTATAGTATTATGCCAAAATAGCACAAAATTTTGTTCAAGCTTAGGCACGCACGTGCGATTTTCTGTTGGTCGTTTGTTTTGCCGCAAAAATGAAACAAATATTTGTTCCATATTTATTTGGCGCTGGCTAATTTGGATCGTTTGAATAAGCATAGACTTGCACACACTTGCGTTTTTTCAGTCGCATGTTGAATTTCGATATTTATGTTATTTCGGCATGGCTATTAACATGTTTTGCCATCTACTATTTGCTATAGTTTATTCTAATATCTAATTTCCAAGTCTTTGTTTATTTAAACGATATTTTAGCCGACAAAAAAAATGTTTTCAGCGACAGTCGTGTCGCCAAAAAAAGTTTGTTTCATTTTTGCGACTAAACAACCGTGCGACAGAAAATTGCATGTGAGCGCCTATAGACAGAAGTTTTAACAAAAAAGCATACCCGTTTTAAACAAAATTCTGTCAATCCGATGTAATTTCCAACTGACATGGCAAGGTGCTTGTTTAATTACCAATTCATTAAATTTTTTTTTGTTCCTTTCGTTAGGCCAATATACGGCTTTTTCTGTTCCATCCTCATGTATCCAAAGAAGAGGAACAATACTGCATGCCGCGCTAACGTTAGCAGATTTTTTGGGAAATTGAACTGCAGCATACATCTTAGGATATAAAAGGATAAAGTCAAAAATAATTTCAATACAACATCAAAATAAAAATAGATTAATGAGATAAGTAAAACACAACATTAATAACAGCGGCTAATACTTAATTCTAGTACAAAAGGAATGATATACAGATTGATAAATTTTCGTTTGCAATATTGTATAGGTTTTATAGGGCTATGGGTGTGATAAAGATAACTTCTATTAGACACTTATAAAGAAAAAGGAAAGAGTGATATTGTTGTCATTGCAACTTTGACAACTGCTACTTTAATAATCTTTCTTTGTTCAACTTATAGAAATTACCATATTGCAAACGAAAATTAAGCAAGCGATATAATATTAAACTGTATGTAAAATCGGAATGACAGCAAATCCATCCTTAAATTGCAATCGTACACATTTATAATCAATTGTACTAGCTAATAAAATACTAGTTGAATTGCATGCTAAACTTTTACAAAAAAATATATTAATCTCAGATGACTTGTAAGGTGATACGTATAAGTCATGTTGATATCTATATGGTGTAATCTTAATTTTATATGTTTCTGCTGTAAAAATTATAGAAGAAATAACGTAAATTTTTTTGTTAATGCAAATACAATTATCTGGCTCTGTACTAGAAATTATCATTTTATCTAATTCTAGTTTTTTACATTCGAAATATAGTATATGATTGCTAGCGGAATATGACTGGTTAAAAACATTGATTGGCTTGATTTTGCTAGTGCTTTCCGATTTATGTTGGTTTTCAGACTCAATTATTCGCCTATAGATTTGTTGTAATGGCTGTCTTTTACTCCTAATTTTACGTTTTAAACTACCCAAATAATTTTCAAACGGATAGCAACTATAATCACCAAGTGCACCAAATCGTTCTACGTCATCGCACACATGATATAAATTATGAACATTATATACTAAAAAATGGTCACCATACAATTTTTTGGAATCAGAAACAAATTCTATTAAATATTGTCTTATACGAAAAATTAACTTTGAATAGTGAATACTTGATAAACCATAAATACAAAAATGGAGTTTTATGAAATGGCTATAATAATTTTTATTAAGAATATCATGAAATAAAACTATTCCTGTGTATAAAATAATTTGCCGAAATTCTGTTGCTTTCCATCGTTTAAAACTTTTTAAAGCACGAGGTTTTCTAGCAAAGTCTATCGGAATATAAGGTAAAATAGATTTGATCCGTGCATCAATAATATTTAACATTCCCACAGAAAGTTTATGAGGTTTTTTACCATCAAACAGAAAACTTAATAGTCTTTTAACAACACCTAAGTCAATAAGATGCATGGGATCTAAAGGAAATTGGCTGATTAACTTAAAATTGGCTTTTGCTAAAATTGATTCTCCTTTTATATGAGAATTGTTTTTAGATAACTCTACAAAATCATTATCATTTCTCTTTTCTGCAATAGATACATCAAAAATCATACGATGATCTATGCATTTTGCTTCAGAAATACATCGTTCACAACCAGCTTTACTAGTGTGTCCAGCAATATTTTTTAAATGGGCTCTAGCAGGTGCATCACATAAAAAACATTGAATTTCAAAGGAATAATTGACGTTACAATAAAGTATACCATTTAATTTCAAATAATTAACTTCGTCAATAAAGTTTTGAAAAAACAATGTCAGAGGATCAGGTTTTCCAGTCCCACAAAAAATTGCAATTGGAAAAGGATTTGAATTAATGAAATCTCTGCAGTATCCTAAAATAGGCCAAAATTCAGTATCGCTGCTTTTAAATAAAGGAATACCATCTACGTTTATTTGAAGTTTCAAATTAGTATTATCCAATTTGTTTTTAAAATTTGAAGCCAGAACTTTTAGCAAATTATTTTTGATTCCAAAGTAAATCATGTCACCATTATTCAATTTAATTATTTCAGTACTTCGCGGAGTATGTAACAATGACCTTGCGTCTTTAGGAATATTAGAATGAAATGGACGTAATATATTTAAAAGAGCATTTAATGAAACATGAGTAATATTATAATCAATGGCCCAACTGCTTAGTTGGTCATTTATTGATGGTATAGATTCATCAGAATCATTTTCGTCACTAATTTCTTCAAAATGAAAATTTTCTATTTGTAAATTACTTAAACTTTTAGTTGTTGCATTTTGGTTAACAGTGACTTTGGAAATTTTATATGGATCAGGCTGAACAGGCAAAGGAGATTTGATGTGAGTGGATTTAATCAGTGCTGCTGCTGAAGTATTATTGATATTTAATGATGTACTAGGTTGAGAATCTAAAGCAGCAGAAGGATTATAATTCAAAAGTCTTTCAGCAGTTTTTTTAATTTTTCTTTGTAATTGGCGTTTACTAATCTTTTTCTGTTTCGGCATTTTTGCTAAAATTAATTCAAAAAAAATTATTCTACAAATTAGATTCTACATTTCAGGTTAAATGTTGATTAAAATATTCGGTTACATCCACTTTGTGCAACGTTGAATTAAATGTTGAATTAAACGTTGAATAAAACGTTGAATTAATGTTATTAATAGTTCTTATCAGATAAACCAATTAAAATAAAAAACTAACTAAATCAAACAAATAAAATATTTAAGTACGAATACATTTTCATCATAATGTAGACAAATTAATTTTTGAAATAGAAATTTCATTGCACAAACAAAAATAGGTTAAAGTTACTAGCCGAATAAAACATTTAACAGTAACAAATTTGTATACATTTAGAAACAAAATTTATATAACAATACCTACAGTATCTGGAGAATTAAACAGGAAACACTTTCAATACACAATTAACTTGTAACACCAATTTTTAGCACGAATTTTTTCGCCGTGTACCTATTCAACAAAACGGTTAGCGGAAATGATTCCAGATTAAGAAAAACAAAGATCGGTGCCGCCGAGTCCCGCCGAGTCCCCACCCTATTATGCTACCCTATTATGTACGTTACATATACGTTCATATATGTACGTTACATATACGTTCGTATATGTACGTTACATATACGTTCGTATATGTACGTTACATATACGTTCGTATATGTACGTTACATATACGTTCATTTTCAACGTTATTTGATAAATATATTTTATACGTAAAAGTAAAGTTTAAGTAAAACGATTTTTTATATGAAACATTATTTGTTATCAATTTGTTATTATTAATTTAACGTATTAACGTATTAATATATAGTATTGAATATTTATATCATTTTATTGCAAAAGAAAGTTTAAACACTTAAAAAGAAACGTTATATTTATCCTATTATAAAACGTAGCTAATACATTTATTGTCAACGTTACTACATATTGGTTTATTATACGTAACAATAACGTATACACATTTCCAGTTATAAATTGGTTATGAAAACAACGTATACAAAATGTTTACTATTTGACCTTATTGTAACGTTAGTAGATATATCTAACAATAACGTTTAAAATGCAATATTGTAATACTTATATGGTTGCAAATATATATAATATTCGTATAAATAACGTTGGGTTGAAAGAACGTTTTTAGTATACGTTGATAAATTCAACTAAAAACGTTGAATTAACTAATCATACCATTTTATCACGTTTATTCTACGTGTAGGTGTTTATTGGGAAAGAGCATACTATAGTAATATTTATATTAATTTTGGAATCTATATCCAAAACTCTAGTAAAGTTGAATTATTTAAAAACAATTCCAGTCCAACAGCTATGATTTGATCATGATGAATGGAATTTTCTTGCAAAATTGCAACTGTTTTGACATTGGTGGCGTTTCCGTCAACCTTAACCTGAATGGATACAAGCACGTAAGCCCCATCTCCACCTTTTATACAATAAAACTTAGTCAACTTTACTATTCTCGCAAATATTGCTTTCTTTGAACACTAGAGATGTTTCAAGCGGAACCAAATTTGGAACGACTTCCTCCAACCTTGATTTAATCCAAAACAAGGCCTTTCATCATAAATGAACATATTTTTACCTCTATGCCAAATATTTTCGAGAAGAAACTTCGGTTTAATATAAACCCCATAGGAATTAAATCAATCAGGAGAAACTATGGAAACGAGAAAGAAACAGATTTTATTCCACCATGAAGTTGCAGAAGGTGATCAACCATCCCAGAAACCATCAAAGTTACTAGTCTTTACCAAGGCTATAAGACTGTACGAGGTCTTTGTCAGATAAGAATTATTTATCACTATTTCTGCTCCAAACATTACAAGAAGTCTACATAGATAGAAAGCAGACCTCATTGGAGTGAATTTTAGTTAATGATTATTGATTTTTAGAAGTGATAATTTAGTAGTGATAGTTAGTTGAGAGTATTGTAAAGTTGTTCTTTACATAGTTTTATATAAGTTACTGTTATTATGTAAGCTCTGAATAAAAATATAATCCAGATTATTAGAGTATTCTTTAAACCAACTAAATAAAAATTTATTGAATTGGCAATATACTTGAAAACGTTTATTCAATCAATATTGTCGCCATTTTAAAATATCCTGCTCCATAATATAAAGCATATGTTACTTGAGTTCAAATTAGATTAATATGCAGTCAGTAAAGTCCAAATTACACCACAATTAGGTAATTTAGTAGAAAATTGTATACCATTACAAAAAAGTGAGCAGTGTTGCTTTGTTTTACTGAAGAAATATTTTAAAACGAATTTGTGTTGGAAGCTGTTAAGCATGCATCTAAAATATTTTACTTTTACTTAGACGATGAAATGCCTTTAATTGAAACAATTTACAATTTGTAGGAAATCTTTTGAATTTGAATGTAAATAGTACAAGTACTTTTCCTAAGTTTAATCCCTACCAGAAATATTATTTTTTATTACACACTATACCTTGTCCAGCATAAATCTGTTTGTACGTCACAGCTGTCAGAACGGGACTATGTTGCCAAGCATAAAATAGTATTAGAATCTAGTAAATGTCAAACTAATTTTCTTTAATATTTTTCTTGTATTTGTTATAAAATTGATTACGAAACCTTTCTTAAAGCATTTATTTATCTTTTGTATAAATTTGCTGCCTACGAATTTTAATATTTACCAAGTTTACAGTGAATAAACATACTGATTAACAGTAGCAAACGAATGAAGAAAGTCAAACGAACAGAGCGATTTGTCCACTTTATACTGGACAAGGTATTACTACTATTAATTATAATCTCCTAATAACAGAAATCCCGTGTTATGTATTTGCATTACCGCCAATGATGTATATTGGATAAAAAATGATACTAACCGTCCGTAAAATGGTATAAACTGTTGTAATGCAGGTTGCCTAACTAGTAGGTAGATAATATGTCTGTTCCAGATGTATTTACATTACTTTTGCCTAATTTTAACGAGTAGACTTTTTTTCCAAAAATATGATTTAGGAAGAATATAGATTCATTTCATAAAAATGATATAATGAAATTTATTGTACTAATCCTTACTGTGTGAAAGTTCATCTGACGATGCTAGTTTTTAGCGAAAAAACTGCCATTGAATTTAAAACGTATTTTAGAAATAAATAGTTTTGTTCAACCGTTTAGTTGTTTACTGTTCTTAACAATGATATATGATCATTTTTTTGAAAACGGACGATATCGGTAAATCTGCAAACTTTAACGATAAGTGATAACTTACTTTATACATTTAATTTCAAAAACAAATAACTCTTTACCAGTTGCATTGCTTCACATACTCGTTGTCTATGTTCAGTAACAGGTCCTATCATAATTTGTAGGTCTTGTTTGTTCATATACAGATACCGTTGAAACTTTTTTAGAAACTTACCTGATCATGTAAAAGTCAATGCATTTGTACAATATTAAAAGTTACATCAGTCAAAGTATATGAATATGTAGGTAAATAAAATATAAAATATCATAAATTACGAAGTAAAATAAAATAAATAAATTACTAAGTTAAAATAAACATATAGGGAACATAGAGGGACAAACGGGAATTTTTTTTAAACAACTAAAAGGCCAAAAGAAAGGACGTAAAAAAATAGGGCATAACTTACCAAATAACACACGTCTATAAGTAATCAAATAAATAGGACTATATTATTACCTTGGAACTGCTTAAAGCATACCCATGTGTATATTTGGTTGCATAGATAATCCAATTCATACAATATTTTTATAAAGTATTATTTAAATAAGAAATGTGACGGATATTTGAAGGCAATAAGACCAGTTTTTTGGGCAAAGTTTAGGTATTTATTTATTTTGTTGCGTTTAATTAAGAACATTAAACAAAGAATTTTTTAACAAATTTTTTTTTAAGAAATGTGACGGATATTTGAAGGCAATAAGACCAGTTTTTTGGGCAAAGTTTAGGTATTTATTTATTTTGTTGCGTTTAATTAAGAATATTAAACAAAGAATTTTTTAACAAAACTTGTACGGTTTATATAAAAAATATTATCTTTTGAATTTCATAATTTGATTAACTTCCACAGAGTAAGGTTAATACAATAAATTTCGTTGCACTTAGTGTTTTCTCCATCTTATATTTTATGTTATTGTGAATTCCTCAATCGGGTAACACATTATGTAATCTTTTTTTTTTGAGAAATGCTTTATGGAATAATTATGTGTATAAAAAAGGAATTGTAGATTTGTTTTACTATATTATGCATCTACTTAATTTAATTTGAGATAATATTAGAATTACGTTTAAACTGAATTTTTTATTATAAATAGGTATACAGTGCTTTTCAGATAAAATTATTCACCTTTAATAACTTTTGTAAACTGGTATTTAGGAAAAATCCAAAAACACGTCAATTTGTGTTGGAAGGGATAAGCATTATGACTTATTTAAACTTACTGGAAAAGCCACCCCCTCACACCTAGCAGCATCCCTTTTTTTAAATTACTTCTCATATTTTTTATGTAAAATTTGGATACTCCTCTTTGAGCTGATTTCAAAAATGTATAATACTTGTAGGTTAAAGTAGTTAGTTTATGAGATAAACAATTTTTCTTTTAATAGCACACATTTTACTTATTTTTTACTTTCACCTTATTTGCCTGTAATAAAATGGGTTGTACAACAGTTCAAACTTTTTAATCTTTTTAACTGTGCTATTTATTATGAAGCTACAATAAGTGTTCAAAATGAGTACCATTCACTTCCATACAATGGTCTAATCTATTTTGAAATGCCTCTCTGACATTGCTTAATACGGCTGGATTTAATTGTCGACATTCATTTTCTATCCTCTCTCGTAAATCATACTTAGACTCGGGTTGGGTCGCATAAACTTTTGTTTTTAAATACCCCCATAAAAAGAAGTCTAGGGGTGTTAAATCCGGTGACCTAGGTGGCCACTCCATCATCTGCCCTCTTCTACCTATCCAACGAGCGGGGAATGTTTCGTTTAAAAATTGTCGGACAGGCATAGCATAGTGTGGGGGAGCTCCGTCTTGTTGAAATACCAGTAAATCTTCGGAAAGGTTATCATCATTTTCTATTATTGTTGTAATACGTGGGTCAACCCCTTCCCTGAGTAACTCAAGATATGATTCGCCATTTAAATTTCCGTTGATGAAGAAAGGTCCGACAATGTGGTCACCTAGGATATTGTTTAACAATTTTGGATTGTTATTGATAAATTGCGTCATTGATTCGCAAAACTCTAGACGACGATCAAAATCATCTTCATTCAACTCGTGCACCAACTTAACTTTGTATGGGTGGTACCTGAATTTATGTAGAACTCGGAAAACTGTAGAAGATGAAACACCGATCGCTCTACTTATTGTTGACGACTGGGGTTGTTTAGCCTCTAAGCTCCATGCATTTCTCCATCAGTTGAATTACATACTTTGAGTTGCAGTTCTTCCGTTATGTAATTCGTTAAATATTCTAGCTGCAGCTCTTGCACAATTATTATTTTGGTAGTATAAACCTACAATTTCAATTCTTTCTTGCAAAGAGTAAACCATTTCAGCGAAAGAAAATAAATAATGTATCAAAGTACACTATCAATAATTGTGACTACAAATTCTAGTTGACAATGTCAAACTTTAATAAAAAGTAGAGTTTTTTGTTGTTTGGATATTTGAAGTAGAGTAAATAGCACAGTTAAAAAGATTAAAGAGTTTGAACTGTTGTACAACCCAGTAAAATTTGTGCTATTAAAAGAAAAATTGTTTATCTCATAAACTAACCACTTTAACACAAGTATTATACATTTTTGAAATCAGCTCAAAGAGGAGTATCCAAATTTTACATAAAAAATATGAGAAGTAATTTAAAAAAAAGGATGCTGCTAGGTGTGAGGGGGTGGCTTTTCCAGTATGTTTACATAAGCCATAATGCTTGCCCCTTTCTACATAAATTGACGTGTTTTTGGATTTTTCCTAAATACCAGTATTACAAAAGTTATTAAAGGTGGATACTTTTATCTGAAAAGCACTGTATAAGCATCGGAAATTACTCATATTCAAACAATTTTATGGTAGTTACAACCATATGTTATTGTATTATTATTTTTTTTATTTTTCAAGATTCTTTCACCAAACGTGCATATTTTTATCGTTGAATACATTATAAAATGTATAACAAATTTGACGTTTTAAGTAGCTGGATGATTCATCATATATATTTATTTGGATATGTTTTTCGGAAACAGTCTGCACAAGTTCCGTGTTTAAAAATATTAAAACAAAAAAATTCAAACGTGAAGTATATATATGTTCGTTGAATAATGATCGATTTCCGTCATTTGTCTACAGTAAATCGTTTTCATCCGACGCAATCGCAACAGCTGACGCCCTTTTTTCCTTTTCCCTAACGAAGCTTTGTCTCTGCTACTTACAGGGTGAGCATCAAGACCGAATACATGCCTTTTATAAATTAACCTTTGGATTTTATTGCACTAATTTAAAAAAAATATCCTTAAATATAATAAATATTAATTAAGTAGTGGGGTTTGAAACACTAAGATATTTTTTTATTGGTGATAGCCAATATAAATAAAGTTGGATTTAAGTAAATACAGTTATTTCAACAGAAATTGTCACTAAGTGGTAGCTGTTAACATGAAGTTTTTCTAGTATTAATTTTTAAAAACAATTAAATAATTTCTGATACATCAATTTTAGTGTTAAACTAAAAGGTTAAAGTATAATTTAAGTATATAGTATGTTATATTTCTATGCTACCAGTAATATTTTTTTTAAATATATAATATCACTGTATAATTAATGGAATATAGTTTTAAAATTGATTTTATTATTGCATTTTAAACTAACTAAAGGTTAAATAATAAAAGAAAAGCATAAAATTAAAATAAGTTTAGTATACATATATAGTGTTTCTATTAACTTTTATATTAAGGGTGTATTTTGTAAGAATCTAAAATAAAATAAATAAATTTTATAATGGACATTAATATAATATTTGAAACTGGATTAAGATTTTTTTTTTTTTTTTTTTTTTTTTTTTTTTTTTTTTTTTTTTTTTAATTAAAATTAACGTGCTCGGCTACTAAGGCCACTTGCACACAGCGGTTACATTGTTTAACATAAATACAATAATACATTAAATTTCATGATAAAGGTTTACTTCTTTGAGGAACTTCAATAAGCGGTTAATTTGCTCTGGATTATTAAGCATATAACGTAGGCTTGATGAGAGATGATTCTGTTGCCTCCTGACTGAGTATTGGCAGCATTCAGTTAAAAGGTGTTTTATTGTCAAAAATGATTGACAGCTTTGACAATAGGTTCGACTGCTAGATGTCATCAGGTAACCATGAGTTAGTTTGGAATGACCGATGCGAAGTCTTCTTATTATAATTAGATCTCGTCTTGAAAGTTCAGTACGGACAAGGAGAGGGCTATTAATTGTCGGCTGTATTTCATGTAAAAATGAACGGTTCGTATCCCAGTGCTGTTGCCACATAATTTTTGTTCGTTTTTTTATGTGAGCTTTTAGGTCGTTACATATTTGAATATTGTCGGTAATATTACTGGAGTCTGTGGCAATTTTAGCGTAGTGATCTGCGAGTTCATTGCCTGCTATACCAATGTGTGATGGTATCCAAATTATGGTAACTGATATATTTTGGGAAGTGATAAGTTGTTGGTAAGCATTTTGGATATTTTGGACAATTGGATGTTGGGTAAAAATATTTTGGATAGATTGGATTGAGGCTAGTGAGTCTGTGCATATAGCTACGTGCTTATTTGTTAGGGTAATATATTTGATGGCTTGAAGTATGCTAAATAATTCACCCGTATGAACGCTACTTAAAAGAGGAATCCGTGAGGAGCTAATAAGAGAGTGGGAAGTTGTAACACAGCAGCCCACTCCTGTTTCACTTTTTGAGGCATCAGTATATAGAACTAGATCGAAATTATTTGTAATTAAGATATTATTAAAAGCTTTTATTATGAGTTCCCTAGGTGTTATGTGTTTATCGTAACGTGTAAGAGATGTGTTAAGCTGTGGAATGGTAATGGCCCAAGGCGGAGACTGGGGTACTGTTGGTAGGGTTGTTTGTAGTAAATTAATATCATTAAGTAGCTGTGATAACACTAATGGAATGGGCTTTATTGATAAAACTGGGTGTTCTTTGTGCGATATGGATAAGGGAGATATGAAAAGGGGGTATACAGGATTATAGGGGTTCGTGGATACTGATGCTGCGTAGGAGAGTAGCAATTGCTGTCGTCTTAACCACAGAGGAGGTTCGTTTGCTTCACAATAAAGATTTTCCACAGGGCTTGATCGAAAGGCACCAAGGCAAAATCGTAGAGCTGTATTGTGGATTGGATTTAAGAGGTCAAGAAGTGTTTTCGAAGCTGATATATATATGAAGCAACCATAATCTATTTTTGAGCGTATGAGTGATCTATAAATTTTAAGGAGAGAATTTTCGTCGGCACCCCAATGAAGATGTGAAAGAGTTTTGATTATGTTGAGTCTTTTACTACACTCACCTTTTAATTCTAGTAGATGTTGTTTCCAGGTAAGTCGTGAGTCATATGTTAAACCGAGTATTTTGCAGTTATCAACTACAGGGATACAATTGTTGTTAATCACTATTCGAGGAGATCGGGACGGAGAACGTCGGCTGAATTTTATGATTTTTGATTTTACATGGGATAAGGATAAGCCTAACTGATTTGTTCTGTTGCAAAGTGTATCGACAGCAGATTGAATTAGCTTTGATATGGTAAGTGCAGAACGTCCGTGGCAGTATATTATTAAATCATCTGCATATAAGACATGTTTAATGGGTGAATAAAGATTAGAACATAAATCATTTATTACCAAGTTGAAGAGGGTTGGACTTAACACCGAGCCCTGCGGAACCCCATCCGATTGACTGTAGGATGATGAAAGGATGCCATTTACTGAAACTCTGTACGATCGTGACGATAAAAAATTCTGGATAAAGTGAAATATGTTACCATTGATGTTGTGAAGGGTTAGTTTATTTAATATAGAGTGTCTGCTAATGGTATCGAAGGCACCTTCAATATCAAACACAGCGGCAATACAGTCTTGTTTCTTGTTTAAAGCGTCGGAAATATTACTTTGAAGAATTACTAGGTTGTCGTGGGTTGAGCGATTGCGTCGAAATCCTGATTGCTCTTTGGCAATTATATTATGTTTGTCAAAATACCACAAGAGCCTTTTATTAATCATTTTTTCAAAGATCTTGCACATTGTACATGTTAATGATATTGGTCTGTAAGCACTGGGTGAGGTAACTGCTTGATTTGGTTTTTTAATGGGTATAATAACTGAGGTTCTCCACTGGTTGGGGATTGTGTTGGAAGTCCAAATTAGGTTGTACAATTCAAGAAGTTTTCGTTGGCCTTCCATGGATAGTTTTTTTTTAAATATATAAGGAATATCGTCAGGACCGAAAGCCGTGTTCTTGCAGGATTGAAGGGCCGAAGCTAGTTGTGAATAGGAGTATGAAGCGTTTAGATGGTGAATGTCTTCGGTTGTTACGGTAGAAGATGGAGGAGAAGAGGCCATCAGTGGTTCATGTAGATTGGGATTGATTTTGCTTTTAAATTTCTCAAAAAATAGTTTGGCCAGATTTTCTCCGATTTCTTGATTCTCGCTAATTACACTGTTGTTAGAGATAAGATTGGTTATTTTAAGACTGGTGTTGTTCCCTGTATTTGTCTAATTTTCTTCCATAGAACAGAAGGATTAGCATTATCATTGAGTGAGGACACATAGTTTCTCCACGAAGATTTTTTACTTTGTTTTATGGTAAAACGGGTCTTGGCCCTGGCTTTTTTCAGTTTTAAGAGATTTTCTTGACTATTGTTCTTTCGGTAATTTTTAAGTGCCAACTTTTGCTCGTCTACAGTAATTTGGCAAGAGGCATTCCACCAGGGAACGGTTTTGCGTTTGGGTGATATTACATTTTTGCCAATGTGCGTATTGGCGGCTGAAAGTAAGGCGCTTATGAATAATGACATGTTATTATGTATATTGTTAGTAAATGTGAGGGTTGATAAGGTGGTATCCGTCTGGGTTGTGTAACTGGTCCAGTCAGCATTTTTTAAGCGCCAGTAGCTCCTGGTTAAGTTTTGTTGAGTATTTGGTTTATTGGAAGATATGAAGATGGGATAGTGATTACTGTCATAAAGATCATCGGCCACTTGCCAAGTTAGAAGAGAAGCTGATTTGGGGTCACTGAAGCTGAGATCAATAGAGGAAAAGGTTCCGGATGTGAAGTTAAAGTGTGTACTGGAGCCTGTGTTTAATAGGCAGGAACTTGTACAATTAATAACTCTTTCGATAGTTTTACCTTTACCGAATGTGTAGTTGGATCCCCACATAATGTTGTGGGCATTAAAATCACCTACTAGAATATATGGTGTAGGAAGTTGGTAAATAAGGTTTAACAGTTCTGTTTCTTTAAGAGGGTGGTTAGGTGGAATGTATATGCTACAAATAGTAAGCTTATTGGGGCACCAAGTGGTTATGGCAACAGCCTCAAGATCTGTTGTGAGTGGAAGGTGTGATGAAAATAGTTCGCTGGAAATGAAAATTGATGTGCCGCCACTGGCACGATTACAGTTGGTACGAATAAAGTGATATCCTTCAAAGTTCTTCAGCTTGGGGAGTTTGGATATTTTAGAGTTAGTTTCTTGAAGACATATGATTTCAGGTTGTTTTTCTGCCACTAGTTGTTGGATTCTTTCCAATCGAGGAAAGAATCCATCGCAGTTCCATTGTATTATTTTGAAAGTGGCTCTTGGTTAAAAGGGGTTGAGGATGGCTGTGAGGATTTATGAAGGTATTCAGAGGTATTAAATTCTTCATCAGTTTGATATTCAGAGGAAGCGCTTATATCAGAGTCCTCGAGATTTGTTTGCTGCTTTATTTTTTTTTAAGTCTAGTGAGGCGGTTTTTGAGAGACCTTTCCTTCGTTTCTGAATAGAGAAGAGATATGTCATTTAGTAGTCCTTGGGTATTTGAAGTGAACATTAGAGATTCCTTGAGAGGGTCTATATTTCCATGTGTATTTTCTAGGAAAGCTGTGAGCTGGGTTTCGGTGAGAGTGAGGTTCGATGAGTTTTTTTCGTAAAGTGCGTGTATTGCAGTTTGAGTGCTGGGTGTTAATTTATATTGGTCAGCGATTATAGTTTTAGATTTTTTCTTTAGATGTTTAGTGGGTGTAGTATGATTTTTATATGAAGGGGGAAGCATTTGATTTATAGCTGTTTCAGGATTGATTTCCGGAGTGAGTTGGGGAGGAGTTTCAACATTGCTATCGGTTGATATGGCCCTTTTTTGTCCAAGCGTTAGAGGAGTTGGTAATTGTGTTATCTCCGTTTCATTCGGGGTGTTTGGTAAAGTGAGTTGTATAGGATCACTGTCAGGAGAAGTGTTTACTGTAAGCTGTGTCTTAGAGCTGGAGGGAGGGGTAGGTCGTCTTGTGTTAAGGAAGTAGAGGTATTGTTGCAGGAGTCGGCAGTATGGCCTGCTTGCTTGCATAAGAAACATTCAAGTTTGTCAGATGATACAAATATTCTATATTGAGTATTGTCGTGAGTTATTAAAAGAGATGTTTGTATAGAGAAGTTTTCATTGTCAGGGATAGCGTAAGAAACTCTACGGAAACTCATGATGTGAGCATATTCATCACTTAGTGCGCCACATTTTACAAACGAAACAGGAGAGGCTAACTGCAGACCAATATCTTTTAAAGCTTTTTCAATTAAAACGTGAGGAATGGAGGGGGATACATTGGAGATGAGAATACGTTTGGCAGGAGTAATGAGTCTTCGGATAGGGATGATTGTGGAGTTAATGGAAATACTTTGATGTGTTTTAAGAAGTTCATTGACGATATTACTTGAGGATAGATAAATACAAATACGGTTATTTGATATTCGGGACGCAAAGGTAATGTTTTTGGGAGTAACGATGTCCCCTATAGCTTTCACATATTCGAAAAGAACGGCGTTAGGTATAGCATGCAAGATAATGGCTTGATCTCTATTTGGAAAAGAGGGAGGTGGAGGTTTGCTTAGCGTTGCGGCAACATAAGATTTAGTGCGGTTTGTTGTGTTAGGTTGTGATGACGACATTTGATTTTGGTTGTTATTGGTATTCATTTTTGTGAGAAGCCTTGGTTACCAAAGCCACTGCACAATAATTTGTTAATGCAACAGACGTCCCAATAGGACTGAGGAAAATATAAAAGGAAGATATCAGTTACCTGTTGTTTATAATGCTGCGCCACTGGAAATAGTCCAAAAAACTAAAAGTAAGCACTTGTAGTGAATAAAACCATAACACTAATTGATTATTAATTATCCCATGTTGATTACTATCTACAATCTACACAGTATTATAATAGAAACTATTGATAATAATGGAGAAAAACACGTTGAAAACGTAAAAGACTGCCCGAGTAGCAAATTAACGATGTTAACTCGTTGGCTGACAGTATTTGACTAGGATTAAGATTTGAAAACTAAATAAACATTATATTTAGTATTAATTAATTGCTGTATGACCTATAAGACATTAAGACAATAATATTAAAATTTATTGACAACATACATAAAGAATAAACTTAATTTATAAATGTTAGTTTATAAGTTTATTTATTTGTAATTTTGTTGTGTATTTTGTTAAAATCATTTATTATGTATAATATATTCATTTTAAAATGGAAACTGTCAGAATGTTTCAGTAATTTCTTTTTTGTATATCATTATAATGTGTAGGACTAGAAAAGTGTTATCCATGTTCCAGAACATCTAAGAACCATGAGTAGCTATAAGCAGGTGGCAGTGAGTGAGAGTAGAAGTCGGTGGAAGTTAAGTGAAAAGACAGTAAAGATCTAGTTACATTATAAGAAAGTAAATTATTAAATTATTGGTAAAAATTTTAAATCGTGTGATCTTCCATATCAAGAATTTTGTTAGCAGTGTAATTCTGAATCAAATGACATGTTTCTGAGCATCATAAGACTGATATGCAATTTAATAGAGCAAGATGTATAAAAACAACACCTTTTAACAACGAAAATATTTATATTTGTTCAATAACCTAAGTATCTAATATGCTGCATCTGGATCTGTTGGCCGTACTGATACCGAATACAGTTTATACATTGCCACTACACTAACACACACTTTTAATTGTCTAACCAAGTTATCTTCTTCAGAAACCGAAGGTAAACTAGTATGTGGTAGAGAGCATTGTAATAATTTACCTATTTTGTTTTTTTATTTTATTATACAAACATTTGTGTCAACCAAATATTTGCTGCATATTTGTGTGGTTTAAAGCTTAAATATTATTTTTAAAACACACCTGCCCTTATGAAACGTTAAATTCAATTAACTGTATGGATAATTGGCATTTGATATTGGCATATTTTGGTGACCCATTCTTATACAATAGATTCTTGTTTGTAACAAATGTTTTAGTTCGTCTGCAATGTATTGTAAATTCTCTGATATTAGAAAACAATTTATGGAAAATCCAGAAATTCATCCTTTTAATTTTAATATCTTAAAAAGATATTCAAAACAAATTTGTTTTGGCTTTTTTGCACCCAAGCATTAATACCGTTCGCCACGGACATAAATGAACCACGCAAGGGCACTAAACCGTATCCTTCTCAAATTTCTTTTTAATTAAGTCTAGTTTAATATATATGGGTATTTACCAAGGTGGATAAGTGGATATGTTTACATGTTACGTATATATAGGAACCGACCATGCGTAAAAGGGGTGGGTGGAACGTAAACAAGCCTATAAATACGGGAATCGACTAATTATCTACACGAATGTTAAAGCGATTAGTTAACAGAACGGTTTTTATTTTCTATTTTACTAATTGTTCTCTGTCTATACAGGGTAGCTTCACTTCAACAAAAATTAGTTGTAAAGGACTTATTCAAAAAATTAGTTATGGACTTTTATTATTGATTATTGATCATCTACCTTTGATCCATCTGTGCACCACACCAGTGAGCCTTCTTCCAGCTCTGGTTCGACTTCTTTAACCTCGGGGCGGTTTCCTATAACCACTTTAAACGGTGTCTCAAAGTCAAACCTAAATGGCATGGTGTATAATGGTTGTGTTAGGGATGCTAGTGGAATATTTTCCAGGATCCTTAGATGATCAACCAAATCACCAGGTTTTAAGTTTTTGTCTGTTGCAGTCGTAAGGCACCAGGTGCAGCCACCCTTATAATACAAAATTGCATCCGAGGTAGACCAAGCAACACCTCTAAGGCTACTGTGATCAAGGGCTTGAAAATTGGTTGCTATGACCAGAGGATCATTTTCGGTTTCAAACCCCAAGTCTTCCCAAATGTCCTGCGGCAAGTCCAGCTCGCCACTAAGGCTTTTAATAGTGGTTTTAAGAGTGGTATCAAAATTGTTTTGCCTGGATTGAGCTTAAGGCCTTCCTTCTGGCAAAAAAAATTACAAACCAACTACATATTCAAAACATTTCTTCCACTTTCTATTTTTGGTATATATTCTAGTGGATAATATTAATTTTCTTTGACCAGAAATTTTGTTATTCTCGATCTAAATCCGATATTTTGTTATTACAGCGGCATTCCCGATTTTAATATTCTCAGCAAAATCGAAAATACGCCACTGTATTATTATTTAATTCCTAAGATGTTTAAATAATGTAAACAAATAGAAAGAGCATTTTTAAATTATACCGATAAAAACCTAGCGTTAAACTGATCCCTTATTCATAATCTGTCACCCTTTCGTACCCATCCATCAACCGTAACTATTCGACATTAGCATAAACGTACATACAATCATCAAAATAACAAACTAAAAGGGCACTCGCGTAAAATGACACAAACGAGTGTGTGTTTGTCGAGTGTCGGATTCCTCTTGAAATCTCTTTAGAAATTTTGACGTGAAGCGCTCTCGAAAATTTAAATAAAACGTCGTTGTATGCAAACACGAAAAATTGAAAACGGCAGGTAAGATCCTTTTCGGAAATTGTTCTCACAGTATAATGGGAAGCGGAAGGGCCGAGAGAAAGGGTTCGGCGTGTCGAATTTGTCGTGCAAGGGCTATTTCAATTTCTGATGTCTATTGGCGTTTTACGAGGTAGGCGCGTGTCTGGGCGATTGACATCGATGAATGTCTAATGCGTTAATGCGTGTAATTGTTGACCGTACAGTGAAAAAAATCGTTGCATGAGAATGGACTGCGAATATGAATTTTACGTATAGTCCTTTCAAAAGATTGTCTTTTTCTGCGATATTTTCATTGCTTGTCTCAAAGACTATTGTGTAATTTGACTAACAGGGAGAACATAACAATTGTCTTAAACATTTTATGTAGTAAAAAATGCTCTATTCAACAAATGGTGATAAACAAATAATGGAAAACAAATATGATGTGAAACAGATCATCCATTTCTGTGACTCTTGATAAATCAAGAAAGGAATAATTATAAAATACTGTTACAAACAGATTACAAATATACTTACCAATTAAAATTATTACAAGACCAAATAGGTAGAAAATGTTCCAAACGATTGCAGAACTGAAGATGAAGGTTTTTAGTGACATTAAAATTTACTAACTATATTAATATAACTAATGGCAAACCCCAAAAGGAAAAAAAAATTGAAAAAGTTTTGTGGGTAGTACTAATATATATTATTTTTAAAATATTATAATTTTTGTTCATATATCTATGTAAAGTTCTTTTTAGCCATTTTATTAATTTTAAACTTTTATATATTTGACATTGACATTGGTCTTTTCCTTTCTTGAAATATGATGTGTTTATACCTCCCTTATGGAACCTGGAAACACTATGGTATTTCAAAGAAACTAGATGACTGTGATGGAAACCGAATTTGAAGAAAAATATATGAAATCCAAATGTCACAGATTTTTATTAAATTATGATGACAAATGATTCCAGCAACTAGTTTCTGTCTAACATGGAGGCCATCATCATAGAGTTATAATTTAAGTGTTTAATATCCCCTTAATAATACTTGCAAGTGTTTTAGTGTTTTTAAAACTTGTTCAATTTTGTAATTATTTTACACAAGGTATGTTCTTTCCTTTCTTTCCGTATTTGTACGATTAACATTACTGGTTTTTATAGCATAATCATAATTTAGTAAAAATGACATTGACTTTGGGTTTTTAATTTGCAGTCACATTTGAGATATGGATGGTTTACTTCGTTTGAAAATATATGACATGTATAGAGAGCAAAATTGTGCCTATACTAGATTTATTTATGCAACGACTTGATAAAAGGATGAAACTGGCATCCAGTCTAGCACTGTAAGGAAGTCTCTTGTAAGAAACGAGTTTGAATTTAAAAAAAATTAACAGCAAAAAAGTCCTAATTGAACAACCTTAAGTTCGACTATAGTAGCTCTTATTCAAACAGAAGCCGCAGAAACTCCTGATAGCAGCTGGAAGTGTGTTTCCCATATAAAAAAGGTGGAAAAGACATATATTTACTACTTTTTGTACACACACCGTATATTTAAATAAATAATTCTTAATTATAGGGTGATGTTTCTTAATATTTATTTTACCCCAATTTTTGGCCTACAGAAGAGAATTAAATTACCTGCTGTTCTAGGGTAATCAGTAGATCTCTGGTTATACTGTACAAGGGATATTCCAAACTCGAAATATTTTTTAAAAATAAATGAAAAATAAGCAAAAAATGTATGTGGGATTCATCCTTCTGATGATACCCCTAGATTGATCAAAGTGGCTGGAAAAGAACCCCGGCTTGAGAACACCCCTAACCACCCTGAACCCAAAAGACTCTTCCTGCTGCGATCATACAAAAAAGTATACTTTTGATCTAGTTGCAAATTATCCTGCTTATGCCCCTTAGCTTAAGAACGCCGTAGAATATATCGAGTTACAGCATTGTTAAGCGTTCATTTAGTTAAAAAAAAAACAGTAATCGTAATCTGTTTTTTCTTCGTATAACTAATCTCTTTGCTCCGTCTTATGTTATAATCACCTATTGATCTCTTTTTCTCGAATATACGATTTCGTGGCCAGTACGGCTCTTAGACTTAATGTAGTCTCACCATGGAGCAGGGATAGCTACGGCCATTCTAAAATTCCGGAAGAATTCAACAAGGCAAGGGGGACAATCTTCTAAACACATAGCTCAAAACTAGATGGGAAAGTAGGATGTGGAGTCTTCTCAGAGTCCCCAATCCTTAATCTATAATTCTGTTTGCCGGACCATTGCTTCAAGCGGAAATGATAGCTGTAAATGAAACAGTCAAATAGATACTTCAGACTGGATTTGATTCCAATAAAATATTCAATCTTACTGACAGCCAAGCTGCCATCAAATCCCTAAACTTAGTCTTCCTGGCCTCAAAGGTGGCTATACTGATGCCATAAAACCTTAAATGAGCTGGCGACTAAAACACGGGTCAATGTTGTCTGGGTACCCGGCCACAGGGACATAGGAGGCAACTGTAAAGAGGACAATCTAGCAAAAGCTGGATGCACCTATCGAACTATGCAAAACCTACTGGAACATCCAAACTCACTTATACACACCAATGACATTCATATACTACACATTTGTGATAAAAAACAAAATTTAGATTTTCTAGAACTTGAAATTAAAAGACATCTAGCAGATCAACAGTTTAAAGTAGTTAATGAACAAATAAATATTGGAAGTTCTCCACTATTAAACTGTTTACGTTAATTGAGTCTTCATTTTATACATTGATAAGACATTAATGTAACAATATATTAAGTTATTGTAAAGATGAGAATGATATAGTTTTTTCCTAGGTTTTCTATATCATTGCACAGTTATACTGGTCTTAGAGGGAAATACATCCAGGATAATCCCTTCGGGCTAATAATATCTAGGCTTTAATATTGGTATATCATTACCTACTTCCTTACTTGGTCTAGCCTTAACTACTTATCAACATCAAGTACCTAGTTACAAACAAACAAAATGTAATTTCAATATGTCAATCTGACGATGCTAGTTATTAGCGAAACAGTTGCAATTGAATTTTAAAATGAATTTTTCGAATAAATAGTGGAAGTTTAGTTTAACCGTTCAGTAATTTATTGTTCTTAGTAAGATGAACTTCCACAAAGTAAAGGTTAACACAATCAATTACATTATTTGCTGTTTATTGTAATATGGATAATTGTAGAATATTATAAACAACTGAGTTAAATTATTTGCATTAAAAATTAGTTTGTGCCAAAACTTTTGAGACATACGTTAAACCATTTTCAAATATATAATTCTTCACTTTCTTTTCTTGTATTTAATTACAAAAGCAAGTAGGCAAGAATTTCGTACCGGAAAAAACTACGTTCAGGGTGTTTATTTTAATGTGACCCCCCTATTAAGTATTAACTTTTCTGTTTTTCTATTTAGACAAAAATTTGTAATATAATAATTTTGTATTATACGCATTATTTTAGAGTAGATTTCGTGCATCAACTACTATTTTTAAATTCATTTGTTTTTGAGTTACTGTCATTTGAAAAATGGCCGTTTTGACAGCTTGGACGGCTAAGGCACCTAAAAGATTTAGTCTGAAACGGTTGGCAAATTCGTAGCTTAAGATTTTATAGATTATCCCTTTTATATAAATTAACTCATGGTGTTGTTATTTGTCCAGACATTCTAGCCAAGATTAATTTTAACGTGCCCATATATAACAAACAATAGGCAGCATTTGTCCTTTTATTGTGATCTACCAAGAACGAATTTGTTATTTAAATCGCCGATAAATATTATGTGTAATGATTTGTGTAAATCCTGTGATTTGTTTGTAGATAAGTTAAATGTTATAACAAAGTGTGCGCGTTTAAATTATCTGAGTTAGTGTAGTGGATTGAGTTCAAATTAGTATTTGTATTTTTTTATATTTTTTATCTATACTTATTTATATATTCTTATTGATATGTCTTTTTTTAAAATTTTTACATCCTTTTTTACATTGAATCTTGTATTATGTACTGTAATGTTATTGCTCTGTTATGGGATTTTATATCTGTTGGGCAATAAAGCTATTATTATTATTATTATTTAAAAATATATAATTTCGATCTGTATGTGAAAAAATAGATGCTGCAATCAGTAGTTCATATTAAATATGAATTTTTTATTTAAATTTTAAACCTACAGCTTTTGTCTATAACATATTTTCTTAAACTTCATTAATTTAAAAAGGATTCAAATTATAAATGAACACCTTGTACATATGACGAGACGAGATTGCGGGCTGCAAGACGAGACTCGAGACGAGACTCGTTGGTCTGGTGGGAATCACTATCTTTCATTTTCCTACCCTATCCGGAAAAATATTTTCGGCTTTGGGACAACCTATCCGACCTTCATTCGGTTGGTGAAAAAGCCTCATGCTTTTCATCAATAGGAGTCACTCGTTCTCACAGTAGTGGTGGGGGTGGTTACTACCCAATACGGCATCATAACGGGCCTCTGGCCTACGTGGATTCCATCCCGAACCACCGTGTTAACCTAACCTATTGATTTCTTTTTTCTCGATTATATGATTTCCTGTTATTGATGTTCTCGAATGTCCTTCCTTCTAAAGATCAAGATAACCTTAATGGCAACAATTGGTGTCTACAATTGACATAGACTATTCGCGATTTCGACTACCGTTGAGGGCGCTAAGAAACGTAAACAAATATGAAGGATTGTGAGTAATCTTTTTGTTTGAGGTGTCGAACTTAGTGGTTGAGTTGTGTGTTTTAATTGTTTGGTGGTAATTTTACAAATACAAATAAAAGAATCAAACATCAACCTCTACATTACAATCCAAAATAAAATTAAAAATAATTTGCGATTACTCACAAAGTAGGTTTATTATTTATCCTCCAGAGGGCGTCTAGACTTTCGAAAAGGCGAATATCAAAATCGAAGCGTCACATTTCTCTCTATGCAAAACGAACGTCGTCGCTCAATTTGAATTCGAATGCTTTGAATTTTTAATAGAAAATTACTTTTATTCTAAGGGCGTGTAATTTGAATGCGTGCACGCGGCATAGCCATTAAAGAGATAAAGAAACATTTTTAGTATATAATAGATTGTCACGTTCTTACTATGTAAAAAATGAAAACCAAGAGTGACTATTTATATTTTAGGTATCGATTGTAGTGTGTTCATGTGAAAGTAAAGGCGAATTTATCGGATGCATAAGAATAATTATATTCATAAACATAACTTTAATGTACAATTCATAAAAGTAGAACTATGTAGTTGCAAATGGACTGATTTATCCAACTCATAAGGATAAAAGTCATAGTGCACAATTCATAACGCATAACCTTGAAGTTCCCAACTTTTAACTTTTATGGATAATGATGTGTCGAAATAGAAAGTGCGCCTGCGTGGATTTCATGGCGCCATATTTTTATTCTCAAGTGTCATACTTGTTAACTTCATGATCAGTATTCTATTATTTTGATGAAAATACAGATATATCAATGAATTAGTAAATGAAGTTATAATTTTGAAATTTTTTTATTGTTGTTGAATGACAAAGGTTACAGAGCACACTAATTTTATATGTTCCGTGATAGATACAACTGTCTCTTGTCACTAACACTTATGATTATGCTTATGCATTGAGGAACGGATAAATCACCCATCTGTTAGAGAAGTTGTTATAGTTGTGATTATGCATTAATGAAAATATGCTTATACATCCGCTAAATCCGCCTTTAAATTTTTAAATAGAAAGAGATTAAAAATGCTGATGTGATTTTATTATATATTAATTTTTTTTAATAAAAATCGTATTTTGTTTCAGGTACCTTACAGTTGGTTGCAACACGCTCAAATTCATCCTTCGACATTTCGGGGATACTATTCGAAACAACATCAGTTCCCCAGTCGGTAGTTTCGGCGTCGACATAACGCGTGAGGAAAGGTATGAAAAATCTCACAAGTGTCATGAATTCTTATTACAGATACGCGAATTCGTCGTTAAAAAACAAACTTTACCCGGCGTAGGAACTTTATTTAAAGAAATTCATATAATAATGCAAAATGTTTTGGACTGACACAGGCGTCCGCCGAAAAACGCATTGGTCAAGTTCAAAAATTCGAGTTTGTGAAAGTGATAAATACATCTTATTTCCGGATGGTAGGATAATTCAGATACCCGTCGATGCTTAATATATATTTTTTGCCATCTGGCAAAAATTTATTAGAGCCGCGAAGGTCATGTTGGCAGAAAACACAGTATAATTCCCAGTGAACATGCTATACTCGTGCTGCTCCATACATCATTTTTAACCTACATAAAAAAATGTTTCTCATTGTTTTCATTGAAAATTCAAGACCTATTTTAACTTATTAACCTTTGAATCATATTTGGTCAAAGACTAAACACATTTTATTAGTAAATGTATTGACTACTACCCATAATTATTGAATAAGTTGTATTAATGGATAGATCAACTGCTTTACATTTGAAAATTTTAAATGTTTTATATAGATGTCCATAAATATTTTTTATTTATACAACAAAAACTGTATTTCTGTAGAGCTTTGTCCCTTTAAATAATTGGATATCAAAAGAAAATTATTAATTATAAAAAATACTATCTGGTGATAACATTTACTGAAATTGATTAGTTTTACCCTACATTACCTTCAAATTATTTTCAGGGTCTCCAGATAGTCTTTTTAAATTATTTCTAGATGTTTTAATTTTTTCATTTTGAAAATAACTGCTTAATCTCTATTATGTTTGTAAGAACTATTTTATGCATAGTTTGTCAAAAAATATGTATACAAATTTTGTTGTTAAAGAGACAAAATGATCCCATATCTCCAAAACATCTCTAATCATTAAAAAGTTTTAAAAAATCTGTAGAGGAATATTTTTGGTTTTCTTCATATTAAGTGGTCATATTGCAGTGACTCTAGTTACATTCTCTACAACAAAGACTTTCTTATAATGATAAATAAACAACTTAACTTTGATTTTAGCATATTTTTTAAATATAAATAGGTAAATAAGGTATTTTCAACCTTGGGAATCTTACATTATTATTGTTTCTAAAATTATTTCTATAATTATTATTCTGATTATTGTTAAAATTATTTAAGTTATTTTTGTAATATAAAAAATTTTATCCCCTTTTTTCAAAAGGCATAGCCTGTTCAATTTGATCTGAATTTTTCAATTTTACAACTAACTGGATGTGACGAATCCACGCACTTACCAAAAAATAAATCAATCAAGAGCTCTATTATAGACGAATCAAAATAAGCGCTACGCCGCCTGGTGACAATCAGAATAACTAAAAATCTTGACATAGTTCGCAGGTTCTCCTTTGTTTTGTGTTTGTTTTTATGTGATTTTTTACAAATATTTATTATTTGTCTTTATGTTTATGGTAAAATAATATTTGAGAAACACAAATAAACAAACAGATACAACGTAAATATTTCAATGTCAATATTTATAGTTCTACGACTGCTCACATTGGCGCTGCAATCTTATTTTCAGATGCCTATCGATAACACAAAATTTGACTCTTGATCCTGATTGGTTTGTCAAGTTCTGTGTTTTCAGATTTGTGTATGTGACAGTTAAACGTCAAATATAAATAATCCCGTGGGATAATTTGTTAATACTGGTTTATTTAAATATTTATTTTTTCGATGTCAATGTTTCTTGTTTATTAAACTATTTTTCTAATCAACCTCTTAACTTTGTTGCTATTTTCCTAATTTTTTACCTTTCACTTTGTGAATTAATCAAATACGATTACACTCGACAGACTTATCAATAGTAATACCACTCGTGATTGAATTGATCTTATAAGTCCAATGGGCAAGTGGTGTTTTCTTTAAGAAACTCTGTTGAGTTTAGGGGTAAAAGACAGATTAAGACAAATTCCATCACTAATTGTATTTTGTGTACTATATCACGAACAAAGTGATGAGTCAATACATCTACACTCATTTTTTTGACAGACACCAAACTTTTTGCTTTGTGGTCGGTATTGGTTACGTCGTTGAAAACACCAAACTGGACAGACCTGTCAGAATTGAAATTATCGTATATAATGTCATAAGAGAGAAAATGTGGACGACTGGTATGAAAGTTTGTTGCTTGGCAATTTACGCGAATGAAGTTTTAACAAAATCACAAGACATCAGTCGAGTTCAAATGAGCGAAGGTGAAAAAACTTTTTTTGTGCTTCATCGGGGGTTTCTTCGTCGTAGCTTTTGATCATTTTTAATAGTTCTTCGGTGGATAATGGTTTTTAACTGAGTTTTCTTTTTTCTGGACAACTTTGAAGCTGCCTTCGCTTGGTTTTTCTGGCCAATCTTGCACATTTGAAAGATATATCCGTGAAAGGGTCGATTTTTATGCCGTATTCCGTAAAATATTTTTCTTCTACCATTTTTGCTGTTGTATTCCATATTGTATTTACAGACGGCTCTTTATAGTCTTCTCCATTGTCTTTTTTCATATTAAATGCGTAATCTTCGAGAATTTTTGCTAGTTCCTAGTACATTTTTCAAATGTAAAATTTCTCATCCGTAGGAACTCCGAGAATTGGTTCCAAATAGAGCTTCTGGACTTCTGCGTGTTCAATGGGACATTTTCCGAAACCAATTTTTTGATTTCCTCGCCTTACCGGCACCCGAATCTTGATATTTCATCTGGATTTATTATTTATCAATTTATTATTTATTTATTATATATCAATGATGTTTGTGAAACTGAAAACTATAGAAATACCAGACACCTTAGTAACGAATCTGTCATAATTTTGTCGCTGAGAAATTACTTATTGTCAAAGGTAATACTACAAGTCCTTAAAATCCTTGAATTTTAAAACGTATTTTTCGAATAAATAGTTAGTTTAACCGTTCAGTTATTTATTGTTCTTAAAATTTTATCTATAAATTTTTAGTTTCGACGAAAACTTTTTTATTTGGCAAAAATACGAAAACGAACTGAAATGTCAGTCCGTAGGACGAGTGATTTTATCTTATTCAGTTTGTTTGAGCAGTTTTGCCTAAAATAAAAAAGTTTGAGTCTAGAAAATAAAAATTTATCTGGTAAAATTTTACAGGACGAATGGTATTTGAGAAGATTATTTTTTGAACCATTCTCTACAAAAACTACTTAATTTAAAAAAATTCCTAGAATAACTTATATTTCATAACTTATATTTCACACAAACAAATACTATACAAACCAAAACTATATCAACTAAAACTATTAAACTTTATGTTTTTAAAGATACCTCTAGTATTCTAGTTTTTATTGATAAAACGAGCAGTTATTAAAGACACAATTTTTATATAAAACTTGGGATTCGGAAATAGGTCTAGTTTCTTCCAAGTCGTTTTCATTGTTGCTGGATATTACTGTTGCGGTAGATGTGCTAGCAACACTAGTAGTTGAAGTAGAAGTAGGTTTAGGTTTCCTTATTTTTTCTAAAATATTTTTATGATGTTCTTCATTTATTTGCAAATAAGGCTTTAATGAGGAAGATGTTGCATGTCCAGTAATTTTGATGGCTTCTTGTTCTTGAATACCTGCTTTTACCAAATGAGAAACAACCGTAGATCGACTGGAATGATTAGTGATTTTTCGATTTTTTACATCTAATCCGCATTTTTTTGCTGACGAATTTAGCCATTTAGATATTTCGTTCTGCCCAACCGGTGTATTTTTAAACCATTTTTCATTTGCCCTATTCCAAAATGGATTTGGTGTAAGGAAAAATCATTCGGAAGTTATGTTTTCATCTCGTTTTTCCAGTATCTTATTGTACAATCTTATTGGACATCTTTCGGGATGTTCGACATTGGGAGTTAACCATTTGGAATCTGCACATTTTTTATTGCCTCCTTGGCATGTTTTTGTGAAAATTGGGTTGTCTCTTCCAGTTTCTTGTTATTGATTTCGTATGAAAAAATATGGAAAAACTTTTTTTGTAGGCCTAATGGCGTATTTTCATCACATGAATCTATTATCTGTAAATATTCATTTTCATCAAGTGCTATCGCACTTTGCTTCCTTTTTTCAGGCCGAACCTGCAATTCCCTTCTTTTAGCATTTCGTACGTCCCTGGCTTTTTTGAATTCAACATCCGAAAATGGATTAAAGGTAATGTTAAAGTTACTGTAATATATTTCCTGTATCAGAGTGAGAATAAATTGAAAATAATTCTCCAGGCATTTTCTCAAAACTTGTTGCCATCTGGCAATAGCCATTCGAGCCCTTCGGGCTCTCGTGTCTATTGCCTGGCAACAAGTTTTGAGAAAATGGCTGGAGAATTATTATCTAATTTATCGAACTCTCGTGTGGTATTCCATAGATTATTTTTTGACGTTACAATCAAAATCACTTTTGAGGTTTTATATTTTTATTTCAACACATTTATATCACTCGACTCAATAATATAAACATAATGATTTATTCAAATTAGGATGCATTGAAGTTTTGAACATGAAATACACAATTATTATAAATGTTGTGTCCTTGTGTGGAGGATTTTTCAACATTGTTTTGTTCTGATGTGTTGAAAGTTAATGATGCTTCCCCACTCTCCCTCAGGTTATCAATTAAATTTGAATGATGTTCATTATCCAATTGCAGGTAAGGTTTCAATGAATTGGATGGGCTGTGTCCTGTGATTTTTATAATTTCCTGCTCATTGATACCTGCTTTGGCAAGGTGACACACTGCAGTTGATCGTGCGGAATGGTTGGTAATTTTGATTTTTTTAATATCGAGTCCAATCATCTCTGCAGATTCTTTCATTCACTTAGACATCATGTTCACCCCAATCGGCATATTTTTGTACCATCCTGTAGAATATGGTTTTTCCCAAGCAATATTAACTGTTAAAAATAACCTGTCAGTTTTGATGTTTGCATTTCGCTTGCTGAGTAATTTCTTGAGCAATCGAACAGGACAAATATCAGGGTTCTCGGTATTTGGTATTAACCATTTACTGTCCGCACATCTTTCTGCTCCCCCTCGGGCCGTTTTGGAAAATATAGGATTATACTCTATTCTTGTGGTGGTCAATCCCGCATTGTTCGTTTCGTCTTTGAAATAATGCACTAAACATTGAGAACCTTCTCCACCACGCCATGCCAGTTCATATGAAGCAATATGATAGAATTTCTTCTGCAAGCCAGATGGTGTGTTTTCGTCATAGAGTTTTATCATGTCCAAGATTTCTTCTTTGCTCAAACTTGCAGAACTTTGTTTCCTTTTTTCGGGCTCTTTGAATTCTATATCACTGAATGGGTTGATTCTTCTATTAAATTGGTCGTAGTACATATCTTGTATTAATTTTGCGGTTTTATTCCACATTGTCTTTATCACAGCTTCTTTATAGTCTTCTCCATTACGTTTTTTCATATTGAACCCATAGTCCTTCAAAATAACGGCTAGTTTTGCTGTTGATGTCTTTTCTTCCAATTTATATCCCCTCTCGTCGCAAAATAATTCAATGATTATGTTATTTATTTCATCGACTGATGATTCACTGAAACGTTTGGGATTCATTTTACGAATTTCTTGAAAATTTGTGACAGACGCGTCAGATCAGAAAATACGTTGTCATTTGGTTGTCATTCAATAAGAACAATGTACATTATTTAATTATTCTCGCTGGAATAATGTAAGTAGATTATTCCCACTATACTAATGTTTTGATTTGCTATAACGTATATGAATTACTAAAATTGAAAATGTCTATTGGTTTCGAGAAACGTCAAAAAATAATCACGCAAATTCAATCTATTGTTGTGTTACTGCTGAATTTTTTTCATCTGTCAAATTTGACATTGCACCAATGTTTCGAATATTTTTTATGGTTGTTTTAGCTAAACCTTGGACCATAAACAAATAAAAGTCAATTTCCTGTCCTTGTTGTGAAGCCAAAAGGTTCGTTCCAACAAACAATCAGGGATGCGTTTCGGATTGTTTTCAAATTTGTTTCTACGCATGCGC
The DNA here is from genome assembly GCA_035357415.1 of Ophraella communa. Taxonomy (NCBI): domain Eukaryota; kingdom Metazoa; phylum Arthropoda; class Insecta; order Coleoptera; family Chrysomelidae; genus Ophraella; species Ophraella communa. Next base: position 12,479,274 of record CM068981.1, on the reverse strand, counting down.
GCATTTTATGAAATTTGAAACTAGTCCAAAACTGTTCTGTTGGAACACTGTAGTATTAGTTTGACATTTAACACATGACAGTGCAACAAGTGGAAAATATTTTCCCATTCTGAATTTTTGGGGCGAACACCAATTTCCTCAATTATTTACTCGAGAACATGACTGGATTCGTCTTCACTGTGGAATTGTTAAGGATTATGAACGCACCCCATTTTATTTCTCTCTTTTTTTAATTGTCAATGTCACTTTACTGTCATTCGTGAAATAAAAGTCGAAGTATTGTTTCTCTGAATTTAATCTTTTATTTCCATGAAAAACCTTTCATGGTAGCATCGCAGTGGTTACGATCGACGGAAAAATGAATCCAGGCAGCTCAAATATGTTCAACATACCGAAACTAACCGGTCGCGACAACTATGCGACATGGAAGTTCGCCGTGCAAACATACCTGGAACATGAAGATCTTTGGCAGTATGTGGTGTCTGAGGCTAAAACGGATGCGTCGGCGTTTTCTACAAAGGAAGTCAAGGCTAAAGCGAAGTTAATTCTGTTGTTGGACCCTCAAATCTACGTCCATATTCAAGATTGTTCGAGTGCCACAGAAGTATGGAAAAACCTCGAAAAAGCCTTCGATGACAGTGGTTTAGCGAGAAGAGTGGGTCTCCTGAGGGATCTCGTCAACACAAATCTCGAATCGAGTGACAGCGTTGAAGATTACGTGAGCAAAATCATGTGTACTGCACACAAATTGCGAAACATCGGTTTTGAGGTTAACGACGAATGGCTGGGCACCCTGATGTTGGCTGGTCTCCCTGAAGTTTATGTGCCCATGATCATGGGATTGGAGAGTTCTGGAGCAAAAATCAGCGCCGATCTTGTGAAAACAAAGCTGCTGCAGGAGGTTAAGTCTACAAATCCCAGCACTGTTTTCTATACCCACACAAAGAAAACCAGTAACGCTGATCAGCAGAAGAAGTCAAAGGGACCACGGTGTTTCAACTGCAACAAGTTCGGGCACATCGCTAAATACTGTAAATCTAAGAAAAGTAAAACTAACGACGACGAAAAGACAAATTTTGTTGCTGCTTTCTCCGCTACTATTGAAAATGACAGTCAAAAATGGTATATTGACTCTGGTGCATCCATGCATATGACTGGAAAGAAAGAATGGTTGTACAACGTCACCGAGCCATCAGTTAAACAAATAACAGTTGCGAACAGTGAGCCACTTGTAGTAAAAGGGGTTGGGTGTATAGACATTACTCTAGTTCAAGGAGAGAAGATTCAACTAAAGAATGTGTTATTTGTTCCTGGACTAGCTGCCAACCTACTTTCAGTGAGTACTATAGTGAAGAATGGACATAAAGTGATCTTCAATGACAATGGTTGTGATATATGTGATAACAATGGGAAGTATATTTGTTCTGCGATTCTCAGGAATAAACTGTATATATTGGAAACAGTAAACAAATCAGAAACTGCCCATTTAACCTCTGAAGTCAAAAATGAAGAAGATACTTATTTATGGCATCTACGCATGGGCCATCTGAATATGGCTGATGTTGCTAAGTTACCTGTATGTGCTGAGGGAGTGACTCTGACTGGAAGTGAAAGTGATGTCACCAGATGTATCCCGTGCTACGAAGGAAAGCAGACCAGACTTCCCTTCAAGAATGTTGGTACCAGAGCAACACAGCCACTGGAAGTCATCCATTCGGATCTGTGCGGTCCCATGGAGAATTTATCTTATGCAGGCATGAAATATTTCATTACTTTTGTCGATGACTTTACCAGAATGGTATTTGTGTATTTTTTGAAGGACAAGTTGAATATAATCGAAATATTTAAGCATTATAAAATGCATGTAGAGAATATACTTGCACAGAAGATAAAAACCATAAGAAGCGACAATGGCACAGAATATTGTAATGCTCAGTTTGAAAAATTCTTATCAGACTGCGGAATTACACATCAAACTTCAACACCGTACACCCCTCAGCATAACGGACTGGCTGAAAGGATGAATCGAACGCTGGTTGAACGGGCTAGATGTATGCTATTCCAGGCAAACTTAGAAAAGAAACTATGGGCCGAAGCCATTGCTACAGCCGCTTATATTGTGAACCGTTCTCCAACGAAGTCCTTGCAAAGGGAAAACACCTTATGAAATGTGGACTGGGGAGCAAACCGAACCTTTCCCACATGAGAATTTTCAGTTCTGGAAGCGATAGTTCATATCCCAAAGGAGAAGAGGCATAAGTGGGATAAAAAGTCTAACAAAATGATATATGTAGGATACTGTGAGAATACCAAAGGGTACCGTCTCCTAGATACCAAAACCCACAAAATACTCAAGAGAAGAGATGTAATATTTTTGAAGACCTGAAAAATAAAAAAGTTTCAGTTGACACTACTGTACCTGTACCAATCTTGGATGACAGCTCATCACCACCAGCACCATCAGAAGACAGCACTAGCCCTGCACAGCCTGTCTCAATCCCAGGACCTAGCAGTATAGAAACATCAGAGAAGCAGCTGAGTGGACAGGATGCTGGTATGTCTCAAACTGATAAATCTAGAAAGGATTCTGATGAACAGTCTGGTAATGATGAGTGGAGTGAGTGTGAGTGACACTAATGACCTTGATGATACGTACCGTCCTCCACGACATGTAACTACTCAGAAGCCTACCGTTAACACTAGGATCTTGAGGTCACATGTTCAAGGTGAAGAGGATAAAACTATGTACTGTTTTCTCACAAACTTCTCAGATCCGCAGACAGTTGAAGAAGCCTTGTCATCTCCATATGCTGCAGAATGGAAAAATGCTATGGATGAGGAATATGGCTCCTGATGAAAAATAAAACATGGGTTCTTACTGAGCTTCCAGATGGCAAGAAAGCTCTTCCTTGAAATTGGGTTTTCGGTAAAAAGACTGACCATGATGGTAAAATAACCCGATTTAAAGCAAGATTAGTTATCAAAGGATACGCACAGAAACAAGGCATCGATTATGAAGAGGTGTATTCTCCGGTAGTCAGATACACTACTATTAGATACTTATTTGCTCTTGCTGCCAGATTTAACCTTGATATAGATCAACTAGATGCTGTATGTGCGTTCCTGCAAGGTGAGATTGATACAGACATATTTATGATACAGCCTGAGCTATACAAACAAGGATCCCAAGTATGCTGCTTACAGAAATCTATCTATGGCCTAAAACAAGCAAGTCGCCTCTGGAATATAAAATTAAGCAGTGTTCTTCAAAGTATGGGCCTTCAGCAATCAAAATCAGATCCTTGTTTATATTTCAACACTGAAAAAAATACTTACGTTGCAATCTGGGTTGATGATATCATTCTACTTACCGCAGACAGTAGATCAAAAAATGAACTAAAGGAAGAACTCAAGCAACATCTAGAAATGAAAGATCTTGGAAAAGCCAGTGTTTGTGTAGGACTAAATATAACAAGAAAAGAAAATATAGTAATGATAGACCAGGAAAAATATATAAAAGAAGTATTAAATAGATTTGGAATGACGGATTGCAAGACTGTCAAAACCCCTATTGAAGCTGGTGTCAAGTTTAATCAGAATACAGAGGATGATCATAAGGTTGACTTTCCATATCAACAAGCTATCGGCAGTCTTCTATATATAGCACAAGGTACCAGACCAGATATATCGTTTGCAGTAAACACTTTGAGCAGATTTAACAAGGAGCCAAAATATGAACACTGGATTGCTGTCAAACGAGTGTTCAGATATTTACAAGGAACGAAGGATCTCAAACTAGTTTTACCAAAGATGCTAATACTAATATTACTGGATTTTGCGATGCAGATTGGGCTAGTGACACACATGATCGGAGGTCTTGCACAGGTCATATTTTTATACTACAAGGAGCTGCAATATCCTGGTGTTCTCGCAAGCAACAAACAGTGGCCTTATCTACGGCCGAGGCCGAATACATGGCTATGTCCTCCGCCACTCAGGAAGCCCTTAGTCTACGACAATTGCATTCTGAATTGGGTCACCTGCAAGATAGTCCCATTATTATTTATAGTGACAACCAGAGTGCTATAAAGCTTTCAATGAACGATTGTTACTTACCCCGTTCTAAACATATAGATATAAGATTCCATTTTTTGAAAGAACATGTTAATAATTCAAATGTGAAATTTTGTTATTGTAAAGGTAGTGAAATGGTTGCTGATATTTTAACCAAAGGGACAACGGTAGATAAACATTTGTATTGTGTAAAAGAAATGGGATTGCGTTCAAGGGGAGGGTGTTAAGGATTATGAACGCACCCCATTTTATTTCTCTCTTTTTTTAATTGTCAATGTCACTTTACTGTCATTCGTGAAATAAAAGTCGAAGTATTGTTTCTCTGAATTTAATCTTTTATTTCCATGAAAAACCTTTCAGGAATGCACCAATACTTTCGTCTAATAAATCGCTGTTGCCAATATTTTCATCCGAGCCACTGTAACTCATATTTATATTAAATAGATCTGCTCACGATATAAATATATAATACGCGAAAAAGGTTAAAAGTTGAATTAAATGGACAAACACGTGGTTTCGAATGATCAAATTTCCTTTGCGCATGCGTCTGATTTATAGTTCCTAACAAATTCACAAACTCTTATCACAGTTTTCAAACCGTTTGCATGTAACGTTGGAACAGCTTACTATCAGTCAGCAAACTGTCACAAATTGTTGTTGGAACGCTAAAATGCACATGCGCATGCTCATAACAATCTCTGATAGTTTCGGACTCTTGTTGGAACGAACCTAAAATAACTATATGTTTACATCTTAGAACAAAAAGAAACAGGAAGGAGTATATGCAAAATGACCTTGAGTCCAGAAAGGAGCTTGCATATGGCGGCCAATTGTCAATTTTAATTTCCGTTTCCAATGACGTACCGTAAAAAAATAAAATTTATATTAGGGTTTTTATTTTGATTAAATTCCAACCAATCCAATATGTGAATAAATTTAGTGTTTTAAATCATTTTGTATTTATAAAAACTGAATGATATGCCTATGTGCTCATTTTTGACATTTATATGCAAAAATTGCTTTGACAGCATACTATAAACATAAACAATGAGTCATACAAGGAGCTTCAAGATGGCCGACTTCCGTCGCAAATTTTCCTTAAAGGTAATATATGACAGACTCCTTCCTGTTTCTTTTTGTTCTAAGGTTTACATACATAAAACTTCTCCGGTTGTTTTCGTGTATCTTCGGCAGCACTGTCTCTTATAGCATGGAACATGGAACATTGCGAATTCTATGTAAACATTAATCTTACCCTGTTCATAAACTTATTGTGATATTGTTTTCGTTGTATTAATATTGGGTTAAAGTTATGATTTAAGCATTTTGATTAAAGTTAAAACCTTGTGTTATTATATTAAGCCCTTGTTACATATTAAAAGACATTTGCGCCGCTGATATTTGTTATTGGTAAACACACATCTTATTTACCTTATTTATATTTAAAAAAATAAGCTGAACTCAACCGTAAGTTGCTTATTTATTGTTATAAGAAAGTCTTTGTTGTGGGGGATGTAACTCTTACTAGTCAATATTGGTACTTTCAATGCTTCTTTTTAAATAAAACCAAAACCCACATTGAAGTATTTAATACGCCGTCTTTAAATAGAGTAGTTGTATATTTACAATTATAACATCTTATTTTCGCTCATAAATTGTAAATTAATTACGTACTTAAATATTTTTAATGAATGGTATTAAGATTTGTGATTTAAGTTAAATCGACAAACGACTAAACCTGGATTACCCTTCCAGCCCTTTAACGATATTTAATGAATTATAATATGTAGATAATCTTGAATCGCTGAAAGATTACCCGTGCGTCACGATTCAACGATCATATTCACCGACTCCTTTTCTATGTGCTGTCCTTTTCGATAAATATCAAACGATAATATTAAATTATAAACTGTTGTCTTCTCTATCCTATTCGTATGCTTATATACAATGACGCACGGGTAATCTTTCAGCGTTTCAAGTGTATATACATCTGAGTTTACAGGGTTAATTATGTATATTATTTATTACTATGAAAGAATTGCTAGAAGTTAAGGCGATGCTTCAGTCTTATTTTTCTCCAAAAAAAGTATAGATACATTTTAAATTTAATAGGTAAATATGTCAGCCACATTATTAATATAACTGATTATTCCAAAATGTTTGTATTTATTTTCGTAACGTCTATGGTTTGTAGAATTGTTTATAAGAAGAGTAAACTTTAAATTGAATATTCTTAGATACTAATAATTAATTATTGATTATCTCGATTTATGTGAACTAATTAGAAATCTTAAAAGATTTCTGACCAAATAATTTTTGTTTCTAATAGACTGTCAAAGATGATTTTTAAATGTAAATACAAATTAGTAAGTTATTCTTAAGCTTTTTACCTGTAAAAAAGGCCTTTGACAAAGTAGTATTAGGTCCCAAAGACTTGTTGTTAGTTATCTCAATTTTTAAAATTTATTTACTAAAAAATTCCAAAAGGCTAATATGTAGTTAGGGTAAACATAAAAATTTAATTTTATGAAACAAGCATTTTTACAATTTAAAATGATTAAGTATACAAATCTTTATTTTTAATTTCGGATTTATTGTTGGTAAAAATTGTATGGTGCAATCCAAACTTTTTGAAGAAAAAATGTATTCAGTTTATAAAATTTGTAAATATATGAATAATTTGTCTGGCAGATCAAATATACCAACATTATTTGTAATAATATACTTCATATTTTACATCTTCACCCTATTATAATTGAATTATTTTTTGTCTTGTTTTGTTTACATAATCATAGGTTAAGTAATGTTGTTTACATGCCATACTTTTTATTCCATAAACGATGATTTGGTGTATTTTCTGTTGCATTATTGACTCATGTTAACACAGTATATTTCTAATGCCACTTTATTCCATATTAATCAATTTGATCTAAAACTAATTATATCAGGTAACGGTTGTTGGCTTTGTATCCAGTTCCAGAAACTAGTCTGTTAGAATGACGTGTGCTGTGCACTCTTAAATGTTTCCTACCTAAACCAAACTGACCCTCTGTTATAGTATTTTTCACAGTAAATGGTATTGGCTTATTATCTGCAATAAACAACCCTATTTAATTTTATTGTGTAGAAAATCATCAGGTAAAAGATGCAAATGTGCTATACGGTCGAACTTAAGAAATTTGAATTTTGCATAATGTTACAATTCTATTCTATATTTAGTTCAGTGTCGCTATCGCTACCCCCATCTAAATTAATTATAATTGGCGCAATTGATTTTACAGAAAGGTACGAGTTTGTATCACAAGAAAAGAAAATGACTGCAGCACTTGTAAAATTTCTTTTTTTGTATAATTTTCCTCAAAATATATGTCATTTGCAGCCATGAAGTTTTGAATCTCCAATTTCGGATTCTTTGAGCCAGGAATTTTTTGCAATTGTCGACTATGATAGCTTGCGTTGTCCATTACTATAAAGGTGTTTGGTTAGGTTAACAGACAATTTTTAAACCAATCTTCAAAAAGCTCTGCTGTTGTATCTTCGTGATAATCAACACCAGAGTCCTTAATATTTTTGGCAGAAAGCCACATAGCGTTTGGAATCCAACCATTTTCTGATCCTTCTGAGAACAGTCCGCTATTGATCAATTCCCCAATGGATGTGCTCCCGAGCAAATGCGAGTCGCACTTGGCGGTGATTTGCGGTCAATTTTGGACTTCTAGCAGATCGTCTGGGAGTAAGATTGGCTGCCTTAAGGCGTCTTCGGACTGTCAATTGACTAACAGCTACTCCTCGAACGACAGCAGATTGACTCATGTTTAACTGACGAGCAACTTCTCTTTGACTACGGCCCGCTTGTAACAAAGCAACCACTTGTGCGGCTGTTTCTCGCGGAGTATCCATGATTTTTCTGAAACAATAAACACTTGTAGCTAGGTGTTCAAATAAATGTCAGATGCAGTGGCGGATCATGGCTTTCCGAGGCCCCAGGCGCAACTTCATTTGGAGGCCCCCCCATTGGCCGTACCAAGAAAGGGATGGAAGGGATGGAAAATTGTATTTTTTTATTGTTGCATTAAAACATATAATACAAGATATAACAGTAAAAAAAGGTATAATAATAAAAAATCAAAGATACAAAAAAACACATTCTTAGGTAAAAAATAAAAAAAATCACATTCTTAGTTAACAAAAAATTACCTTAAATAAATAAAATCAGAATCTCAATTAAAAATAAAATAAATCTATGTACAAAAAAACATATTCTTAGGTAAAAAGTAAAAATATCACATTCTTAGGTTAGGTAACAAAAAATCGCATTCTTAGGAAAATAAAATCAAAATCACAATTAAATCCTGCATAGAGATCAAGAGATGATCTTTTATAACGGAACCTTTCTTGCCTTCATGCTGGCAAATTTATCAATAAGAGGCTCATAGTCTAACAACTGAACTACATCATTTTCAATAAACATTAGTGATAAATTATTTAAATGAACTTTATTTTTTTTTAGTTTTTATGTTTAATTTACCTTTTTTTTAAATTATATTATCATCAAAACCTATTAGTTTTATCAATTCTGAGGCCCCCCTGAAGCAAGGCCGAGGCGAGCGCCTCATGCGCCTGTGCGGTGATCCGCCACTGGTCAGATGGATTATTGCTACAAAATATTCGTAAAGTTGGATTTGACACACGATTGTTGCGATTGATCCTGGTTATCAGATACAGCACACATCATGTTGGGTTCATTCAGATTACTTTAATTTAAAAAGTACTGAACCGATTTTTAAGTTCGAAGTCCCATTGTATAGGTAACTAATGGGTTTATGAAAATCGACCCACGCAAGTGTAGTTGAAATTATAAAATTGACTGGACTATGACGGTCTTCTTGAGTCAAAGAAAAAGCCGATCACTTTAAGTTTGCACTATATTTTTTACGTGAACTCTACCTAAATTGATGTGACTCTATATTATTATCGAAGATCTGGAGATACTCTTGTTTTCTTGAATTTTCTAGGCCTAAAGGTGCGTTGTCACTGGTGCGGCTGGAACAATAATCGTTGAACTACAGTCGTTGGACGATAATCGTAGAGCGCCTGCTGTGCATTGTCTTCAATGGCGCCGTTGTCACTGACGCGACTGTCGCCAGAGTCGCTGACTGCATTCGTACGGGTCTGCTGCTGGAGCAGGCGCTCTACGATTATCGTCCAACGACTGTAGTTCAACGATTATCGTTCCAGCCGCACCAGTGACAACGCACCTTTATTGAATAATCTACCTTCTATGTGTTCTTGAGGAACAGAAATTAATATTCAAACTCCAGTAGAATGGTTTGCCTTTGTCGTAACAATTCTATTAAAACTACTATTATGAATTTAACTTCTTTTACGTAATCAAAAAAGTTTGGATAGCACTCTTACCAACTATTATACATTTTTTGAGTAATACATGTAAATAATTCGAAGATGCCTTACGTGTTCCATATAAATTTTACATAGTAGGTATTTAACAATATAATAGATTCAGGCTCACTATAAAAGTATTTTAAACAACGCATTTCATATGGAATTCTGTTATGACACGAGTTCAAGTTTAAAAAACGAATCGCGAAGCGATGAGTTTTTTAAAGAACGAGTGTCACAACAGCCATATGAAATAAGTTGTTTATAATATTTTTTATATTTTGCCCTTTTTACCATTTTTTAAATTAATTTTTTATTTCTATGTAATTACGAAAATTTTAATTTTAAAAAGTATGTCGGCAGCACTGTGTAATTTATAAAATTTGACAGTTGTGACATTTAGATTATCAAATGTTAATGTTTTAATATATTTTAAAATGAATAATATACCAATAATAATATATTATAAAAGTAAAATATTATATTCATATTCACAGATACTTTCTAAAAGAACAATATAAAATTAATAAATTGTTATTAGCCACAAATGTCATTGTCAATAGTCTTGCCTTTAGAAACTTCACTCATGTCGCCAACCATTTAAAACAAAAATTTGCGTGCGTAAAAGTTACATTACGATACGCAAATGCGTTTTATAATGAAGATTTTTATAAGTGCAAAATATAAAAAAGTATTTTAAACATACTATGTATGATTCATATGGATTTTGATACAGTGCTCTTACAGATTGCATAAAATATTGTATTTTTTACTATTAAATTTAGAAGAAAGTGCATGCCTTTCAGTATTGATTAGGATGGCAAGATTATTTTAAGACAAATGGGAAAATAATATTTTTAAGTAAATGGAAGTGTTAAATTTGCATTATGAGGAATGAGATAAAAATTTAATTGTAGAATGTAAATATATAAATCTTTTATATCATTGTACTGCTAAACATATCTGAAAAATTACACTATAAAGTTCAAATATTATTCACGAGTATAATTGCAAACTATACAAACAATAAATGTTCTCAAGTAGTAAAAATTATTACTTTTAGGTCACCAGAAGTTTTTGTATTTTTATATTTGTAAACCAAGGCATATTTGGTATTAAATATCTCGATAAACATTCTTTAAAAAACTGTTTAGTATATATCACGCAAAATTCCAGAGTACTGTATCTAAAAAGTAATCCGTCCAATAATCTTAAAGTGTTCGATGTTAATGTAGAACTTTTTTATAACAATATATAATAATACTGATGCAATTAATTAATGTATACATATGATAATTAAAGGCTTAAAAAAACACTACTTACAAAAAGTTACTATTATTGTTAATTTATATATTTTTGTTGTATAGGTATTTATTATTACTACATTTTATTTTATTGTGGGAGAATTTATTTTTTTTGTATTTAATTCATTTGATTTGTAAATATTTCTATAGCAATATGCAGTATAAAAACAATGCATAAATAAAACTAAAGTCAATCCAAATTTTAGATAAAAATAAAATTTAATTCTACTAAAGGTTATTTTTTATGCTTGAATTGAATGTAGTAAGTTTACAAAAAGTTCATTCTCCCACAGTGATGATTAATACTTAGTCATAGTAAGATTTTTATGGTAAAAGCAGGTTTAGGGCTTTTTAATAATTTTTGACATGTTTTTGTGTCTTGCCTAAGTTTATTGAAACATTATTTAACACAAACTAATTTGTGCCATTTGTGATTTTAACTTTTTTTGTACTTTTTGACATCCAAAACTCTCTGTTTGTCTGATTTTCAAATGTGTATTATATACTGTAAAGAAATAGTATTTGTAATAAAATTATTATATATAATAAAATATTAAATCAATTATTATTTTTTTATTGGATTACCTTTTTCTATATATCTATCGTATCTAGATTATAAAACATACTTTGAAAAGTAGTAGTTTATGCAAGATCAAATAGAAACTATATACAGTGTGTCCATAAAGTAACGTATAAATTCATTATTGACTGAATGAACAATGAAATTAGAAATTCCCAAAACAGGTCGATTATTAATTTCAATTTACTACTGTTTCAAATCATAATCTAATATACAGGGTGAACCACTTTCGTGTAATGACGTCATCACCATTTTTTTCAATTGGAACCCTCCCCTTTTTTTCAATTTCCAAATTGCCTTTGCTGAGCTGATTCCAAAAATGTATAATATGTTGCTTCAAATTGGTACAGGGTGGGCAAAAATGCAAAAAGAAATATAATTGTTTATGGAAAGTAATACGTTATTGTATGTAATAAACAAATTAAATGGAATTATGTAGTTATGCAATTAATGTGATACACTTCCAAAAACAAACAAACAAACGAAAATTTACAATAAATGTTCAAATTGTTCTCCATTGAACGTTAGACAATGACTGAACCGGGCATTACTTTCGTCTTTAACATTCTGTAGCATAGCGGGTGTTATGCTCTGTATTTCTTGTCTGATTCGGTCTTGTAGTTGAGGGATATTTCCAGGTCGGTTTAAGTAGACTTTAGATTTTAAATAAACCCATAAAAAGAAGTCTAATGGGCTAAGATCAGGTGATCTAGCAGGCCACTCCACTGGTCCCCTTTTTCCTATCCACCTTTGTGGAAAAGTTGTGTTTAAAAAATCGCGCACAGCTACTGCGAAATGTGGCGGTGCACCATCCTGTTGAAACCAGATTCTGCGGTCTACATTGGTGGGTATTTGATTATCAGGAAAAATCTGGATCATATCAGGAATTAATGTATTTTGTAGGAAATCCAGATATCATGCTCCTGTTAAGTTTTCATCAAAAAAATATGGACCAATAATTGTATTTCTCACAATACCAGCCCATACGTTAGTTGTTTGTGTTATCTGCGTATGGTACTCTTGCATCCATTGTGGATTTTAATCAGACCAATAACAGGTGTTTTGCCGATTAACATGACCGTTCAAATAAAACGTTGCCTCGTCCGAAAATAAAACGTTATCAATGAAATTGTTATTTTGGTTCATCATATACCCGCAGAATTCAGTTTTTCGGTCAAAGTCGTCTTCAGCCAATTCATAGATGAGACGTACTTTATAAGGATGGTATTTTACTTTTTTGAAAATGTTTGATATTTAAGACTTTCCAATACCAAAATCCCTAGATAATCCTCGCACTGTAAAGTGTGGATTTTCTACAGCCGACAAAATTATGTCTTGTTGAATATTTTCATCAATTTTTAGTCTAACTTGCTTTGCTGCATCCCTCACATGTCCGCTCTATTCTACTTGAATAGTGAAATAGGTTCACGATCTGGGTGCATTTCAAGGAATAATCGGCATACCTCTTGTTTAGTTCGCATCTTATCGCCAATACCAATCATCATTAATATTTTAATCCTGTCACTTTCGGTTAAAGGCATTTTGTAAAATAAGTTCACGAACGTACCTTCTCTAAAGCGTTAACAATACGAAACTGTGCTTCAATGTTTTTGACATTATTGTGAAATAAAAAGAACGGTAAAAAATAATGCCAAACAAAAAGATTTTTATAATCCAGGGGCTTGGATCACTAATAAAAGCTGTAAGATACAATTATTAAGAATAATACTGGATGTTCTTGATAGTTTATCAAAGTAGTTGAATAACAATACGTAATTTCATTTAATGTGTTTATTACGTTTATTTGTTATTTTCATTACTTTGTAAGTAAATTTTTGCATTTTTGCCCACCATGTACCAATTTGAAGCAACATATTATACATTTTTGGAATCAGCTCAGCAAGGACAATTTGGATATTAAAAAAAGGAGGGGTTTCATTTGATGACGTCATTACACGAAAGTGCTTCACCCTGTATAGTAGATTATGATTTGAAACAATAGTAAATTGAAACTAAAAATCGACCTGTTTTGGGAATTTCTAATTTTATTTAAATTGATTGTACTAACCCTTACTTTTTGGAAGTCCATCTTATTAAGGACGATGCTTCATAGCGAAACAGCTGTCATTGAGTCTTTTAAAAAAGCAATTTTTTAATAAATATGTTAAAACGAAGAGTTTTTTATTATCCTTAATCTAATTTTATTGTTCATTTAGCCAATTATGAATTTATGCCTTACTTCATGCACGCACTGTAGAATAAAGGTAAGATACATGTTATAGCAAATTAAGAAATTTTGCCACATAGAGGTTCAAAGACATACCGATAGTGTTATTTGAAATGCGGTGTATTGGTGTATTTCATACACTACTATGGGGATGGGGACTTGTTCCGTAGCTAGAAGAGTTGTGCATATTACTTTTCTAACCTTCATCCCTTGTGGTTGTTCAAAGTCTCGCTTTATTTCTTCTGTATCCTCTTCTGGAGGTAGTCTGTTATTACTGCCCTAGTATTTTTGTTCAGTTATCATTACTTAAGAGTATAAATTGATATTTTAATATTTAATAGAATAAAAGAACAAAGTATCCTAAAATTTTCGGTAAAATAGTCTTGATGTAACATTTTAAAATACAGAAAGGGGAATGTAGTTCCACTTTAAAAGAACCATTTAATAATTGATGTAGAATTATAACTTAACAAATGTCTGGAATAACAACCTAATCTCTTGGAAACACAATTTAAATAAAAAATTACTATTCATAGATGTATTCAAATTTTGCAATATATGCACGAACACAAATCCCAATATTGTTTGCTATTGTGATTACGCAACCCTTGCTATTAGGTAAATCGGCAAAAAAAGGGGTGAAGATATCATTCTACGCCCTTTAAATAAACACGTTTTATAATCTTAGCTGTGTAGATATATTTCACGGTATTATAGTATCTGAAATCTACATTGAATTTGACAATATCATTATAAATGTGTTTCACCACGTGTCATCCAACCGACAAAATTCTATTGGCTTATAGTTCGGCTCTTTGTGATGATCGTTTTCACACGTTTAAATTATTTAGTAATAAAAGCTAGGAAGGCATGCAATAAATAAAATAAAAATAGTGTAAAAGTTTTTCCCCTCCCGAAATTCTGTATGGGAGTCTCCCATACCCCCATTCGGTCATTTTAAATAATCCATTACATTGTAAAAATAGGTTACTTGGTTATGTTAGGGTAGGTTTAATGTGAATGGTGAGTAAACGTCTCTTCCAGTTACAGCCTAAATAGTATATTAAGTATGGAGAACGGTAACGGTTTTATACCCTTAGGAGGAGCAGTGCGATGACTCCAATTATTGTCTGAGATCGGTTACCCTTAACGTTCGACATCCTTATAACGTTTTTTGCACGATTGATACCATTATAAATTATAAAATTAAACATTTTTGTTATATTGACTAGTTTCATTCATTTTATCGAGATAGATACTTTGGTTGTTAGGTAGTAACTAATGGCCCGGCTACACACAACGTTTTGCCTGCAGGTATGATGGAACACCGTACGTTGGTTACACGTGAAGGCTTAAAGTATCTATCAGAATATTCCTTACTTTTCACCTTCCACAATGCCGGCAAAGATTTGTATAGATCTATAAATTCACTTAAAAATTGTTTTGAAAGGCTTCTTATATCGCTCATTTCGTCTATTTGGCTAGAAAACTTTTGCTGGACTGAAGAACGGATTGAATGACTGGCCACTCGTTGCAAGTAAAACCGTAGAACCTATAACCTCAGGAAAAATTTTCAGCAACTCGACGAGAGTACAGACCGCGCTTGGAAGCCTACGTGCATCCTACGTGCGATACCGTCTTGCCGTCTACATGCACGCTCTTACCTGCGCAAACGAGCCTCTGCAGGCATGCTCGTAGGAAAACCGTAGTGTGTAGCCGGACCATAAGGTGCATAACAACAATGGAGATTTGAGTTTTTATTTAGTTGTCAATAATAGGTTCGTTCCAACAAGAGTCCGAAACTATCAGAGATTGTTATGCGCATGCGTATATGCATTTTAGCGTTCCAACAACAATCTCTGACAGTTTGGTGACTGATAGTAAGCTGTTCCAACGTTACATGCAAACGGTTTGAAAACTGTCATAAAAGTTTGTGAATTTGTTAGGAACTATAAATCAGACGCATGCGCAAAGGACATTTGATTATTCGAAACCACGTGTTTGTCCATTTAATTCAACTTTTAACCTTTTTCGCGTATTATATATTTATATCGTGAGGAGATCTATTTAATATAAATAAGAGTTACAGTGGCTCGGATAAAAATATTGGCAACAGCGATTTATTAGACGAAAGTATTGGTGCATTCCACAGTGAAGACGAATCCAGTCACGTTCTCGAGTACCTAAATAATTGAGGAAATTGGTGTTCGCCCGAAAATTTTGGAATGGGAAAATATTTTCCACTTGTTACACTGTCATGTGTTAAATGTCAAACTAGTACTACAGTGTTCCAATCAAAATATGAGCGAAAGTGAATTTGAAGAAATTGAACGGGCTTGGGAAGAAGGATGTTCCGCATTCATTCCCGAAAAATCCAAAATCCGTTATCAAAATACCTACCAAAGTTTTAAAAATAATGCGAAGGCACTAATTTAAGAATCGATGAAAATACTCTATTGGCATATTTCGTTTAAAGACATATATGCAGTTAAAATCTTCTGGAAGCCTCTTGGCAGAATATTCAATGATTAAATCCACCGTTTTTCTTTATGATGGCATTGATATTTCCAAGTTTTCAACTTTGATCGCATATTTGAAGGGAAATAATGTTGGCTATAGGCCTAAGAAAGCGAGCATTTTTACACGGGAGCAATTTGATGGAAGCTCCGGATGAAGAATTTCTAACTCACAAGGTAATGTTAGCTAGTTTAGGTAAAAGAAATACTCTAATGAAGATTTTTTCATAATTTGTAAGTCACAATGATATTGTGACTGTAGAAGAGAAGCATTATATAATATTACTATGAATGACATCCAGCAATCCGATGGTTTAATGATTGTAAAAGTATTACCCAATACAAAAACGAACATCCAGTACATCGGGGGCTGGCCTTCTTAAATTTGCCTACTCCCGAGAACTATACTGGTCATTCGTTCAGGAGGAAATCACCAACGCTTTTGGCTAATAAAGGTCTTGATGTCCTCGGATTAAAGCGTCATGGTTGGCGTTCATCGACGCAGTGGCAGAAAGCTATGTAGAAAATTCTCTTCAAAATAAAATAGATTTTGCCGAAAAAATTTTGTGTAATACTAGTAATACTACTAATGTATCCGATTCTGCAGGAGTTTCTGTTAGAAGTGAAACCACAGCCCAAACAAGGATTTCATTAAATAATTTAACAAATTGTACCATAAGTGCAAAAAGGTTTATTGTGGCTCATATCTACGTTACAGTTCTATTAGGTATGGGGCTAATAATTAGCTCTATACCCCTTACGAAACACATCAGGGTTGTCGAGACAAGAGTTGATGCAAGCCAACTCCTTCTCTTGAGCTTTTGGCCGTTTTGTCTTTAGCCTGACTATCAATTCGTACAACTGAACCTTTTCGTCTTTGTAGAAATGTTCGGTTGAACAGTGGGAGAGCTATCACTTCCACAAGGACTGAAACTTGGGGAAGGTAAAGGGTTCGGGTTACACTTGAGTTGGTCCTAAAGGTGCTCGGTTTTTGCTCAAACGAGGATGCACTTAACTGTATAAAAAACTTACACGAATATCGGTAATTAAAAATGTAATGATGACAGTTTTATTTTAAGTAATAAACTCATTGACAGAATAATGACACTGACAAATAATTTTGAATGCTTAACTTATCGACGACTACTGACTAGACTTAAACTAGGACTGGTGCCTATGACCAAACATAATGCAACTTTACAGTTTAACTCTTCGATACTTCCTTCGGGACTTTCTCTTCCATACTGACAGAACCTGCACTCTCTGCGACTAATTTTTTTTCACCTGCCCTTCAAGGTATTGTGTTCAGACGGAGGCACTGTCACAATTTCTCTGAAAATGTCCGGATCTATGCATTGAGATAGATTGGGGATACCTGCATGCAAAGATAATAAAACAAGATTTTCTCATAAAATAATTTCAAAATTAAACATAACTAAAAATAAACCAGTTCGCATAAAATAACATCTATAAACACATATAGTAGATGGAATTTATGAGTAAAGTTCGTCTCATTATTTTAAATAAACATTCTAGTTCAATTTAGAAAAACTTTTTAACAAAACTTGTATAAGTTTTGTTCAAAAGTTTCTTTGTTTAATGTTCTTAGTAAGATGGACTTCCACAGAGTAAGGGTTAGTACACAAAATTTTATTATTATTTTTAAGTGGTAAATGTACAAATGATGCACTGTTTTCTCTTTTTAATAATGTCTACTCCAGCTTAAACAATCAACACTCTACAGCTACATTATTTTGTGATTTCTCTAAAGCTTTCGATTGCGTGGATCATAAAATACTACTTAAAAAATTGCAGTACTATGAATTTAGAAGCACCTCGATCAGGTGATTCTAGTTTTTCTTGGTGAAAGACTGCAGCATGTACGAGTTGTTGAATTAAGGTCTTCATGCAAGCAAATAGAATATGGGGTTCCACAAGGTTCGGTATTGGGTCCTATATTGTTTTTGCTATTTATCAACGATATTGCTAACTTAAGCATCGGCGGTAAAATTTGTCTATTCGCAGACGATACTAGCTTTTCTTGGAGTCACCCGGATATCACCGAACTTTATAGAATCGTTTCACATGACTTATCCATCATAAAATCATGGTGTGATTCTAACCATATGTGTTTGAACGTTTCTAAGACAAAAGTTTTACCATACACACCTGCAATTCAACCTATTATGTTAAATAATTCCACTATAAAGGTCGTTGACTCTGTGAGATTTTTGGGACTTGTCGTTGACAACTTTCGAAAATGGGATTTACATATTGACACTTTGTCAAAAAAACTAAGCTCTTCCTGGGGTGTGTTCTGGGAGCACGCTATTTGCGCCATTTGGCGCTATCTAGTACTATTCCTCGTTTGCGTTATATGGCTGTTGGCGCTACATAGCTCGAAAGCGTGCTCCCGAACACACCCTTTATACGCGCTGAGAACAATACCTAGGGAGCTTCACCTGTCAGCTTCCAGAACAGTCTATTTTGCCCTCTTCGAGTGACACCTCCGATATGCATTTTTGGGGTACATGTTGTGTGACTCAATTCGAACGTATTTTTAAATTAAAAAAGAGAGCTGTTCGGTATACGCTGAAACTAAGCAGTAAAACAGTAAAAAACTCACTGTAGGGAATTCTTTAAAAAACACTTCCATCCCTATTTATCTTTGAATGCATTTCCTTAATTCGGAAACATTTACCTGAAGTCTCAGACAGACCATCTCATAACTACCCTCTTAGAAGTGCAGAGTATGACCTCTATTTACCAAAACAACATACGGAACTATTCAAAAGCTCTATTTTTTATAACGCTAAGAAAATGCACAACAATCTACCCTTTGAAATAAAGTCCATTTCATGAATTACCGCATTTCGTAACGCTTTAAAATTATACTTGGTAGAGCTTTGTATGCAGTTGACGACTTTTTTACATAAAATATTTGGGACCATCTCACGCACTAGAGGATTAAATAATTTATGATATTTATTTTGTTGTTTATTATTTTTTTTTGTTGTTACTTTGACTAAATTTATTTTTCTCAGAGAGAGGCAAGAATGAAGTACATAATAACGAACGATGCAAGTGACAGAGAAGCTTATAAAACCTTAAGAAGCAAGTGCAAGAAAAAAGTAAAAGAACTAAAGCGAAAATGGGAAGAACAGAAATTCGAAGACATTGAAGAGGAAAGCAAGCGAAACAACACGAAACAGTTTTATAAAAAAATTAATGAAGAAAAAAGAACATATAAAGGTAGCGTTAAAGCTATGAAGAACAAACGAGGAAAATTTACAAAGAATAAGAATGAATATCAGGAGGTATGGGTGGAATACTTTAAAGAGCTTTTTTCTGAACAAGAACAAAAACAAACAATCGAAACAAATGTCACAGAAATAGAGTACCGACAGATGACCCAACAATAGAAGAAGTAATAGAAATTATCAAAAAATGGGAAAGCACCACGAGTAGATGGTATAAATGCAGAACGTATAAAGTACGGAGGTGAGAAATTACACAAACAAATATTTATGTTAATTAAAAGGATATGGACAGAGGAGCACATGCCAGTAGAATGGGAAAAAGGTCAAATCATTACAATACATAAGAAAGGAGATCAGCATCTATGCAAAAATTACAGGGGAATCACACTACTTAATAACGCCTATAAAATACTGTCAACACTTATACAACAAAGACTAGCAAAAGTAACATCAAAGGTCTCGGGGCAGTACCAGTGCGGATTTATACAAGGAAAATCCACAATAGACGCAATACATACTGTCAAACAAATAATAGAAAAAGCGCATGATTACGAATTGGATATAGAACTACTATTTATAGATTTCAAGCAGGCCTTTGACTCAATTAAGAGAAATAATCTCATAATAGCACTTAAGGAGTTAGGAATACACCCAAAGTTAATATGACTAATATATATGACAATGAAAAAACGACAATAACAATTAAAACAGGGACAGGCGTGACTGAAGAATTTGAAATCAACAAAGGTGTCAGATAGGGAGATGCACTATCAACAACATTATTTAACTAAGAACAATTAATAACTGCACAGTTAAACTAAACTTCCACTATTTATTTGAAAAATTCGCTTTAAAATCAATTACAGCTGTTTCGCTATCACTAGCATCGTCAGATTGACATATTGAAATTACATGTTGTTTGTTAACATGTAATTTCAATATGTCAATCTGACGATGCTAGTGATAGCGAAACAGCTGTAATTGATTTTAAAGCGAATTTTTCAAATAAATAGTGGAAGTTTAGTTTAACTGTGCAGTTATTAATTGTTCTTAGTAAGATGAACTTCCAAAAAGTAGAGGTTAACACAATCAATAACATTATTTAACTTAGCACTAGAATATACACTCAGAAAAATAAACAAAGGAACATTAAGATCAAGAGGTGGTCAAATAGTAGCATATGCTTTAATAACAAATAACAGAAAAATAATGGTTAACATGTAGGATAAAGTAGGATTAAAATTAAATGAAGAAAAAACAAAAATAATGAGAATCGATAAGCAGCTGGAAGGAGGCACGATTAGAGTTGGGGCTTACAGATTTATGGAAGTGGATCGCTTCAAATATTTAGGAGTCTTACTGACAAATAATGGAAGTAGGGATGCTGAAATAAAAGAAAAAATAATGAACGCTAATAGAGCAATATATGCCAATAAAAAAATACTACGAAGCAAATTAATATGCAAAAACACAAAAATCAAAATATATAAAAGCCTTATAAGGCCAATATTAATGTATGCTGCAGAAACAATAACATGACCAAAAAACAAGAGGAAGATTTAAAAATAGTTGAAAGAAAAGCAATTAGATTAATATTGGGACCAGTCAAGATAAATGAAAATGAATTTAGAAGGAGAACGAATCATGAAATACAACAAGAGATAAAGGAAAATGGGGTTCAGAAAATAAAGCAACAGAGAGTAAGGTGGCTAGGACACGTTTTTAGAGACGGAACTACAGCAGCAATAAATATAATATTAGAATGGGAACCAGGAAATAAAAAAAAAAGGCGAGACAGACCCAGAACAAAATGGTTGCAAGAAGTAAAGGAAGACCTAAAGGCAGCCGGAATTAACAAGTGGAAGGAAAAGGCAGCTGACAGAAGAATATGGAGAGAAATAGCAGATAGAATATAAACAAAAAATCGGGGATTGATCCACCCCGAAAAATGGATCTACAGAGTACCACTTGGTACGGCATAACCCCTCTAGGGGTGTTTTTGGGCACTATATATATTTTTTTCTCATTATATAATGTATACATAAAGTATACATTTTTTATTTTTTTAACTGACCTTTCGCAATGTTTATATTGTGAAGTTTTATTTGTTTGTATGTTTTATTACTTGTAGATACTTTTGTATTACTGTTTTAATATGTTTTGTTATTTTGTTCTATGTGATTTGCTTTTTTTTAAACAGCTTTGTCCTCAAATTTAAAAAAAAATTGTCGACAATAAAGCTTATTATTATTATCCAAAACCATTCAGTAAAAATTGTGCCCTTGTATCATTCAGCATATGACTTGTACTTTTCAGCATATATAGGTAGATAACCTAGTTTCTTTTTTCTCTTATTAAAACTTACCTTTCAAACTACATATTTTAACATAAATCAAGGATTTATACATTTTTTACTTGAAAACAAGGATAAAAAGGACTGAATATTGACCGTCAATGTATAAACAATCCAGTTAAAAATTTGGTTTACGTCATTTAAAATGAATACACTCGTTGAGAATATTTGACATTTTTAAAATTCTTTGCTTACATCTTTTTATTATACATAACGAATTAGAAAAACAAAATATTCAATAAACGATTTTAAAATTGGGAAGATGAAAGTGTTGAAAAAATTAATTTTGACTTCTCTAATCTTTCCGAATAATTAACTGGGCTTTCAAACTAAACAGCATGATAATAAAAGAACAGAAAGGAGCCATCAATAACGGTGTAATTATTGAGGTTGCAGTGGCGTGCGTTCTACACAAATTATATTGGATGACAAGATGATACATGAAATAAAAGTTATACATTGACAAAACTAAACTGCATCAGATGAAGTAATTATAATTCTCTTCTGGACCCTCAAGAGGATTTTTCATGCAGTTAAAAGCTTATAGTTTGTATAGGAATTAAGGCATCCAATTCACCTTATACTATTTCAACAACACTTTAACCTTTTTATTCTGCTAAATCGTTCGAATACTGCATATAAATAGTTGTGGCCATAGAACAAGTTGATGAAAACCGTCTCTTTTGTTAAAAGGGAAATCTCACCAACTTGTGAGGTGCGGCATTGCAGGCGGTGGTGAGGATCCCTCCGATTGAGATGCTGGTAAGGGAAAGGACTAGGATCAATGAGAGGGGGGTGTAATTCAGGGAATGGAGTAGGAACGTTTAACGACTGGGGAATGAATGGAAAAATTGGGATAGGAAGATGGGCGAGAGATCTGGAGGCCAATTCTCGAGATCATTAGTTCGGAAGGAGTCAATTCTCGGGTATATTGTTACGGTTGCATTAGAAGTAGTATACAAATGAGCATGTTTATTTATAAATATTATGAAAAAGATACTGAATTGGTGTACAACATTCGGGGGGAAACAATAATTAAAAATCATTATAAGTCTTTGTTCGATTTTTTTATGCAACTAAATTAATAGAAAGAAAGATAATAGCAAAACTACAAGTTGAGTTTAATTTATTCCAGATAATTATTCCATAAATTTTATAAATTTCTTAAATTGTACCTTGAAAATAATTGATTAGTTTTAATTTCTAGATGTTAAGGACAAATTTGTGATCACTCCCAAAATCTGTAGGAATAATTTTAGAATTCCAAATCTCACTAAAATAAAATCACCCTGTACAACAAGGTTCCAATAAACATCATTTGAGCTTACCAGTCACCAACATAAAAAACTGATATTTTTTAGTAACTTTGCTTTCATTGCCAACATAAATTTATTTATTTTTGTTCAAAAGGAAAGCTGGGAAAACAAAAGAATTTTCGGTAACCATGGTTCTGTTGAATCTAAAATCTCTCTCTTGTTTTTTGTTCCTGAAAGCGAAAGGAGGGTAAGAAATTTGTCCTGATAAAATTAGAATTTTTATAAGTAAAATTAAACAATTAACGCATAATAATGCAAGATAGATACTTAAAACGATAAAGTGTGATATAAAAGTGTATTTCCATAAAAAATTTAACATACCTGACAAGAAATTGGGGCCAAAGTGTATTGGCATCCAATACCAGCAGTTCCAGGAGAGCAAGCAAGTTATTTAAGCCTTAAGGAACATATTCCTGTCCATTTGAAGGTGACAGCAGTTATAAGGATTCTACATTTGAGGTATTTGGGGCCAATTTTGCTCCAACACATATTTAGCAAGAATTAAGT
This sequence comes from Ophraella communa, assembly GCA_035357415.1. Classification (NCBI taxonomy): domain Eukaryota; kingdom Metazoa; phylum Arthropoda; class Insecta; order Coleoptera; family Chrysomelidae; genus Ophraella; species Ophraella communa. The sequence goes on along the minus strand of CM068981.1, from coordinate 12,455,737 downwards.
ACCAGGACTCCGCAACATCCACGTATGGACCAAATTCTGAACATTTTTAAGGTGATATCAATTATTATTGTTCTATTATAATACTTGACATTTTCGATAAACTCTAGAATTACAACAATTATTATTGATCTATTTTAATGTTTAACATTTTCGATGAACTTTAGAATTTCATACTAATTTGTTTAATCACTAATTCATTTGTACAAGATCTATATTTATTGTCAAAATTTATTCGTATTATAAAGGTTTTATTTAAATTAGCACGTGCTACAACTTTGATGTAGTTTGTTCTTGGAAGAGAAAACAGGATATTCAGGAATTTTCACATCCATACATTTCAATTAAAGAATACGGTTTTATAACTAAGAACACACTATATTTTCATTTAAGGTACATTTCATAGGAATAAAAGTATAAATTGTACTCACCTGTAACACCAATTCATTTTGGAATCTTTCTAATACATTTTCTTTTAGCGACATTGAACAATAAATATCTCTTTTGAATTTCTGTTTATTTCAAACATAAATTAATCTGAAAAATTTATTTAACGAGAACGACCACTTCTTAATTTGCTTCAATCAGCTGTAACGTCTCAGAACTTTAACCTCACAAAACACAGAATTTGACTAGAGGGAATAATCGCAGAACTTGAACCTACACCAGTAACCTGAGCGGGTGACGTCATACAGTGACCGGAGGAACTACTTAAGTATCTTTTTCGTTATTTGTTTTTAATCATAAAAATTTTTAAGAGTCTCATTGCTTTGAGCAGCTTGGTTTAATTTAATTTCATTGGCGTCATATTTTTTTTTAAGAAAATATTGTGGGAGATCATATTGTTGTCGTAGGCGTACCGCTATAGGCAACACGTATTACACAAATACTTTAAAAAAAAAATAAATTTATAAATTTAACCAAATTTAACCCCACAATATTAATGGCGCCCAACGTGGGGCGTTATAAAATTAATATAAATTTCATCTCTAAAGATTTATTGTATTAAATATTATTGTTTACATAAAATAAAAACAAGAGTAATAATTATAGATTGTTCCAGACTACTCAGAGACAATTAGAAGTTTAGTAAACAAATGCTCAGTTGTATTTTTCTTGAATCATATTAACATTGCTTGAGAAAAATAATTCTAAGATTTTCTTTGCAAAATTTTATATTTAACTACATACAAAAACTCAGTACAATTCCTGAAATAGGGAAACATCATTGTTATTGGGTGTAATATCTAGGTCTAATTACTTAAATTAAAACTTAAAACTGATTTCAAAACTCTATTTCAACTTAATCTAACAAAATGGAACAAAACAAGTCCTGTAAGACTATAGGCCAGTTGAGAGTAAGGGAATTGAAAGAAGAATTGGAAAAAAGAAATTTAAGCAGTGAAGGGATTAAATTAACTCTTTTCAATAGACTTAAGACAGCTCTTATTGAGGAGGAAAAGGATCCAGAAACCTTCCAATTTCTTTTGGAGGAAAGAACCACAAACCAAGAGATGGACCATGAAAAAGATGATGTCTCGGAAACAGGGGAAGAGACAGAAAATCAGACAATGAGAACCTTAGGGGATCATGTCTCGGACAACGCAGCAGAAGAGGTAGACAGACTCGCAGGTGGAGAAGCCACACCGGGAGCAACTAATCAAGACCAAAATTGGATGATGATGAATTTCTTCAGAGAGATGAAAGAAGACATGAAGAAGATGGGTGAGAAGATGGATGAACAAAAAGAAGACATGAAGAATATTGGTAAGAAGATGGATGAACAAAAAGAAGACATGAAGAAGATGAATAAGAAGATGGATGAACAAAAAGAAGATATTGGTAAGAAGATGGATGAACAGAAAGAAGAAATGAAGAAGGACAAGATAGAGTTAAAAAAGATCTTGTTAAGAAGCTGGATGAACAGAAAGAAGAAATGAAGAAGGACAAGATAGATTTAAAAAAAGATCTTGTCGAGATGAAGGCAGAAATTACAAATGACATTGGAAGGAAAATCCAGGAGATAGAAGAAAAACTAAGAAAAACGTGGAAAATTTAAGTGGGAGACAGGACATTTTGGAAGTGGAGATGGAAAAGCAGAAGGAAAAAGATACATTTCATCCAAGAAAACATACAGGGAGAATTCTTAAAGAATGCAGAGGTACTTGTGAAGAAGGCTCAAGAAAAAATTGGTTGCGAGACAGAAAAGGATATTAAATCTTTAACAAGGATCACACAACAAAACATAAGGGAGATCAAGGAGTTGGAGACAGGAGTAAGAAAGGAGATGAGCGAAGACAGAGAAGAGACAGAGAGGAAAATTTTGAGAGTACGAAAAGAACTTGAGAGGAATATTAAGGAGTTGAAAGAAGGACAGGACGAAAATTTGGTACAAATAGGAGTAAACGTAGCTAATAACAAAGAAGAACTAGAGGAAAAGATTATGAAAATTGGACAGGAATTCAACAGGATAAGAAGAGGTGGTAGTCATGGAGGTGTCAACATAGAAGAGAGAGAAAAATACAAGAAAATCGAAGAAGAAGTTGAAGACCTACGAAGGCAGATGGGAACGAGACCTATCTACCCTTATCCAGCTATCCTTGATGAGAGCATAAAATTTGAGGGAGATTGCAATAAAATCCACCCGAAGACATTCATAAAAATTCTTAAAAATCGAGTTAGAGGTCTTAATAATTTTGAAGACGTAAAAGAAATTATTAGGAAAAATTTAGGAAAGGAACCTCAGCTATGGTACAACAGTAAAGAGGGGGAATTTCAAGATTTTGAAGATTTCGAGAGATCTTTCCTTCGAGTGTATTGGGGTGAGATCGTACAAGATGAAGTCCGTAAGAGACTATTCCATGGACAATACAATGAGCAGGGAGGAACTCCATGTACAATCACTCATTGCAACTTTTTTCACAAGCTAGACACTTGGAACCTGAAATGCGTGAAGAGGAGATTGTAAGCTACCTCGCACGTCAGTTCAGACCCCAGATATCCGAAACAATAGCGATTCAGAACATAAAGAGTTTTGAACAGTTGACCTCATACTTGATGAGGGTTGAAAGAAATTTAGTACGAAATAACAACAATAAAACTATCAATAATAACCAGGGGAACCAAAATTTGAATAATAATCATGGTGATAGGCGACAAAGCTATAATCAATTAGTAAATGAAAATAATAATAGATATAATTACAACTACAATAGAAATAGTCCCATGACCAACTATCCAAATTTTGCTTCAAACCAAAATCGCTTTAACAATAATACTAGGGGTAGTAACCCAAATTATCACAACTCTAACTACAATAGAAACAATAATCTTAATAACCAACGTTTTCAACAGAATGGTAATAACCAAAATTTTACAAATAATCAGTCGCATAATCGACAATCTGACACTAATAGTGGTTCTAGAAATCGAACCAATAACAATGATGTATCCAGGGGTTTCATAAGAAGCAGCTCTGATGTTAATCTGAGTCGAGGTTATAGAAACGACTCAGATAGTAACAGAGACAATTTTCAAAATAGACACGTCAATTTTCAGACGTGTGACAGGAGTGTTGAAAGGGGGAACTCCTCCAGAGCGGTAATTTCTAATGGTAGTGGTGGACATCCTGAAGGTGATGCCACCGATACAAATTTTACTGTGATTGACACAAATCACTCACAAAATCCGAGTTTTCATTAGAGGGTGTCATGACTAGCAGTCTGTACGGTTATGTACATCCCAGGGAATTCCTCAAATCAGTAGACTGCCCTGAAAAAGAGGAAAATTTATTAGTCACTATAAAAGGTATTGTTGCAAATAAAAAAATTGATATTCTTATAGACTCAGGATCAGAGGTGTCTCTAATCAATGAATCACTCATAAATAAACTGAATTTAGGAGCTCAACTTATTAAAGTACCAAAGGTGAGCTTAATTGGGATCAATGCAAGGAAGTTTGGTGATGTCAACAGGTCGGTAATTTTGGAAGTGGATCTAACAGGGAAGAAATTACAACTACAATGTCTAGTAGTCCCTAACATGGAGTACGAAATTTTAATGGGAGCTGATGAATTACACAGGAATGGAGCTGATATCAACTACAAGACCAAAAAGTAATCATTAGAGAAATTGAGGTAGATTTCAATGAAGTTAAGAAGAGCGAAAATGAATCAAATTTAAATGAAGTTCACCATGAAGAGGTGAAGATTAGTAATGTTAATAATTCTAACTATGATGTTCAAATAGAAGGACAAGTTTTAGAAGAAGAAGATGAAAATATGGAAGATTTTGAGGGAGAGATGGAATTAAACAATGATCATGATGAAAGTGACATGTGGAAAAGAGTGAAATTGGATTGTAGCAGGAATAAGAAAAGAGAGGTAGAAGAGTTGCTAAAATTATATGAAAATCTTTTTAACGAGGAATCTAGAGTTGCTAAGGATTATGTACACACATTAAAGGTAAAAGATATGGACAGTTTCCGAGTCAAAAGTTACCCCATTCCATACAAGTATCGGGACGACATGCAAAAGGCACTGGACAAGCTCCTGAAGGATAAGATTATTGAGTATAGCACCACTCCCTACATTAACCCCATAGTGATAGTTAAGAAGAAGGACGGAGACATAAGAATATGTCTGGATGCGCGAAATCTAAATCAAAAGAGCATACCAGAATATGAAGCACCCCTCACCATAGAGGCAATTTTAGGAAGAATATCCAAAGCCAAAGTGTTTACCAAGTTGGATCTGAAGCATAGCTTCTGGCTAATACCTTTGGCCGAGGAAAGTAGAGATTACACAGGTTTCATAGTCGATGGAGTAGTGTACCGTTTTAGAGTAGTACCTTTTGGCACCCAGTCAGCGACATCGGCGTTACTCAAAGCTCTTCACAAAATTTTAAACAAATACGAATTATTTGTAGTACATTACATAGACGACATCCTCATTTTCTCCGAAAATGACACATTACACCTTGAACACCTAGGGACTGTTTTGAAAGCTTTGGATGAAGCTGGATTAAAGCTAAACATAAAAAATGTCAATTTTTTAAGGAAGAAGTCATCTACTTAGGATATAAGTTAGATAAGGAAGGGGTCAGTATGGATCAAGAAAGGATCAAAGTTATCAAGGAATACAAGAGACCAACAAATCTCAAAACCTTGAGAGGATTTTTGGGTATTTTGCACTACTTCAAACGGTTAGTACCAAATCTAACCGAAAAGGAACTACCACTTCTCGAACTACTCAGAAAGAATGTCAAATGGGTATGGACTAGAGAGAGAGAACAGGCATTTATTGAAATTAAAGAACAGTTTACAGAAAATGTCAAGATTTTCCATCCAGATTATAACAAACCATTCATACTGAGGACTGACGCTTCAAAGAACAGATTTGCTGGGACCTTGATACAAAAACATGAAGGAGGAGAAATACCAATCTCTTTTGTGTCGCGCATCACAAAGAAGTCTGAGAAAAACTACAGTGTGAGCGAGTTAGAACTTGCGAGTATTTTATTCTGTGTGGGACAGATAAGATATTTTACTTGGGTCCAAATTTATAATCGAAACTGATAATCAAGGTTTAACTACCATTTTAAAGAATAAATTTGGTAATGCAAGAATACATCGATGGGCGTTACTTCTGCAAGAGTACACTTTTGATATCCAGTACATACCTGGTGTTAAGAACACAGTACCAGATGCGATATCGAGAATGGATGGAGAAAAAGCCAAGACCAGAAGGGAAAGGATGGTAGGAATCAATATAATGAAATCAGAAAGGGGAATTTTCTCTCTACAAGAAATAGTGGAAGACCAGAAAAATCTGGAGGAGAAAGAAAAACAAAAATGTGAAAAGAAGAACAACATCTACTACAAAACGGTAAAAGGATCGGAACTGTATGTTATTACAGAAAAGTTAGCAAGTAAAATCATCAGGGCGCTTCATGGTATCTATAATCATACTGGAGTCAGAAAAATACATAAAATACTTAGAGAGAATTACATAACAAAAAGGATCTATCATTAGTCAAAAGGGAGCTCAGAAAATGTGAAGTATGCCAGTTTGCAAAGGAAAAGAATATGGTAAACGAAAATTTGGCAAAATCGATAGTAACTACACATCCTCTAAACATGATAGCGGTAGATTTTATTTCAAATCTTATACCTAGTGAAGAAGGTAATTCTAACATCTTTGTAATTTTAGACCTATTTTCTAAGTTTTTAACAGCCTATCCATGCAGAAGAACCAACAAACGAACAGTCAAGCAACTTATGACGAAATACTTTTTAGAAGTGGGAATTCCAGGAAGATTTTAATGGATAATGCATCTTATTTTAATAATAACAATTTTAAACTATGGTTAGAGAAGTCTAATGTTTTACCTGTGTATACTAGCATCCGACATCCTTGTGCCAATCCGGCAGAAAGGGCTATTAAGGAACTGACAAAATGTATAAGGATATTGGTTCATGACCAACAACCAAAATGGGAGAAAAATTTGGTAAGGATACAAAATTGTTATAATGACATACCTCATGACATCACGGGAAGAGCACCTATAGTCATCATGAAGAATGAGGCTCCGGATAGACCATGGCTTTCAGTAATAGATTTAGAATACCAGCAGATAATCCAGGAGACCTACAACAAAATTAAAAGAAATGCTGAAAAATACACAGAAAAAAGAAATAAGAAGATTAAGAAGCATATTACTTTTAACAAGGGCGAATTGGTACTTCTTAAGGCGTTAAGGGTTCCAAACCGTAGTAAGAATGTATGTGCGAAATTACAGTTGCTTTACGAAGGCCCCTATTTGATTGATACAGAAAACGGTGTTAACAGCTATCACTTAGTACACCCTGTATCTGGGAAATCTAGAGGAATTTTCCATGTTACACAGCTGTACAGATATGTGAGTCCTTCTGATGAAAATTCGGTGTGTTTACCTAAAACATAAAATTTATTAATGGTTATTTAGTTATGTTACAATTACAATTTTGTTAATTACTCTGTTTAAAATTATTTTTAAGGGAATTTCTGTTTTCTTTCATAATTTAAAATGATACAGGTGTCATGACTGGTGAAATGTGGGAACGTTATATTCTAATGAACTTAAAGAGATAAAGAGATTTTCAAAGTATTTGTCATTAAGGACATATTTTGAGATTTATAAATGTTGAGGAAGTACCTCAAATAAAATGAAGTAAATGTGATTTCACTATATTTGTTAAAGGCATATGGTGAGCTAAGGAAAAATTGTTTCTCTGAGAGAAAAGATCTCAGGAAAATTTTCAAGATATGAGAATAATAAGATAATTTAAATATTGTCACGTTTGTGTGTGGACACATAACGAAATATTAATGAGAATAGGAATCGTATGTAACGATTCTATTATGAATACTGATAGATAAATGAGTTTTAATGTAAAATGTTCAATAAAAAAGTAATACCCAGTCAAAGTGTACCAAAAATCATGAACAATACGGAAATTCTCGTGTTAAAGAAGGAAAACTAAGTTGTTTTATTTTAGAAAATGTTTTAGGTAAAGCAATGTTAATAATGTCTATTACTTTTGTCTGGTCTGTGAGAAAAACACACATTAATTAATTTTTGTTAACTTGATTTAATTTAAAATAAATTTAGGTTTGAATTTTCCTGAATTATTCTAGATTGACAAAGCCAATTATAATAATTACAAGAAAATTCAGGGAAATTGTTACGGTTGCATTAGAAGTAGTATACAAATGAGCATGTTTATTTATAAATATTATGAAAAAGATACTGAATTGGTGTACAACATTCGGGGTTAAACAATAATTAAAAATCATTATAAGTCTTTGTTCGATTTTTTTATGCAACTAAATTAATAGAAAGAAAGATAATAGCAAAACTACAAGTTGAGTTTAATTTATTCCAGATAATTATTCCATAAATTTTATAAATTTCTTAAATTGTACCTTGAAAATAATTGATTAGTTTTAATTTCTAGATGTTAAGGACAAATTTGTGATCACTCCCAAAATCTGTAGGAATAATTTTAGAATTCCAAATCTCACTAAAATAAAATCACCCTGTACAACAAGGTTCCAATAAACATCATTTGAGCTTACCAGTCACCAACATAAAAAACTGATATTTTTTAGTAACTTTGCTTTCATTGCCAACATAAATTTATTTATTTTTGTTCAAAAGGAAAGCTGGGAAAACAAAAGAATTTTCGGTAACCATGGTTCTGTTGAATCTAAAATCTCTCTCTTGTTTTTTGTTCCTGAAAGCGAAAGGAGGGTAAGAAATTTGTCCTGATAAAATTAGAATTTTTATAAGTAAAATTAAACAATTAACGCATAATAATGCAAGATAGATACTTAAAACGATAAAGTGTGATATAAAAGTGTATTTCCATAAAAAATTTAACATACCTGACAAGAAATTGGGGCCAAAGTGTATTGGCATCCAATACCAGCAGTTCCAGGAGAGCAAGCAAGTTATTTAAGCCTTAAGGAACATATTCCTGTCCATTTGAAGGTGACAGCAGTTATAAGGATTCTACATTTGAGGTATTTGGGGCCAATTTTGCTCCAACACATATTTAGCAAGAATTAAGTACCAGGACTCCGCAACATCCACGTATGGACCAAATTCTGAACATTTTTAAGGTGATATCAATTATTATTGTTCTATTATAATACTTGACATTTTCGATAAACTCTAGAATTACAACAATTATTATTGATCTATTTTAATGTTTAACATTTTCGATGAACTTTAGAATTTCATACTAATTTGTTTAATCACTAATTCATTTGTACAAGATCTATATTTATTGTCAAAATTTATTCGTATTATAAAGGTTTTATTTAAATTAGCACGTGCTACAACTTTGATGTAGTTTGTTCTTGGAAGAGAAAACAGGATATTCAGGAATTTTCACATCCATACATTTCAATTAAAGAATACGGTTTTATAACTAAGAACACACTATATTTTCATTTAAGGTACATTTCATAGGAATAAAAGTATAAATTGTACTCACCTGTAACACCAATTCATTTTGGAATCTTTCTAATACATTTTCTTTTAGCGACATTGAACAATAAATATCTCTTTTGAATTTCTGTTTATTTCAAACATAAATTAATCTGAAAAATTTATTTAACGAGAACGACCACTTCTTAATTTGCTTCAATCAGCTGTAACGTCTCAGAACTTTAACCTCACAAAACACAGAATTTGACTAGAGGGAATAATCGCAGAACTTGAACCTACACCAGTAACCTGAGCGGGTGACGTCATACAGTGACCGGAGGAACTACTTAAGTATCTTTTTCGTTATTTGTTTTTAATCATAAAAATTTTTAAGAGTCTCATTGCTTTGAGCAGCTTGGTTTAATTTAATTTCATTGGCGTCATATTTTTTTTTAAGAAAATATTGTGGGAGATCATATTGTTGTCGTAGGCGTACCGCTATAGGCAACACGTATTACACAAATACTTTAAAAAAAAAATAAATTTATAAATTTAACCAAATTTAACCCCACAATATATCCAACTACTTTCGACGAAAGCATTGAGATTTCTGTCAGGATCGTCGCAAATTTTAACTGAATGATCGGGAAGACGTGTTTTGTAGATTCGTGGTGTATGTGTGTCAATAAACGTCATCAAAACTGCCATTGCATTTGAACATTTGATTTAAATTTTTCCCTGTCCGAGTTTCTCAACAATTTCATTAATAATAATTACTTCGGTCAATATTATATTATTGGTAATACATAAAACAACACAGCAGAAAAATTAACATTTGAACATTAATTATTTGGTATTTTTTTCTATCCACATATAAATGTTCTTCATTTTTTCTAGAGAGAGGAACAATAGCTGTATGACTCCAATAACTCCCGGGAATCCAAACTTGTGGTAGAATCTAAACATACGTATTCAACAAAGAAATTTATTTTGATGGATATTCGACAGAGGAAAATGAATTACTTTTCACGTAGTGAGGGAAATTTCACATATTTATTGAATATCTTATAGGAATTGAGAGCAGTTGAAACCTCTTCAATGCATCCACTCACAGATTGGCCGACCCCTGCGTCTATGCATTTGCGGATATCCATTTGAAAGCTTCCAAATTCGAAAAACTTATTTGATTGTCTGATATCATCACTTTTTAAAATGTTGACTCACCTCTATTTGCTTATCTAAATCATAAGGTCTCTTTCACTTTTAGTAATAGATATTCTTTACTAAGAACAATAAATAACTGAACTAAACTTCCACTATTTATTCGAAAAATTCGGTTTAAAATTCAATTACAACTGTTTCTTTATCTGGAGCGTCCCTCATGAAGCTTTCAAATTGTTCCTTTGTCAGCACCTTCGACTGGTTTGGCTGATGGTCTAGATTTTGTTTTTTCAAAAAAGCTATCAACTTTGGGAAACTTGATATGTTGACATTCTCTTAACCATAATCATTGATTTTACTGTCACATAGTCTTATAGGAATACTAACGTATTATATAAATTGCATATTCTTTATTCCTATAAAATATAATTCGTTTGTATTGACATTCAAATCACTGGTCATTTAAATATCTATTGATTTTATCTAAACAAAATAATCTTGACAACCATTGCCGTGAGAACCATCTTTTGTTCCAATATATAGCACTCGCCACACTACCCTCCTTGGCAGTGACTTTGGCTACAAGTTCAAAACTTCTCTAAAACGAACTCTTCTCCCGGAACGAGTCATCCGTTCTTGAACAAGAGGCAAAGTATGCGAATATGCAGGTACATCAGGAGCACTTGTAGAAACAGGAATGGTTGTAGGAACTGGAACAGTTGTAGGAGCTGGAACAGTTGTAGGAACAGGAACAGTTGCAGGAACAGGAACAGTTGTAGGAACAGGAACAGTAGTAGTAACAGGAACAGGTTGAAGAACTTCGTCGTCTTGATGAATAAAAGCTGGTTTGACGCGATCAATCGATACTTTGTTGGGTTTGTTGCGAATCTTGAGAGTTATGGTCTTGTCGTCTCGATCAAGAACTTCGTAGGGTCCAGTGTATGGTGATTGAAGAGCTTTTAACATGGGTCCATGTTTTAGAAAGACATGACTACAATCGGCAAGTTCTTTGAAAACAAAAATTGTAGGTTGGCAATGTCGAGATGCTGGGGAAGGTCGTAGACGAATCATGTACTCTCGTAAACTTGAAAGAAAGCTACTGGAATAATCAATATAATTATTTCCGAGATTTGAAGAGTAGGCGTATATTTTCCCCATACACAAGCTCAGCTGCAGTAGTCTTAATATCTTCTTTAAAAGCAGTTCAAATGCCGAGAAGAACCAGAGGCAAAGCATGGTACCAATCAGTTTCGGAGTGAGCAATGATTGCTGCTTTTAACTGACGATGTAAACGCTCAATTAAGCCGTTGGCAGCTGGATGCCAGCTGGTAGTGAACTTGTGTTGGATTCCAAAATTCTTTGTGAAACTTTTGAAAAGCTGGGACGTGAATTGAGCTCCTCGGTCAGATGTAAGAGTTTCTGGAACGCCAAAACGAGAAATCCAACAATCCAAAAGTCCGTGAATCACAGATTCAGCTGTAATGAATTGTAGCGGATAAACTTCGGACCAACGAGTGAAACGGTCGATGACAGTCAAGCAATAACGAAAAGATTTTGCTGGTGGAAGTGGGCCAATCAAATCGATGTGTATATGATAAAATCTCTGTGTTGGAGTTTCAAAAAATCCCAAAGTAGCATGGGTATGACGAGAAACTTTCGATCGTTGACATTCGATGCAAGTACGAGCCCAGCTTCGACAATCTTTCTTCATGGAAGGCCAAACAAAACGATCACTGATTAATTTAAGAGAAGCGTTTGCGCCCGGATGACTAAGGTTATGAAGATTATTAAAAATAGAACGACGAAACTGATGGGTAATGAAAGGCCGAGGTTTCCCAGTCGACGTATCACAAAATACGGCTAGGGAAGTGCCTGGAATCGTAACACGTTCAATTTTGAGTGAAGAACCATCTTGAATGATTTTCCTGAGTTCGTCGTCTTGCTCTTGAGATTCAACCAGTTTTGCGTAGTCGAAAGGTGCAGAAATGGCTTCAATTCGTGACAGAGTATCAGCTACCACATTATCAATACCTTTTACGTGTTGAATGTCTGTTGAAAATTCTGATATAAAAGAAAGTTGATTTAGTTGAATGGGTGGAAGTTTTTCTCGATTTTGCTTAAAAGCAAAAATTAAGGGTTTGTGATCTGTAAAAATCGTGAACGAATGACCTTCGACAATATGGCGAAAATGCTGAATAGCTGCGTATATAGCCAGAAGTTCGCGATAATAAGCGGGCCATGAACATTCTTTCTTCGACATTTTCTTGGAAAAGAAAGCAAGAGGTTGCCACACCCCATTAACCTTTTGCTGTAAGCATGCTCCAACAGACCTACTCGAAGCATCTGTGAATAACGCAAGTGGTGCATTGCAAGAAGTGTAGTTGAGGAGATACAGTTTTTGCACGCATTGAAGGCTTCTTCTAGTTCAGGTGTCCAAGAAATTGCTTGAGTCTTCTTGAGGATTGGATTGCTAATAGCATCATGCAATGGAGCTTCGAATTCAGAGGCATAAGGAATGAATCTGCGATAAAAATTGAGCATTCCAAGAAAACGGCGAAGTTCTTGAGCTGTTTTTGGCAGTGGAAACTCTTGAATTGCCTTGACACGTTCACTTGGAGCTCGAATACCATTAGCAGAAATGTTGTAACCAAGGAAAGTAACTTCTGGTACTCCGAAAACGCATTTTTTAATATTAATAACCAATCCATACTTTGAGAGGCGCTCGAAAATTATTCTAAGATGACGATCATGCTCTTCTTTAGAATGAGAGAAAACCAGAATATCGTCCATGTAAACAAAGCAGAAGTCTAATCCATGTAAAACCTCATCGATAAATCTTTGAAAAGTTTGACCTGCGTTTCGGAGACCGAACGTCATGAACGGAAATTCGAAGAGACCGAAAGGTGTGATTATAGCGGTTTTACAAATATCTTCTTCAGCAACAGGAATTTGTTGATAAGCTCTTAAGAAAATAAATTTTTGAATATACAATACAACCATCGATAAAATAAGTAGCATCGTGAATATGGCGAACAGGATAACAATCGGGGATTGTTCGAGCATTCAACGCGCGAAAATCTCCGCAAGGACGCCAAGATGAATCACTTTTTCGATCTAAATGCAAAGGAGATGACCAAGAACTCTCTGATGGACGAGTTGTTCCAGCTTGCAACATATCGTCAAACTCTTTTCGAGCAATTTTGTATTTTTCAGGGCCTAATCGACGAACTTTGCTAGTCACTGGAGGTCCAGGAGTCGTGCGAATATGATGGACCGTTTTGTGATTGATTTTACGAGGTAAACCTGGTGGACGAGTAATATCCGGAAACTCAGAAATAAGAGAAGAAAAAGGCGAAGAATCGTTGACAATTTTAACACTACATTGATCAGAAATTTGCCTTAAACCAAAAGCACGAAGACCAGTGGTTCCATCAACAATGGATTTCGTACGACAATCTGGCAAAAGATGGTAATGCGAGAGAAAATCAGAACCAATCATTGGCAAATCAACATCCGCGACTATAAATCTCCATATGAAGGCACGTCTGAGGCCCAAATTGAGGTTCAATGTTAGAAAACCATAGGTTTTAATTTTGCTTCCATTCGCAGCGCTCAGATCGTAGTTGACAGGACAGCGACGCTCATGAAGAAGACGTCGAGGAAAACAACATAAATCGGAACCAGTGTCAACAAGGAATTTGTGATTCAATACTTTATCGAATATAAGGAGACGGCTTTTTTAGGAATAGCAGTCAGACGCCGTCCTTATGAACTGCTTTGACAGTTTTCCGAAAAACTGCAGGGCTGAATACACCTTTTAGCTTTATGCTGAAATTTCGAATGATACCAGCATAAACTATTTGAAAATTTTGAGTTTTCTCGTAAAGGAGATGGACGTTTTTGGTTAGAATTACGTTTCGAACTACCAGATCGAAAACGTGAGCGTGGACGAGAAGCTGAGAGTTCAGAAATTTGCTTTTGTAAATTAGCAATTGCATTTAAGATGCTGCTGTCGGTACCTTTGTTATCCTTTACTGAATGTACAGCAATAGTCGGCGTCGGCGATACCTCGATAATTTTGTCTGCCAATTCAGCGAGATTTTCTAGAGTCAAGTTCGATTGCGATGCGAGGATGGCTTGTACGTTTGATGGAAGTCGTTGCAGCCAGAGCTGTCGAAGGAGGTTATCTTGCACCACGGTTGCACCAGCAAGAGAGCGTAGATGGCGAAGAAATTGCGACGGTTTGCGGTCTCCAAGCTCTTCTTCGCTGATCAGTTGGAGGACGCGTTGTTCCTCGGATGCGGATAATCGTGCAATTAATTTTTCACGTAAAAAGGAATACGGGTTTCGTGTAGGAGGATTTGAGATGATATCCTCGATTTCTGCTGCCACACGTGCATCGAGTTGAGAAACAATGTAGTGGAATTTAGTTACCTCACTTGTAATTTCAGATATAATAAACTAAGAATCAGCTTGAGAAAACCACAACGCAGGACGGTCAGACCAGAAAGGCGGCAACTTAACTGCGACTCGGTATACGCTACGTTGACCGGCTGCATAGTCTACATTTTGTACCTGGATCGGTTGTTGCTGCTGCTGCTCTTGTAGTTGATGACGCAGCTCCTCAATCTGTTGTTGTAGCGCGTCGTTTTGTTGCTGTAGACCTTGAGCTCCGTTTATTTTTTTTTTTAACTTCACGTGAAAACCTTGATACTTTTTACAACACTACAATTATTATCTTCACACACAAGGGGTCACCAATATAGGAATACTAACGTATTATATAAATTGCATATTCTTTATTCCTATAAAATATAATTCGTTTGTATTGACATTCAAATCACTGGTCATTTAAATATCTATTGATTTTATCTAAACAAAATAATCTTGACAACCATTGCCGTGAGAACCATCTTTTGTTCCAATATATAGCACTCGCCACTAGTAATGAGCGAGATATCACGAACTGTTATTTAGTAACTGATATCTAGAATTCACGAATCACGACTGTTACCTGATCTCGTAAAAAAGCGTGACGTGATCACAGCCACGGCACAATATTGCCGAGTTTCCTATCGTCTTCTGTCTGTTAAAAAATCACGTTTTTATATTTCAATATGGTCGGTTATTGCATATCACCATAAGACTTGACATAGACTGCAAGCGACATCGTGCCTTGTTGACATTTGTACAGAAGTAAAGTTGAATTTCGCTTCACACCTTACGGACTTTGAAAACTAATTGAATTCACAATATTTTAATAAGTATGTATATCAGGTCCGTGAAATCGGAGTATTGGGAATCATTTAGTAGCAAGTAGCAATTTTTGTGTGATTTACAGTTTGTAGCGTAGGTTAGGTATACCATATGCCATACTATAATAAAACTGCGAAAGTCGTGATCACGTCACACTTTAAAATCACTGATATCAAAAAATCACGGTAGCAATTAACATTGTGATTTAAAAATCACGATATCGCTCACCACTACTCGCCACAGTCTCATGTGACAGTACGATATGGAGCACTCCTGCTTATTTTGGCAACTATTTGGAACGAATAGCTCATTATTCATTCCTTGGGAATGGAGGAGCCCCTTCATGGTAGCCAACCTGGAAAAACCACTGCCTTTTTTTTGGGAATTATTCAACTTTGAATGTATAGTTTTTGCCACATTCAGTATACTGTAAAAGTTTTTCGTGTCACGAAGGTCTCATTTATTAGATATTGGAATAAAACGATTTTTGTAGGATATTTTCCTATGTTATGTTTTCAGTAATGAATTGTGACAATTGACAATTTTCATTCATGCCATCATTGTCAATTTTGCTATTTTGATTTTTGCTTCGAACATACACTATTTTATGTTCTAAGGATTTTTATTTGTTCTGTGTTCTACTTTTGTTTGAATTTCATTACATGATCTGGATAAATTGATACCGAAAGAAGTCAGAAATCCAATAAACTAAATAGACAAGACAATTTTGGTTAAAAAATGAGAATAATTCAATAACTTGAAACTACTTGCTGATTTCTGCGAATAAACTGAATCTACAAAATCACCTTAACCACGAATAAAAACACATACAATTAACCTCCAAACATTAACCGCTATAGTGTCAAAACGTTGTTGATATATTAGACATTTGACAGACAAAGAAATAGAAAATGACATATGATAATGGTTTCTATTGGTTATCCTTTAGTGAAAACATAACATCCGAAAATCCCTACGAAAAACATTTTATCCAATATCTAATAAATGAGGCCTTCGTGACAAGAAAAACTTTTACAGTATACTGAATGTGCTGAAAACTATACATTCAAAGTTGAATCATTCTCAAAAAAAAGGCAGTGGTTTTTCATCTATTTTTTCAGGTTGGCTACCATGAAGGGACTCCCCCATTGTAGTTTTCAAAATCAACGCTCATAACGTCATCAACGTAGTCATTCAACCAATGAATGATCTCGGAATTTTGCCTTTCTTGTTAGTTTGAGAATTCCCTTAGTGTATTCTTCCAATGATCCTGTTCCCAGTTCGTTTTGGGTGTGACTTTTATTAGATAACAAAAGGGCTACGGACCAAGGAATGGTGTAGCATTCGTCCCTTCTTTTGCAAGTCTGTCGGCTTCCTCATTTTCTATTATCCTTTTATGACCAATATGACACCAATAATGCAAACCTCTGTTAGCTACGTTTGAACTTGACGTGTTTTCTTATGAAATATATATTTTTAAGGCATTTTTCATAAATGTTTCTCGTTTGCATTTATTCCCTTCATATATTTCCGTATTTCTTTACTTTGTCAAGTACCATTGTGAAATCAACAAAATAATAATATATTTTCTTGGTCATGAGTAGAAATTTTAATAAAGCCGAAATTTTTAAATGTGTATTTGTAATGTTAGTGCTACGCCCATGAAGCAATAGTCTTAAAATTTTTATTTTTAGTCAAAGATTTGTAGGAATGCAGTAAAAGTGGTGACATTTTCACTCCCGTGGGACAAATGTCACGAATAAATCATTCTCACGCTTATGGAACGGAAGTTAACGCTACTGATAGGAGATTATAATGTGTGAAGTTTCTATCTGTTTTCTACATTGATAAAGTCTGGTACACAAGGTATCATAATTTTCAAATATAATTTTTAATTTTGCAATCTATCCATATATCGTAAAATAATTTAATATGATATCCAATAACGATATATTTATTCTAAAATTTATGTTCTCCGCCGGTAGCAGTTTTTTTCCCATTTCTTTACTGTTGAAGAAGCAAACTGTGAAGTTGGCATAGTTACAATATACATATGTTTATTTTGGTGTTATTCAGTTGTTATATAAAAATAATATAAAAAAAAGTTGTCACTGTCTTTAATAAAAAGTCTTTCCATTTTTCTAATAATATTCAAGAGTTGAATACTGCGTGTTTATTTTAATTCAATTGGTTATGGGCCCAGAATAAACGGAAACAGAAAAATGGAGGTTGAATCATTGAAAGTCGAAAAGCTAAGTGATTTGATGAATTGGAATGAATGGAAGTTCCAAATGAAAGTAATACTGAGATCTGCAGATATCTTCGAGGTCGTAAATGGTGAACTCGGCAAACCACAGAAACCATTATATGAAAATGAAGCAGCAGCGGATGAGCAGGAGAGAGTCAAACAGAAGAAAGAAGAAGATGAGTATCTGAATAAACTAGCGAAATGGAACAAAGCAGATGCAAAAGCTCAAAGGTATATTGTTACTTCAGTTGAAAAGAAAGTAATGCAACACCTGATGTGCTGTGAAACGGCGAAAGGTATGTGGGATAAACTGCATAGAGTATTTGAACAAAGGTCAGATGAAAGTCTACATCTAATACAGAAAAAGTTCTACAGTTATAATAAGTTAGACAGCGATGACATGGCTACCAATATATCTAAGTTAGAATCCTTAGGAGAGCAGCTCAGACAATTGGGAGAACCTGTTCCAGAATCTATGATGATTACCAGAATTCTCATGACATTACCACCCCACTTCAATCATTTTTACAGCGCTTGGGAATCTACTCCAGAGGAAAAGCGAACCATGAGTAATTTGACATCTAGACTGTTACTAGAAGAATCAAGAATTTCCACCCAAGTTCCAAAAGATGAATCGTCAGCAGCTTTCATCACGAAAAAGTTTGACCGTTATAAACCACAGATGAAACATGATAAAGAAAATTTTAAAACTGTACGATCAGGAAGATGCTTCGTTTGCGGAAGAAAGGGCCACTACAAATCACAATGTTGGTATAGAACCAGAAAGTACATCCAAGACACCAACCAGAAAAGCCAATAATGCAGAGTTGCAGGATAATGTTGATGCCTTTGTTGGAGAATTGTTAACTGTAAGCCAAACAGGGAATTGTGACAGATATAATGACTGGTTCATGGATTCAGGAGCAAGTGATCACATGACCAACAGATTTGAATGGTTTTCAGATTATCAAGCCTTCGAAGAACCGGTACCTGTCAGAATTGGTAATGGTGAAAGTGTTCATGCTAAAGGGAAAGGTTCCATCAGGATTTTGTCATTTATAGATGAAAAATGGCAACCAAAAATGCTCATAGACATATTATATGTTCCGGATATCAAAATTAACTTATTTTCTTCGGGAGCAGCATTGGATAAAGGATTAAAAATGACATCAGACGACAAGAAATGTATATTCACCAAGAATGGGAAAGTTGTTGCTGTTGGAATTCGACGATTCAAGTTGTACCGAATGGAATTCAAAGTTATTCAGCCAGAACAAGATGATAACATGATAACAGAAGTAAATATCACTGAACATGTTGAAACTTTTCGTCTATGGCATGAGAGATTAGCACATCAAAACAAACAGCAAGTCAAAAAGTACCTTGATAGACATCAAATTAAGTTCAGTTCTCTTGAAGATAACTTCAGTTGTGACGCTTGTTTATTCGGAAAACAACATAGATTACCATTTCCATCAAGTTTGACAAAAAGCAGCAGACCTGGAGATCTCATCCATACAGATCTGTGTGGACCAATGCAGAACATATCAGTTGGTGGAGCAAGATATATGTTGCTATTTAAAGACGATTTTTCACATTATAGAATGGTTTATTTTCTGAAAAATAAGTCAGAAGTTTGTGCCAAATTAAATGTCTACTTAACATTCATCAAAAATCAATTTGGAATAAATGTCAAAAATATACGTTCAGATAATGGTTCAGAATATATAAACGAAAACGTTAGAAAACTACTTGAAGATCGAGGAATTCAACATCAGAGGACCATTCCATATACTCCCCAGCAAAATGGTTGTGCTGAGAGAGAAATGAGGACAATCATCGAAGCAGCAAGAACGATGATACATGCTAAAGAGTTGGAGTTGGAGTTGTGGGCAGAAGCAGTCAATACGGCTGTTTACGTTCTTAATCGGACTGGAACCAGCACAATAGCAGACAAATCTCCTTTCGAGTTATGGACTGGGGAAGTTCCTAGAACAAATCATCTTAGAATATTTGGTTCCGAAGTGTTTACCCATATACCAGAAGAAAAACGACAGAAATGGGATAAAAAATGCAGAAGGGGCATATTCGTTGGATATTCTGAAAACGTCAAGGGTTATAGGATATGGTATCCAATAGAAAGAAAAATAGAATTTAGTCGAGACATAGTTTTCAAAGAAAAATCATTGCAAAATCAGAGAAAAGATACAAACAGTGATGAAAATGAAACACGGAGCAAACAAGAAGTGACGAGCATAATATCAGATGAAAATGAAAAAGAGTTATATACAGAAAATGAAGTTGTTCAAAATCAGAGAAAAGATACAAATACTTATGAAAATGAAACCCGGAGCAAACAAGAAGTTACAAGCATAATATCAGATGAAAATGAAAAAGAGTTGTCTACAGAAGATGAAGTTGTTTTTGAAAATATACATGAAAATGTCGAGGCTATTGCACAACCGAACCAAATCGTTGAAATTCAAAATCCTAATAATACTTCATATCAGCTAAGAGACAGAACGAGTTTAATTCCACCTTCGAGGTATGCTAATTACTTCATGGCTATGACAATGGTTGCAGAAATGGATTTACCAAGAAATTACAAAGAAGCTGTTGCATCAGAACATTCCGTAGAGTGGAAAAAGGCCATGGACGATGAAATGTCATCTCTCATTCAAACCAATACATGGAAGATGGTGGAATTACCAGAAAATCGAAAAATAATCAACAACAAATGGGTATACCAGCTGAAAATGAAATCTGATGGCAATATAGAAAGATATAAAGCCCGATTGGTGATCAAAGGGTATTCACAGCAATACGGTATTGATTATGAAGAGACCTTTAGTCCAGTTGTCAGATTTGACACAATAAGGATGATTTTGGCATTAGCAGCTGTACATCAATTCAAATTAAGACAATACGCCACATTATTGTGACGTCACTGTCACCATTGCTTGACATAAGTCATAGCATTATATCCAAACAAACTGTGGCCTTATGGTAGTTAGTTTGCATTGAAGTTTTTTGTATTGTGGATTTTCTTGTTTTTTGTAGAGTTTTTGACATTATAGTGCTATATAAACACATTATTATCATTAAGGAATAGTTTGAGTTATATTTAAAGAAGTTTTATTTTGTTCTAAGGTAAGAAAAAATTAAAATAATATTACTTAACCTCAAAAGCAAACTTTTTTATATAAAACAAAATAAAAATATTCCTTAACGATAATAATGTGTCTATTTACCACTATAATAACTCATAAACAAGAAAATACATGAAAATACATAATATAAAAATCTTCAATGCAAATTTACTACAATAAGGCAAAAGTTTGTTTGGATATAATGGTACAGTGACGTTTCTAATAATGTGGCGTATTTGATATAAAAACAGCCTTTTTGAACGGTAGTTTGAAAGAAGACATTTATATGGCTCAACCTGTGGGATATGAAGATGGTACCAATAGGGTGTGTAAACTTCTCAAAGCCCTTTATGGATTGAAGCAGGCATCACGAGTTTGGAACGAAAAATTCACAAAATTCTTAATGGACTTAAATTTTGAAATAACGAGAGCAGATCCATGTGCGTTCGTAAGGAAAACCCCCAGGCTGATGTATATTGCCTTATATGTTGATGATGGGCTGGTAGCAGCTACAAATGAAACCGATATTGATCATTTGATGGCTCACTTAGAAAAAGAATTTCAATTACGGACAACAAAATTTCAGTATTTTCTTGGATTGGAGATAGAACGAAGACAAGATGGGTCCATACTTCTCCATCAAGCAAATTATATTAACAAAATCCTGAATAAATTTAGTATGTCCGGGTCAAAACCTGTCGCTGTACCTGTCAGTCTCGGTGATGATGAAAGTTCAATTCAGAACGAGGATCTCAGCAGAATCCCTTACAGACAAGCTGTTGGAAGTCTTATTTATCTTGCTGTAGGTACTAGACCAGACATTTCATATGCAGTAGGAAAGGTTAGTCAAT
This sequence comes from Ophraella communa, assembly GCA_035357415.1. Classification (NCBI taxonomy): domain Eukaryota; kingdom Metazoa; phylum Arthropoda; class Insecta; order Coleoptera; family Chrysomelidae; genus Ophraella; species Ophraella communa. The sequence goes on along the minus strand of CM068981.1, from coordinate 12,434,103 downwards.
TTTTGGAAAAACCTGACAAAAATCACTGGAATGCAGTAAAAAGGATTATGAAATATCTAAAAGGAACCATAAATCTTGGTATTTTATATCTTCCAGATGCGAATGTAACTCTAAGAGGTTACAGTGACGCAGATTATGCTGCTGATACAAGCACTAGACGATCAATTACTGGATTTGTTTTCCTTTTGGGAAATAGCCCAATAACATGGGGATCTCGGAAACAAAGTTGCGTCTCGTTATCCACAACAGAAGCAGAGTATATAGCAGCTAGTCAGGCACTTAAAGAACTTGTTTGGTTGAAGCGTCTATTTGAAAATATTTCTAATGAATTTACTCCAAAGCCTGTTTTATTCGTTGACAATCAGAGTGCTATACGATTAGTGAAAAATCCTGAATTTCACAAACGCAGCAAACATATTGATGTTCGTTTTCACTACATTCATGAAAAATTCCAAGAAAATGTATTTTCGTTGGAATATGTCGCTACTGAACATCAAATTGCGGATATTTTTACAAAACCGTTACCGAAACCAAGATTCCAGTATTTACGCAGTCTCCTGGGAGTAACCTGATCCTTGTGGAATTCAGAGTCACCAATTCTCAGTTTGAGGGGGAATGTTGAAGAAGCAAACTGTGAAGTTGGCATAGTTACAATATACATATGTTTATTTTGGTGTTATTCAGTTGTTATATAAAAATAATATAAAAAAAAAGTTGTCACTGTCTTTAATAAAAAGTCTTTCCATTTTTCTAATAATATTCAAGAGTTGAATACTGCGTGTTTATTTTAATTCAATTTTTACGGCAGAGGGAAATATGTTGTCATGGCAATAATATGAAACATGTCACAAAGCAACAATACAAATGTCATTAACAACAATTAAACATCATTTTTATTTATAGTAATATTAAAAGTACAATTAGTTAATGAAGCATTTTCAAAATTGAAACCGTGCACTAAATTTGCGCTTGCGGTTGCAACAACAATAAGCTGTCTTTAATGACATACAATAACTGTCAAACAACTGTAACCAGGGAGACGCAAATCCCACCGACGACTTAATTATTTTAATTTCTAACATCCAGATTACTTGGATAGTTGTCACAGTTAATTTCGAGTAAACATAGCGTATGAATTGTACTATTTATGGTTAAAAATTGCTACGTTTGAAGAAAAAATAGTATACTTTATTCGGCAAAGAAGCATGACTTTTCTTGACTTGTAAAGTAATATACTATTATTAATAATTTTACTTAATTCAAGATAAGTATTCTTCTTTATCAGTTTTCAATCCTTTGAGTATCGGTTTCTTTCATCTTTTACCACATCCTTCGATTCTCATTTCTTTAATGGTAGTTGAGTGAATCCGAGATATTTTTTAAAATTGTAAAGTTCCGGCCAACCATTTTTTTGTTAAAGTCCTCTTTAATTTCAAATCCCCGATAACTACAAAAAACAATTAGTAATCTGATAGTAAAATATGCTAAAGCAAAATAAGATAAATCTTGAAGATGTTTAAAACTTTCACATAAAACAAATTGAAACCTTTTTATAAGTTTCCCCTGACAACTAGAAGTTTATGGGGAACGGATAATACTAAATGGATGAAATTTGGTATACAGGGGTTTTCGATACTTCTGAATTCAACTAAAATATCTTCAAATTTGTAGCACTTCCGGTTATACCGGAAATTGACACCAACTTCACTATTTTAAAAGTAATAGCTCATTTTTTTTTCTTTTTTTGGTTAGACAATTAAATTTAAAGGCCACCTAAAATTTACATTTTTAGAGAAATTTAAGTTTTTTTGGAAACAATTACAAAAAGACGATTAATAAAATGTTAATGATTTCAATTAACTAATTAATGAAATTTAAAAAAAATTACACCTAAGGGCCTAAATTATAAGTTATAGTGTTTAAATAAGAAATTAATTATACAGGGTGGTCACAACGTTGAGTTAAATTTTAACTTTTCTTCATAAAAAAATAAGGTAAGTTTGTATTTAGATTCTTATATCAATTTTCATGTGTTTGTAAGATATTGCGGAAATTAGGTTTTTTTTGGGTACCAAAATTGTAATTTGGATTTGCTTCCTTTATTAATGTTGATTTTATTTTATTACAGAATATAAAATGAAATACTTTCTTTGTAATTTTTAATAAATTTGTTACAATAAATACTAAACACAACTAAATACAAATAACTTTTATTATTTTTCTATATCGAATAGAGTGCTTTGGACCTTTCTCGTTATGATTTGACAGTGATGTCTATCTTTATTATTCAAAGTGTTTATCGAATTGTCAAATAAGATTAATTAATTAAAAATGGCAAGATTAGAACTTAACAATGAAAGTTATCTGAATATTTTATTAATACACAGCGAGTGTGGAAAATTTTCAACAAACAAACGTTACAATAATGTTAATATTATTTTATTATTTTTGAATACTGAAAGTTTAAAAATTCTACCCTGCAACTACTGACACAAATTTTAAAGCTTACACGGTTGGTACATTTCAAGATTAAATTATTTACAGTTGAGCAGACTTCATTCTGGTTGAGCAATTTTAAAAAAGCCCATTTAACTAAAAACGCACCAACCCTTTCTTCTACCATTGTTGGGGTGAAATGTTTTGGAAAAATCACACCATTTTAATTATGTTGTAACAAACGTAATAAAAAAGGTTTGTTGTACAGTTGCTGTCGGCTATACAATAAAGTCCATACACTCACTTACTTACCTCCCAAGTTGGTTCACAGTTATAGTTTACGTACAGGGGCAACTCAATATAATTACTAAATTTGTTACTTAATTCTTAATACAAAACGTTAGACTTTTTTTAATAAACTTGTTTAATGTTTCATTAACAAAATATAATTATCATTAGAGATTTTAAACTACCATCTGCAATTATACTATTTAAAAAAGAGAACTGTTTTCAAAATACCGGGGTCGGACAGTTCGACCACGGATCAGGTACCTGTTTTAAGTACACATTAGTTGGACTACGACAGCCCTTCGAGCGAATTAAGGTTGTATTCTAAGAATTAAAACAATCAGTATTTACCTAACATATTATTTATTATTAAGGTGAATAATACAAAGACATAATTTTTACAAAAGGTTAGGTTAGGTTAGGTTAGGTTAGGTTAGGTTAGGTTAGGTTAGGTTAGGTTAGGTTAGGTTAGGTTAGGTTAGGTTAGGTTAGGTTAGGTTAGGTTAGGTTATTACTACCCTATTTTCGAAGAATTCCATTAAATCGATTAGGAAATAAAATTTTATCGTGGTCGAACTGAAGGGTGGGCTTAACTTGACCTTTTTCAAAAAAGGATTAATGCAGGTACTCGTGGTCCAATTAACCGGTCCCCCAAAATACTTGCCCTTAATGCTTTCCAATTCTGGATCACAAAAGCAGCTTCACTAAGCATATAAAAAAATTCAGTGACATCGTTGGGCTATGTTCCGTTTCCAAAGTTGGTGAACCGAGCGGTTCACAAAAATGGCGGACTGGTAAATTAGTGGTTTTTCAAGTTTATTTATTTTCGGAGAATGGAAGAGTTTTTTGTAAGACAATTTTTATTCACTTCGTCTTCTGATACCTCTTCGGATGATGATATAGTAACTCGGGGTTCCTGGATTCAATAGCTTCATTTCCTGAACAAACAGCACTATAATTTGAAGTCCGTAAAACTGAACAAAAAGGGCCGGTGCAGACTGGCGACCAACGTCCATTTGGCGCTCGCGTCCAGTGACGCCGCGTCATTTGCTTGTTTCAATTCAGACGGGCGACCGACGACAATGTAATAACAAAGTGGACGCTATTTTTTGCAGTAGTTCAGTAAATGACATGGCCGGGGTAAAGACTAATATGTAAAGACTAATATACTATTTCTATAAATTACACTACAAAAGACCTCGTAAATATTGGGTTCATCCCTTTAATAGTACACGTCTATTGTAAGGTGCTTTTACCACGATGTTTTGCGATCTTTGAGAAGATGAAGTTTTTTAATTACTTCCGAATGAGTTTGAGATCGTTTGATGAACTTTGTGCAAAAATAAGTGACTAGGTATATTCGTGGCCAGGATACTAATATGAGACTTGCAATATCACCACAAGAAATGCTTGCAGTTACTCTCAGGATAGTCTTTAACTACAAATTAGTTCAACGGTACTAAAGAAATATTTTATTTTTTACTAAATATTTAATTTGGTAACAGAAAAACAAAAGTGTAGCTACTTAAGATTAAGAAATGATGTTCCATCTTGTCCATAGTTCGAAGTGGGCGGTAACGTCATAGATGCTTCAGATGGTGGAGAGTGCACCATTACCTCATGGTCGGAGAGTGACGAGTAACTTCTAGGTTGAAAGACCATGTTTTGCTGAAGATTGGAAGACTGTTGTGAATATCCCCCATAAACATATTGTGCCTGGGTACTTACAGGAAGTGAAGGATGGCCCCTTCAAATATTTTGAACCACCTGCAGCATTGTTGTACGAAATTTCATTTTCTGTTCAACGTTTGCAGATCTCCTCCCACGCGGTTTGCTTTTTATTTCTATCCCGATATTCTTCTAAAGAAGTTTTCCATATAACTGGTCTATCTCTCACGCACGCTATTAAAATTTCTGTATCAATTCCGTCCTCCATATTAAAATAAAAATAAATACACCACTGTCTACTGACGCTGGACGACTGAACGTTCGTGAGCACTGTTCCATTTCTAGCCAAGTACTGTACAATTTATTTGTGTGTTTAGTGAGGACGTAACGTCCACTTGGCGTCACTGGACGCGAGCATCCAAATGGACGTTGGTCGCCCGTCTGCAACGGCCCATAGCACTACTACTGTGTCATTTATCTCATTCACCAATATTTTTTTTGTCCATAGATTTTCCTTGTTTCCATCACAACTTTGATCTTTTTAAAATTGACGAAAAATTTGTTCTATGATATACGCTAGTGTTCCCATAATTGCGTTACAGTGGCCACATGCCAAGATATCATTGGTCATGATCTGAAAAGTATTAAAATAAATATTAAACTAATGTAAATAGAAGAATATGGCTTTAAAATATTGATTGGGTATAATAATAATAATTTATACTCACATCCATTTCAATATTTATTATTTAATCCTTGATAATCAAACACACAAACTATTCAGGTTGTCACAGTCACCGAGATACCGATGATTTTCGACCGGTTGCTCTGGTGACATATGAGTATATTTTTTTTCAGGAATCGTATTCCGTAATTATCCAGTTTTCAGTCGGTAAACGAGGTGACCAGTATATACAGTACGGCAAACCGAAACCAACTTTGGAAACGGAACATAGTCGGTCTGAATATTCGGTTTCTCACGGCCAATTGTACCTGTACTCCATGGCAACCAAACTTACTTATAGCGTTTTCGGTTTACATGCTCGGAAATCACTCTGTCTGAGATTCATTACGTCATATACCGAAAAAAGATTGATATACTTGTTACCAAACCCTTCTTTCAGTTCGTCATAGTTTATTCATTTCTTTCTAACACATTAAGTTGTAGCCGACAGAAAAAACGGTAGTTCCGTGATTATTTCTCAAACAATATCAAAACAATGCAGAGCTTATGAGTAATTAACGTATATTCGCGTATTTTGAATGCTCCCAACTTCTAACCAATCAATCATGCAAATTAAAATATTTTGTCGCAGAATACTGTAATGCAAATGCCCCTTTACAGTGTCAAACACTGAAGTGTCACAATTGTCGTTCAGGTCAGTATTTTACGTTATTTTATGTGTTAAACACGCTATAAAGTGAAAAATTAATTTTAAATTTATTATATTCAAACAATCTAAAATAGTTTATATAGTGTAAAAGTATCAACTTTTTGGCAATTATTTGATAACTTTTCCATTTTTAAGAATCTCATAAATACTAATGTTTTGTTTTTTAAATCCAAGGTGCAATAAAAGTTAGTTTCATAATTAGCTGAATACGATCCTGGCAACTGTCAGATTTGCATAGAATTACATGCAATAATACTCAACATTCCCAAAATAGTGTATGACGTCACAAACTATGACGAACTGAAAGAAGGGTTTGGTTAGAAGTATACTAATTCCACTGCGAGCCATCTCGATCTCTCTTCGATTGTATAATCGAATATACCTCATCGAATGGCGAGAGATGGCAAACTTAACCTCATTGAGTTTACGACTACTTGTCACTACAAAAAAATTGTAGAATACTTTTCAGATATTTTTGAAAATATCATAGATTTTTATAACGTGAATATAGACGCCGAACCGAAAAAATTGGTTCCCTTTTATAATACTTGTAATAACGGACAGATTTTATGGCGAGTTGATAGTTTTTAGTGATTTACCTTGATGACCAGAACCCAAGTCAGAACAAAACTATGTATGAATGTATGAATGAGTTAGGGGTGATGATTACACTGCGACCCATAGGATCTATTGTGTCCCCCCTTACTTGCCATGTTCTGATGTTTTCTCAGATTTATAGCAGCTCTTTGAGTCCTATTTTCCTGAGGAAGTTTAGGACATCGTCGGGCTTCAAATGAGGTAGATCCCCTTCCTCTGTTTTATGTGCTCCTAGGTATCTAGCCCTAGAATTTTGCAAGGCAGGACATTCTGAGAGTATATGTATTGAGGTTTCATCCTCTTCCTCACAGAATCTGCACTTTGCTTTATCTGCTAACCCTAGTTTCTTCATGTAGCTTCTTAACCGGCAATGCCCGGTTAATATTCCCGTTAGAATACGGAGCCTTTTTTTACTGAGGTTGAGGCAGCTAAGAGATCTCTTCTGGTCATAGTTCCCCAGTAGTATCTTAGATTGCCTCAGTCCTTCCAGCTGATTCCAGTACTTGGATTTTTCTTTCTCCATTTCCTCCCTTAGTTTTTCTAAGATTACTCTACTACTGATCCCACAAGATGGTTCTGGTCCCAAATGTGGGGTTTCAGCTCCTTTTTTTGCCAGCTTATCTGCTGTTTCATTCCCCTCTATTCATATGTGTCCCGGGAACCATAGGAGGGAAATAAGATTTCCGGTTTAGATAAAACACTGAAAGGCTAGATCACACGAATATGTGACTTAGTAACAGTGGCCCTAAATTAAAACCAAATACAGAAAACTGCCATTATTGCAAACATCATTATAGTGTGCTAACAGTATATTAAACAACGCATTTCTGGCTTTCTGTTATGACACGAGTTCAAGTACGAGTATCACAAAACAGCCATATGAAATAAGTTGTTTATAATATTTTTATATTTTGCCATTTTATCATTTTTAAAATTAATTTATTATTTGTATGTAAATTACGAAAATGTTGTTTTTAAAAAGTATGTTGATAGCACTGAGTAATTTATAACATTTGACAGTTTTGAAATTTAAATTATCAAATGTTAATGTTTTAAAATATTTTTAAATGAATAATACATCAATAATAATCTAATATATAAGTAAAAGATGATATTCATATTCACAAATACCTTCTTAAAAAACAATATAAAATTAATAAACTGCTATTAACCACAAATGCCATTATTAATAGTCTTGTCATTAGATACTTTTCTCATGTTGCCAACCATTTAAAACAAAAATTTGCGTGCGTAAAAGTTAAATTACGATAGGCAAATGCCTTTTATAAGTGCAAGATATAAAAAAAACTATTTATAATAATATACATTGTAATTTACCTATTATATGAAATTTATTGTACAAACCCTTACTACGAGAAAATTGATCTATTACATTTTTACTTCAGATTTAAATACCTTTGAAACAAATAAAACAGTATCCAGAAACAAGCATAACTTGTATGTATAAAATATCATAGATACTGATTTCTATGCTCAATACGTTATTTAACATTTTCTTTAGAACTGTTTACTTCCTATTTTTTTTTTGTTTTTAAACAAGCCCGTACAAATTCAAATTATTAGAGAGAATCCATTTTCTACTTTCTATTATTATCAGTATTTTAACAAAATTTATAGTTCGCAAACAATGGAAGACTATAAACATAAAAATGAAATTGCCACATATAAACCCTTTTTTTGGTATTTTAAATTTTTAACGCTCAATATTGTTTCCATTCAATTAATATCAATATAAAAGAAAAATTATGTACAGAGATCCTAGATCATTGTATCACGATATGACCCTTTAGGGTATTAGAAAATACAATGCTTCTACCCTTTCCCTAAATCTGTGAAATTATCAACATGTGTCACTGATACCCTTTTAACCTTAAATTATGACTTTAGATAATATTATTTGGGACTTGCCGGTTTTTTTATAGAAAATGACCAAGCACGTGGACGATTTGCAATTTAAGGGAATACTTAATTTTATTATTGCAATAATAATATGTATTCAGAACAGTATAGTACGCAAATACACAAAAAAAGTTAAAACAATCAATATTTACATTTGCTAAGCATCCAAAAGGCTTCTTTCATATTAACTAGTAATTATGCGCCAAGGTAGAAAAGTGAGTTATTATTGTCCAGGTCTTTTATTGATCCGAGGCAATATTGCACTTTTCTACCGTGGCCCATACAGCATTTTTTTCACTACTGACATTATATTTTTAAAAATATTAGTTTTTAAAACCAGTCACATACGTTTCACATGACATAACAGTGACAAGTAACATATCCAATAATTTTTGTTCTGCGTCGTAAAAATAACTTTGAAAATGGATGAATAAGTTAATTGAGTTTTAAAAAGATACGTGTATGTGACTATTAAATGTAAGGAAAAATATTTTTTCATTGTGTCTTGGCATCAATTAATCTCACGTTCTATCAAATACATTTCCGAGCAAAAAATTTAAGTCACTTTAAATAATTTAAGAAATTTGCAACCCTTGTTAACAACAAAATTTAGCACTAATTACGAATTCATATTGCATTGATATTTTTCAGATTTATTCTCTAAAACCGATCCGTTGTATGGTTTATTGTGTAAAGTAAGGTTTCATTGATATTTATTGTTTATTTACTGGTCCAAAATACCTCTAGATGCTATTATTGTGGCACGAATTGTAGCGTTCATACAAGATGGTAGAGGACAACGTGAAACCGCCAGAATTGTTGGTAAAAGCGTCTGTGCTGTACAAAATGTGTACCAACGTTATACCACGGGAATGGTCTTATAACCAGACGATCCGGATCTGGCCGAAAAAGAGCCACTAGTCAAAGAGATGATAGATTTTTGTTAATGTGTCAAGTTTGCGGAATAGAACAGCTTCTGCAGTTTCGCTACATAATCAGCTTTAAGAGGTTAGAAAAGTTAATGTTAACGAATGGACAGTTAGAAGAATATTTCTTGTTAGTGGATTGTCTTGCAGAAGGTTGGCTACAGGGCCAACATTGAACCGCCAGCATAGAATTGCAAGATTGAATTTTGCTCGAAATCACTTGTTATGGAACGATGACGACTGGAGCAAGGTACTCTTTACAGACGAGTCTTGTTTTTGTCTCAATGGACCAGACGGACGTCGAAGAGTATGGAGAAGGCCTGGAAAAAGATGCGGCCCGCTTGTATTGACCATAGACGTAAATTTGGTGGTGGGTCTATTATGGTTTGGGGAGGTATTACTTCAGAAGCACGTACAGAGTTGGTTTTAATAGAGAATGGCTCTCTAACAGCTCACAGATATGTAACAGAGGTCATGGAAGATCATATTGTTTTTATGGTCACTATGGACGAGCAAGGAATTTTTATGCACGATAATACCACACACTGCCATGATTGTCAGTGAATATCTACATGAGGTAGGAATTAGGTGGTTTGATTGGCCAGCATGTAGTCCAGATATGAACCCTATCGAACATGTCTGGGATGAGTTAGGGAAGCGAATTCGAAGGCATATACCAGCCCCAAGAACTACCGAGGAGCTAAGGGAGTTCCTATTGCCGGAATGCAAGAGGGGGTAATACACCTTATTAGTTATATTGTTATCATTTATTATCAATTTTTTAATAATGTTAAGTTTTATTCCATTATTTCCTTCCCAATAACAATATTCGAACTTCGTTTAAAATGTATAGTCACGGTTTTCCAAGAATAAATAATTAAAAAAATGAATTATGTTGTCTGATTCCATGTTTAAAAGCTACACAAATACAACAAATAAATTTACAATTTGCAACTATAAGGTGATACATTTAATTTTTAAAGTGTTTGCAATTTTTTAAATAATTTAGTGTAGATTGAGATTTAGTTCTTATCAAGTAGTCTCTGTATTTACAACTTTACAACCACAACAAAAGTCAATAAAGTTAGGCTCAGAGGCTAGAAGTGAAAAAAAATAATTATATGTTTTCATAAAGCATATTCAAGCATAAAACATAACTTGAAAACTAACTAATAATAATGTATACTTGATAATGTCAAAGGGATGTATTGTAAATTACCACTTACTGCATGTAGAAAGCTCTTAAATATGATAATATTATGGCAATGTATCCGGATATATCCAAAGGATATATCCGAATTTGCGTGAAAAATTCCCTTAAAATCCATTTTTTGGTCACTCGGAACGTTTGTAAGTAATTTTTGAATATGCCAGATGAAAGAGAATTGTTTTTTCTACCTCTGTGCAAAATTTCATTTATGGACATCTTCATGTACACCCCAGCTCCAAAGGATATATCCGAATTTGCGTGAAAAATTCCCTTAAAATCCATTTTTTGGTCACTCGGAACGTTTGTAAGTAATTTTTGAATATGCCAGATGAAAGAGAATTGTTTTTTCTACCCCTGTGCAAAATTTCATTCATGGACATCTTCATCTACTAAGACTTATTAGTATAAAGTTATAATATATTGTACATATTGTAACGTTTATTTATTTTTTCAGTCTAATATTTAATTTATTTCTATACTTTATGTATAACACAATTTATTTACAATATACTGATTTATATGAACGCTTATAATTATTTCTTTGTACGTCTGAACTCAAAATACTGTTTTTCTGCATAAGAGTCTGTTTATATACACATTATTGCGTCTAGTCAAATTCGGAGAACGTCCGGAACAGTTCTACGCCGGAATATTCGACTTTATTCTAGAAGCTGTCCATCGCCGTTCGACAGTTCATAGCGTAAACAATTTCCAGTGGCGGCGGTCTCAATCTCTTAGAAATTAGACTCAAATCACAGTACAGTGGTATTCTTAGAGCACATAAATTGCATCGTTATAAACTTATTACTGATTTGTAAACAAATTTTAAATTAATTAGTCAGTAACTATAATTCATAGATATAGAAAATAGCTTAACCAGATGAATAATTACAAACTAAGTAGACTGAATCTGACATTTCTACTGGAACTGGAGAGGTTAACACGCAAAGACAGGTTCCCAAAAGGAGATCTCAACATCTGTTGGATGAAAAAAGGGTTACCTAATGTTTTTTTACAAATTTATTTACAGAGTTTTTTTTTGTATTAAACCCTTGACCAAACAATACTAGCGTAGAGCATTTAATATTATTAATATTATTAAAATATATTTAACCTCTGCATTGCATTGTTTTATTGAGTACATCTAAAATTCTATTGTAGGTCCTTGTTGATAATAATATCTTCATATCGATAAATCAGTAGGCCCTAATATGCCCCGGGATTTGCATATACCCCTACTAGCAAACAGCTTATTTAAATCAGACTAAGGGCTTTAGATCAAACAGGAGTTAGTGATATGCTCAATTTAAATTTAACACTTTTCACTCTACACCTGCTCCAATTGATTTATATCATCGTTATGAGTGAGTTTTTTCCTTTAGAATGAAACCATGTCAAATGACTTGCGGTCCCTGTGTTTGTTGAAAACGGATTAACAAAAAAGTTATTAACACGGTGAATCAGCTCGAATGCAGATTAACCATGGATACATAAAAGGTAGATTTGGAGTAATATTGGTTTATTTATTTTATTATTAACTGAAGCATGTCTTATTATGTAAAAGTAGGTTAGTTTTTTATTTAATTAATATTTTTTTCCCTGTTTCAATTTATTTACAGTTTTAACTTATGTTTATCTTGAATTTAATTTATTTCTATTTGTGAAACATTAGTTATCCATTACATAGTCTATTTATTGTATTGACAAAGGATTATAGCAAATTATAATGCGGCTGTCAAAGTGTCTAAATTTAGTTAAAATTTTAAAATAATAATAATAATAGAGATTATTTTTTGACGTTTCTCGAAACCAATAGACATTTTCAATTTTAGTAATTCATATACGTTCTAGCAAATCAAAACATTAGTATAGTGGGAATAATCTACTTACATTATTCCAGCGAGAATAATTCAATGTACATTGTTTTTATTGAATGACAACCAAATGACAACGTATTTTCTTGATCTGACGCGTCTGTCATAAATTTTCAAGAAATTCGTAAAATGAATCCCAAACGTTTCAGTGAATCATGAATCGATGAAATAAATAATATAAACATTGAAAGTGCATGTAAGAATACCATGATAAGCAGCGCGTCGATTTGGAAACAATTCCAATTATTTGGAAACAGGTTTGAACAAAATCTGTCAAATTATTTTCTAAAAGTAATTTTAATTGTAACGTCAAAAAATAATCTATCGAATACCACACGAGAGTTCGATAAATTAGATAATAATTCTCCAGGCATTTTCTCAAACTTGTTGCCATATGGCAATAGCCACTCGAGCCCTTCGGGCTCTCGTGTCTATTGCCTGGCAACAAGTTTTCTAAAACCTGTCGAATTATTTTCAATTTATTCTCACTCTCTTGTGATATTACTACAGAATATATTTTATGTTCCTATATAATTTCAAATATAGAAATATTTCTAAACCTTTATACAATAAATTTATTTGTCCAGGACAGTCCTATAAAACCTTAATTACATGTGCTTCCTCAAGTATAGTTAGGTACCTATTGTTCACTAATCTCGAGTGAAAATTGAACCATTATTCACTGCATGACGTGACAAAAGCACGTATGTCTAAACATGGTGTGAGAATATTCTTTATAATTTTTTTACACAGTATTGTTTGATTTTAAATTTTGATGTAACCAACCTTTTAGGAAAATTATTATTATAGCGCCAAATTTATTTAATCCAATTAGAATAAATGTACCTATATTAAAATAAAATCTAACCTTGAAAACATACGTGGGTATCTGGTAGGTATACTTATATCAGATCAAACTTACCAATACCAAAAATATCATAATGTATATACAACACATATTATGTATGTGTGTATTGGTGTGTAGGTTTTTTGTAATTACTAGTAAATTTTATTTGAAAGTGGTGCACAACGTATATTATTCTGCTCGCTTATAATAGCTATTATTCATTCAAATCATTAGAACACTCTCACGGCTCGTAAACTTTGTGAATAACATGAATAATGCTCGTTGAATAATATATTATTAGCTGAAAATGCGGAAAAATATGAAACGGAAATAAACCACTGAGAAAGCTTTTTCTCATTAAGGTTATTTAAACAACAGACTCATTTTCCAATTAAATATAATCAGAATCAAATTTGTTTTTCAGCAAGAAATGGGTTATGAGTTTGTGCAATAAATTCATAATTTTTAGAATTCATTTAGCTTTTGTATTTATTTAGTCTCTTTTAGTACGTTTGAAAAATAAGGCGGAGTTATGCATAGTGTAGTACGTGTGCTTTTCTTACAACGTCAATATTTTAGCTTATTCTACATTGGGTTCTACTATTTAGATAGAAAATTTGCCACATCGTACGGACTATCGTAAAATTTAGTTATCTTCTATTGTTATAACAATAGGCTAGGGATTATTCAGCTGGTCATAGACGTACTTTAAGGGAATTACTTTATTTGTTTTCAAAGCATTTTATATTTATATAAATCTGTTTATGAATAGTAACCTTATTTATGGTTATTTTTGTCGTTATAATAATGACTCATTAAATAAAAAGAAATAAAGAAACTGTCAAAATGAATAGGTATTTAGTTGATGGTGTTTTGATGGTTTAGTAAGAAAAAGTTTCCGATAAATGTGAAAGCTATTTTAAATAGTATGAAAACCAATGATTAATAGAATAGTTAATTGTATTTAAATAGTTATTCATTAATAACACAATATTTTTGTTGTCGATTATAAGCGAGTGAAGAGATCTGACACAGTTGTTTCTTAAAAGAGCGAATAGAATATAGAATTAATAAAAAAATATCGTGTGATTATACACCAGTTAAAAAATTAAAGGTGGATCATGTATCACTTAAAGAAAAAGGGTGTTATACTGAATGTCTACAATTATTTTAAGCAACAGAATCCCTCCACTACTGTTGACAGTATAGTTGAAATTTCGTCTAAAGTAATGGATATAAAATTTTAAAAGAGGAGAAATCAGCTGGTATAACTCCACCTAAACCGAGAACAGGAAGACCAAAATTTTGAAAAGTGAATGTGTATGAATTTTTTAAAAATGCAATTCGTAGAATGGTCCACTATTTTTTTCTTAACAAATACCAACTTTAGATAAAGTTTTACAAGCCATTACCGATGATCCCGATTTACCCACAATAAGTAGAGATACTTTGGAAAGGTTTGCATGAGTTAAACTTTAAGTATGAAAAAGTTGGCAGACAGTCAATGCTTATCGATTCCGAAGAAATTGTATGTTGGAGACGAGACTACCTCAGAAAAATAAAAAAATGAGGACAGAAAATAAGAACATTTATTATTTAGACGAAACGTGTGTTAATGAAGGGCATACTGTAGGGAGAGTTTGGAACGACAAAACTATAAAAACATTTCGACAAGCATTTCTGGAAGGATATTCAACTGGTTTCAAGGAACCAACAGGTAAAGGTCGACGACTAATTGTTACTCATATAGGTATAGTATGAATGGATTTCTTAAGGAGGGTTTACTTCTGTTTGAATCAAAAAAGACCTGTGATTATCAAGAAGAGATAAACGGAGACGTGTTTGAAGAATATTTCGAGCAGATGATTGAATTCATACCTAAAAAATTCAGTAATTGTGATGGACAATGCAAGTTACCACCATTTATGGACGACGGCGTTGCCATATCGGCATGTTCTTCGAATTTGGTTCCAACTGCTAAAATATTCAAATTTTATACGTTTAATTATCACGTATAAAGAAATAAATAAATACAGCGGCCTTACAAAAGACCTTTGTCAAACTATGAAATAATAATATAATAATATAATTAATAATAAAAATATGTCAATAATAATAATATATACATAAATTACAAGACGAGTGGTAAAAAAGTCAGCTGTCATCTAAATTTTAAGGGAGAACGATTAACAGAGAAAAGCTAATGAAATCTTGCCGACGTTTCGATGATTTTTCCGAGGATTTTTCTTCTTCTGGCGGGTTGTTGTAACAAAAAAAATATAGAATAAGTAAATGAATTAATAATTACGTATTTTAACTTGAATTAAAATTAAACTTTAAAAATGACAATGATTAGAAGGTAATAACTGAAATAAATGAAAATTGAATGGAACATTTGAGGGTTAAGAAATATATTACTGATCTTCATCGTCATCCAAGTCTTCATATTCATCGTCTTCATTTAGATTTATTATTATTGGCTCAATGTCTTCCATTAAATGATCTGTTTGCCACATCTTTTCCTCTGTCTTCTCTACCTTTTTTTCATAACTAGACCACTGCATTGAGGTTACTTGCGAATGCGCTGTTTTTATAAGTTTTTCCACATCCTCTTTTTTAAAAGTACTATTATTACGAGCCACATATCCTTTCACTTGGCTCCACACCATTTCAATAGGATTTAATTCGCAATGATACGGTGGTAATCGTAGGACTGTTATATTATGTTCCGTGGCAATGTAGTCTATTTTTCTTAGGTCGTACTGCTCTCTAAACGCGTTTGCAGTAGCCAATAATTCTGTTTTTAAATAATCATCCTCGAAGTAAATCTCTTTTTCCAGTAGCCAGTACTTTATTTGTTCCTTATTCCAAGTTGTCTTTGGAAAAGGTAACTTCGCCGAATGGTATGACGCATTGTCCAACACTACAACATTCTTTGATCCGTTTTTCGGCAAATTAGGGATCAATTGATCTTTAAACCAGGCCCCAAAGCCTTCTGCGTCTATTTCGTCGTCGTAATCGTCTGCACCTTTCTTTGCCAGAAAAGTTTTTTCTGCACCCTCAAGAAAACCGTCTTTCCAGCCTGCATGAAGAAGAACAAATCTCGGTCCTCGTTGACTTGGAGCCTTCAGTTCTGTTGTCAGTCCTTTGACAAATGACTCGTCCAGATATATTACGTTATATCCTTCTTCGCGGAACTTCTTCACGTATAGCGAAACGGCTGTCATTTCATTTAACGTATTTTGCAAATAAATAGTGAAAGTTTAATTCAACCGTTTAGTTGTTTACTGTTCTTATTGAAAATTTTTTTTTGTCAACGACATCTGGTTCTAAATATAAATTCCACAAGAGTTGCTACAATAAATTTCAATAATCTGTCAGTTTTAAATTGAATTGGTATAAAATTTGTTAAAAAAGTTAAAAAATCTCTAGAGATTTTTATAAATGCAAAATATAAAAACCTTGGTAAAAAGTTGTTGATTAGATACATAGATTAAGGAGCCCGTATCCCATGCAATCTGAAACGAAAATGTGTCAATGATTTTTTTGGCCATAAAGTGCAGACATCTCTTAGTAATAGGATAAACTAACAGAAATAATAATAGAATCCTTTCACTAAATTGCTCTATTCATCGGAAAAAATTTTACCTGCTAAAAACACATGTTTTAGGGCTAAAAACCATTTATATAATTCTCATTTCTAGACCTTGCCAGCCAACAAAATATATTTTGTATTTTATCTCGGGAAAGAACGAGGGTAGATCAACATTTAGTAATATCAATAGGTGCTCTAGTAATTATTACTTTTATCTTTAGTTTTTATTAAAAACATTTTTTATTTGTATTTTTAATTCTATATATACCTAATAATTATTACTTTTATCTTTAGTTTTTATTAAAAACATTTTTTATTTGTATTTTTAATTCTATATATACCTAATCACCGGTAGGGTAAGTTTATTATTTTTATAAGTTTATGGTTGCGTGTGATTATTTTTAAATCAGTTCTAGGTAAGTGTCAAAAAATTATTAAAATATTATTAACTTAGAGGCGATGCATTTACAAATGACACATTAAAGTGGTCAACATATTTTAATTTTGTAATACCTATTTACTTGCGTCGAAAATTCGGAGACTAGATACTTATGAAGAATAATGATGTTTTCTAGAACGTTGCTGGATTTAAACTAATGTTTTAAAATTTGATGAAGTGCTGCAAACTACCCACTATTACTACCCGAATGTTAACCCTTCAGGATTATTTGTTGACTTGAAATACGGTTTCTTAGGTGCATCGCCTGATGGTAAACGAATTATTGTAACTATTATATACAATCAGAGTTTAATAACTTATTATGTTTTAGGTTTAATTGATTCAGATGAACTTGTTGAAGTAAAATGTTTTTTAAAAGTAGCCACATCAAAAATATCATTGAGAGAGGCCGTAGAAAAGCGTATGGTTCCTTGCTTAAAAATTGAAAATAATGAAATTCACTTGAAGGAAAATCACAATTATTATTATCAGATAAGATTTGTTACTGGCTTTTCATTTTTCTATTTTTTTAGAATATTACAAATTATTGTTTTTAGATACAAAGACAACTCGACATCACAAGAAGAAAAACATGCCATTTTATTATTTATACGGGAGATGATAATCCACTTTTTACCGAAAACATAAATTTCAACGAAACTTTTTTAACAATATGGTAGAAAAGTTGAGACGATTCTATGAGGATTGCGTTGGGCCGGAAGTTATTTTAAACAGGAGAGGCAAAAGATTAAAATATAAAGATCCACCAGAAAATGTTTAAATGTAATAATAATAAAATTATATTTTTTAAATAAAATATTTTGATGCCAGTTTTTCTTTTTACTTAATTCAGAATACCACGTATACAAAATTTACGCTAACATTTTTTTCTCTCAGAAACCTGTGGCCAGATTTCTTCCAAAATTTGACCAAGAATGGCCACCAATAATTGGTATTTTTTTCAAGAATTTTGAATTTACAGTTTTTTGTTATTAACAAATTTATAATTTTTATATTTATTTACAACGATGTTTATTCTGTGTCTAATGTTTTTTTTAATTGTGCTGGGAAAATGGAATAATAAGAACTTATTCTGTAAGCGATCGCTCGGCACACAAACAATAATTTTATTTACCCTCATATATAACTA
This sequence comes from Ophraella communa, assembly GCA_035357415.1. Taxonomy (NCBI): domain Eukaryota; kingdom Metazoa; phylum Arthropoda; class Insecta; order Coleoptera; family Chrysomelidae; genus Ophraella; species Ophraella communa. Next base: position 12,415,759 of record CM068981.1, on the reverse strand, counting down.
TAGATGGCCAGCCGTACGCTGGCTATTATAATTAAAATTTCTTCAAGATATAAAAATGATATAACTGGTCTACTGACATTCAATATCCGCAAATCAGTATTCTTTTTTTCATTTTTCTAATTTGTTTAATTGAATAATTGTTTTGTAAATATCGCAAAATATTTAAAAAACGTTACATTAATTTATAATACAAAAATTTGTTTTGACTTCGTTAATAAAAAAAAGAAAAAAATATATAGTGCCTAGTTCCATCTATGATAAAAGTTATAAACTAAAGTACAATTATTTCGTCATTAACTACGTCCATTTTTGATCCAAAGTGAAAAAATAAAAATAAAATGCAGCATGATTTTAGTTTCTAACTATTTCTTAGGTCTGATCTCTTTAGAAAATTCTGATTGGGCTATTTGATAGAAAAATGTTCAACTTAGGAAAGGTTTAGTTTCATTTTAAGAAAATTTATTTAGATTGTTGTTTATTTATACAAATGTAAAGGTCTAAAATAGTTCGCATTCAACAGCTCTTTTTCAATATTAAACAATTAATTACCAAAAAATAAATGCAATCCTTACCTAAGTTAGACCTTTATATGCAATTTAGTGAAAAAAATAAAACGATTTGAGTTGTAATAACGGAGAAAGTTAGAATAAACTTTTGGTCTGCAGGTGCCATTCTGATGTACAGCGATACCCCGTCCTTAAATCGAACATTTTTTTAAATTTCTACCCCTCGGTGTTTGCATCTAGTCATTAAATAAAAAAAAACATCAAGATAAACGATTTTTTGTCCTACATTATCGGCTAGTACTTTTTTTTATCAAATACACACGTGGTGGTGGGCGTATGCCGTTTACCATCACAAAAATAAGAGAGAATAGAAAAAAAGGGTACCGAAATCATTTTAATCATTTTATGCCGACGATAATCCTTTGTTAATCGAAGAGTGCGTTGCCAATCGATCATTTTTTATTTCCAGTAAAATTGATGTATCATTCCGGTGCTAAGCAGGCTTATACGATCAAGTTTTATTTTTATTTCATCCTTTTTTCGTACTGGTTAAATATATTTAAAGAGTGTAGGTATTCAAGTAATATCTGTTGCAGACAAAAAATATTCGAGGATAATGGGGAACTACCTACGTTTTTAATTTAAGGACGGGGTATCGCTGTACAGTCGGCTTTAGAATAGCATATACATGTTAAAGGTGAATTTCGTTTACCCACCGAAATTATAAAAACGCCCTTCTTATACAACAAAGGAATGGCAATTTTTAAAACGCCTTCATTAAATGGTTTTGGGAGATTAAGTGTATTTACAATGGTCGGTCATGTCCCGAATAAATAAGTTTTTTTTGTATTTTTGTACTGATATAATAAAAAAAAGGGATTTTAATCCTAAACAAACATTTATTATCGAGGGTTCCAAACTAAGTGAAGATGTGGGCGTGGACAACTGTTTAACTGATTTCAAATTTATTATTATTTAAACCGTGATTGGTTACACAAAATAAAAAGGTAATGTAAGCGATTTGAGTTTGAAAATGTATATGCATTTCTGAAGCCGATAGTACATCAGAATGGCACCTACAGACCAAAAGTTTATTCTAACTTTCTCCGTTATTACAACTCAAATCGTTTTATTTTTTTCACTAAATTGCATATAAAGGTCTAACTTAGGTAAGGATTGCATTTATTTTTTGTTAATTAATTGTTTAATATTGAAAAAGAGCTGTTGTATGCGAACTATTTTAGACCTTTACATTTGTATAAATAAACAACAATCTAAACAAATTTTCTTAAAATGAAACTAAACCTTTCCTAAGTTGAACATTTTTCTATCAAATAGCCCAATCAGAATTTTCTAAAGAGATCAGACCTAAGAAATAGTTAGAAACTAAAATCATGCTGCATTTTATTTTTATTTTTTCACTTTGGATAAAAAATGGACGTAGTTAATGACGAAATAATTGTACTTTAGTTTATAACTTTTATCATAGATGGAACTAGGCACTATATATTTTTTTCTTTTTTTATTAACGAAGTCAAAAAAAATTTTTGTATTATAAATTAATGTAACGTTTTTTAAATATTTTGCGATATTTACAAAACAATTATTCCATAAAACAAATTAGTAAAATGAAAAAAAGAATACTGATTTGCGGATGTTGATTTTCAGTAGACCAGTTATATCATTGTTATATCTTGAAGAAATTTTAATTATAATATGCCCAGCGTACGGCTGGCCATCTATAGTTATATATGAGGGTAAATAAAATTATTGTTTGTGCCGAGCGATCGCTTACAGAATAAGTGTTTATTATTCCATTTTACCAGCACAATTAGAAAAACATTAGACACAGAATAAACATCGTTGTAAATAAATATAAAAACTATAAAATTGTTAATAACAAAAAACTGTAAATTCAAAATTCTTGAAAAAAATACCAATTATTGGTGGCCATATAGACACTTCTTGGTCAAATTTTGGAAGAAATCTGGTCACAGGTTTCTGAGAGAAAAAAATGTTAGCGTAAATTTTGTATACGTGGTATTCTGAATTAAGTAAAAAGAAAAACTGGCATCAAAATATTTTATTTAAAAAATATACTTTTATTATTTTTACATTTAAATATTTTCTGGTGGATCTTTACATTTTAATCTTTTGCCTCTCCTGTTTAAAATAACTTCCGGCCCAACGCAATCATCATAGAATCGTCTCTACCATATTGTTAAAAAAAGTTTCGTTGAAATTTATGTTTTCGGTAAAAAGTCTCCTGTATAAATAATAAAATGGCATGTTTTTCTTCTTGTGATGACGAGTTGTCCTTGTATCTAAAAACAATAATTTGTAATATTCTAAAAAAATTAGAAAAATGAAAAGCCAGTTACAAATCTTACTTGATAATAATAATTGTGATTTTCCTTCAAGTGAATTTCACTATTTTCAATTTTTAAGCAAGAGACCATACGCTTTTCTACGGCCTCTCTCAATGACATTTTTGATGTGGCTACTTTTAAAAAACATTTTACTTCAACAAGTTCATCTGAATCAATTAAACCTAAAACATAATAAGTTATTAAACTCTGATATGTATATAATAGTTATAATAATTCGTTTACCATCAGACGATGCACCTAATAAACCGTATTTCAAGTCAACAAATAATCCTGAAGGGTTAACATTCGGGTAGTAATAGTGGGTAGTTTGCAGCACTTCATCAAATTTTAAAACATTAGTTTAAATCCAGCAACGTTCTAGAAAACATCATTATTCTTCATAAGTATCTAGTCTCCGAATTTTCGACGCAAGTAAATATGTACTACAAAATTAAAATATGTTGACCACTTTAATGTGTCATTTGTAAATGCATCGCCTCTAAGTTAATAATATTTTAATAATTTTTTGACACTTACCTAGAGCTGATCTAAAAAGAATCACACATAACTATAAACTTATAAAAATAATAAACTTACCCTACCGGTGATTAAGTATATATAGAATTAAAAATACAAATAAAAAATGGTAAATAATAAAGATAAAAGTAATAATTACTAGAGCACCTATTTATAATAGTATATGTTGATCTACCCTCGTTCTTTCCCGAGATAAAATACAAAATATATTTTGTTGGCTGGCAAGGTCTAGAAATGATAATTATATAACTGGTCTTTACCCTAAAACATGTGTTTTTAGCAGGTAAAATTTTTTCCGATGAATAGAGCAATTTAGTGAAAGGATTCTATTATTATTTCTGTTAGTTTATCCTATTACTAAGAGATGTCTGCACTTCATGTCTAAAAAAATCATTGACACATTTTCGTTTCAGATTGCATGGGATACGGGCTCCTTAACACATATTTTAGAAGATTTATTCTACTGTTCCTACTATTTGTTTACACATTATTAAATTAAACCAAATTTTAGATACTGATCGTATCGGTAGTGCAATTAATTCTAGAAGCATACCAGGAAAACTGTCCCGTTAACACCAAGACGAATAAACGAATAATAGACAAACGCCTTGGTAGAATAGAAAACTGGACACATTAAGAAAAAATGTAAGGATGCTGTACAATAAAGCAAAAGAATTGAGTAACTGGGAAAAATATAGAAGCGCTCTTACAGGATATAACAAAGAGATAAGAAGAGCCAAGCGGGAATCTTGGAGAAAGTTATGCCAGAGTATATCTGACATACCTGCCAGTGCAAAAATTCACAAGATTCTCTCCAAGAATGCGAACCAGGGTCTTCTCAAAAGACAAGATGGAAACTATACCGAATCCAAGAGGGAAACAGAGCTATTGAGACGCATAGGCGAACTTTAGACCTAGGACGGTTGCCTCGACCTAGGAAGGAAAGTTGGAAAATATCTGCGAAAACTATCAAACCAGAGAATGTGAAGTGGGCTATAAACTACTTCGATCCATACAAATCTCCAGGGGAGGATGGACTTTTTCCTGCCCTACTACAAAAAGGACTGGACATTCTGCTGCCCATTCTGAATACCTAAGCTTTTTAGAACAAGCTTAGCTCTGGGTTACATACCTGAGGCTTGGTGCACTGTTAGGGTCGTTTATATTAAGAAGGTAGGACGAAAGGATAGCGCCCTACCCAAATCCTACCGGCCAATTAGTCTCACTTCATTTCTGTTGAAAGCACTTCCTCTCAGTACCCACCAGCATGTATATCAGGAAGGAAAATCAACAGAAACGGCGCTGGACGATGTAGTCCACAAGATCAATCACTCCGTAATTAATGGAGAGATTGCTCTGGCTACCTTCCTTGATATAGAAGGAGCATTTAATAATGCATTATCTAATTCTCTCTATAATGCTGCTGCATCTAGAGGGATATCCTTTACAATATGTAACTGGATAGAGCTATGCTAGAAAACAAGCTGATCCTAATATCCATCCAAGGCGAGGAGATGAGGGCGAAGGCTGCTAGGGGCTGCCCACAGGGAGGAGTACTTTCCCCTCTCCTGTGTTCGCTACTGGTGGACGACCTGATCTCGGACCTAGATAACCAGGGGATAGAGGTACAAGCCTACGCAGACGATCTGGTGATATTGGTAAGAGGAAAGTATGCAGAGGTCATCTATAAAGTGACTCAACGAGCACTTAACATTGTTAATAGGTGGTACGACAAGGAACAACTTTCGGTCAACCCTAGTAAAGCAACAGTTGTTAGTTTCACCAAGAGGCGGAAGCTGGATAAACTCCAAATGCCCGCCCTCTAAGTCAAATATCTAGGGTTTACGCTCGATAGAAGACTTTCATGGAACCCTCATGTAGAGAACATTTGAAGTAAAAAAAGCTATCCCTTTGGACATGCCGTAGAGTATGCGGCAAGTCAGGGGGAATGAAACCCAAAAAAATGTATTGGCTACATCTGACAGTAATAAGACCTATGATTACGTATGGTGCTCCGGTCTGGTGGGCTAAATGTCAGCAAAAGACCACCAGGGAGATTAAGCTTGAACGGCAAGCATGCTTAATCATAACGGGAGCTATGTCTACCACTCCCACCGCTGCCATCGAAATTTTAATAGATCTTCCTCCACTCCACATCTGGATAGAAAGGGAGGCGATGGCTGGTGCATACAGAAGACTAGTGAAATGCCAAGATGCAGGGCAGAGCAGTGTCAGAGCCAGAGCCGGAGAGATAATAAAAAATCATCCGTTACTGGAGATGGTACCAGATGCAATGCAACCTAAATACAACTACCACAAGCCATTTACCGTCCTATTCCCAGGAAGCGACGAATTGGAGACGAATAAATCGAATCTTATAATGGCTGAACAGTGTTGGTACACGGACGGCTCTAAGAACGAGACAGGTGTTGGAGCTGGGGTAAATGGAAGGAAACCAATGGTGGATCAGAGCCAGAACTTGGGTAACCTATCCACAATTTTCCAAGAGGAGGTTTTCGCAATGAGATGTGCCTGCAGGAGATGCTTAAGCGTGACTGCAGGAACAAAACTATAAAAATCATTTCCGATAGCCAGGCGGCACTAAAGTCACTGGAATCAAATCAGATCGACTCCAAGTTAGTTTGGAAGTGCCTTCAGGATCTAATACGTCTAGGGGAAAATAACAAAGTAACCTTACTTTGGGCATCTGGGCTTCATTAGAGGCATAGGGCTGATAGAACGACTATAACCTAGGGGTGAGCCACAATAGATCTTTCAGGTCGCAGTAGAAGGTACGTTACCCGACTACTCACATAGAACCTAACCTAACCTAACCTATGCAGTGCTAGCCAAACGTCCCCTCCCCTCCTCGTATCTTTTAAACGGTAATAGTGAAATGTGGAGGTAGGAAATAAATGGACGTTTGACAGGTATTGAAGATACCTATTCAATCACACTAATATTTGTTTGGGTTTAACCTGATGTTGATGAATAAATTTAATAAATACTAAAAAAGTTTGTTTAATAATAATCACTTCCAATTTACAAAAAACGAATAAATCAGGTTAAGAATGCAAGGTCCCAATTTCCTTAAATGTAGCACAAAATTATTTTGGTTCTTGAGTTTTTATGTAAATGTAAACAAGTTAATGGTAAAAATAATAACTACAATAACAGTTTACATTAGCCTATTTCCCAAAAAGGATTTTACATATTCAATATTATATATATCCTATTTTCTAAAGAACTTTTTATTCATACGGGTAGATAATAACGTTTTCGAAATAATCAGTTGGAGTATTAGTAACGGATTTAAGTTTTGATGGGTGCCCAATTAACCTAGGATTACGATCATTACAACACGTGTCCTCGTGGGTGGTCACGTGACAAGATAATTTAAATTTCTCTTTCTAACCTCCCCTTATGCTTATGAATGCTTAATTATATTGATCTTATTTGACATATATCCTTCTGTAAAAAACAATTTTCAGTGATGCTTACTGAAAAAATATATAATACCTAACGTTGATTTGTATTTCGGAAAATAATAATCATCAAAGGTTTGCTTTGCGGCAAATTAAACGATTTTTTTACAGAGGTTATGTCTATCAATTATTACTCTTGATTCAAAATGTAAAACAGGTATTAAGTGTTTGAATGATACTTCAAAATTTCTCATTGTTTTATGTATGTATACAACATTGGACTGGGACATAAAAGCATCTGTATCTAGACTCCTTTCTTTTTAAATTTTTAATGATTTTTATAGTTAATTTTATAAATTATAATAATACTTATTTATGATATGTGTTAAAAGTACATTTTTACGGCACGCATGTGAAGGTTAGGTTAGGTTAGGTGAGCGAAGCGAATTGTTGATATAATTGTTTACGAATCATCATTCTTCCTTAGGCACTGAGTGCCTTAAAATGTTTATGGCACTACTGTCAGAAGTGAATTGTCAGATTTTGAAAGCAAACGTCAAAATATTTAGATTTTATTTATTAACATTTATTAACAACAATTTGTGCAATTTGACAAATTAATTTCTTGCACTGCTGTTTTACCATTTTCCATGGCTAAGGAAGAATGATTCGTAAACAATTATATCAACAATGGTTGCTAGGGTCCGTAATATAGGATGCAATTTAAAATTATCTCCTTTGGATGTATTAATACAGGTTTTTAAAATTTAATTCAAACTGTATAATTACTTTATTTGAACGTTTGTAGAAAAAATATTGTATGAAATTCGTGTTAAAAGTACCTTTTAAGGAACTCATGTGAATTGCAGAATTCGCTTCGCTCATTCACATGCGTGCCTTAAACATGTACTTTTAACACTTATATCATAAATAACTATTAAGGCTTCTAAAATGGCATTTTTAATACGTTTGTAGAAAATAGTATATTAAACAACGCATTTCATATGGAATTCTGTTATGACACGAGTTCAAGTTTAAAAAACGAATCGCGGAGCGATGAGTTTTTTAAAGAACGAGTGTCACAACAGCCATATGAAATAAGTTGTTTATAATATTTTTTATATTTTGCCCTTTTTACCATTTTTTAAATTAATTTTTTATTTTTATGTGATTACGAAAATTTTTATTTTAAAAAGTATGTCAGCAGCACTGTGTAAATTATAAAATTTGACAGTTGTGACATTTAAATTGTCAAATGTTAATGTTTTAAAATATTTTAAAATGAATAATATACCAATAATAATATATTATATAAGTAAAATATTATATTCATATTCACAGATACTTTCTTAAAGAACAATATAAAATTAATAAATTGCTATTAGCCACAAATGTCATTGTCAATAGTCTTGCCTTTAGATACTTCACTCATGTCGCCAACCATTTAAAACAAAAATTTGCGTGCATAAAAGTTACATTACGATACGCAAATGCGTTTTATAATGAAGATTTTTATAAGTGCAAAATATAAAAAGTTATTTAATAATAAATCTGACAGATTTGCGTTTCACCAACGACAAATAAGGTTTATTCTAAGAATAAACTCCAGATGAATTATTATTTGTCGATTATCGGGCAAATAAATATTTATTCATCCAATAAAGTGACAGGTTAACCTCACTTTACGTGAATTTGTATGTTCGTTATTCAAGTATTGTGTATTAGGCTTTCCAACGACCTGTCAAAAATTATTTAACATGGCGGCTGTAGGAAAACAATAGTATTGTTTTGTATTGTTGCCATAGTGCTTTCTTTATTTAAGTTGGTGTAGAAGTTTTTATTGTTGTGAGAATATAGTTTTTGTGACTTTATAAAATAGGTTTTATATATTATTTGGACTTTTTAACGTTATAAGTTGAAAAAATGCCTGTTACATGCCTTGTGGTTTGTTGTCGAAGTAGATCAAATAGAGGGATGATGTAAAATTCTTTTGTGTGTCTGCGGTTTTGAGCCACAAATTTCTTACATAGCGTTTTCGGCTGGGTGCTCTGGGTCGCTCTCAGGGTGCTCCGAGAATGTTCGGTTGGCCTGATTGGTCACCGAGCATGGTCGATTTTCTTGTTCGGCTGATCGACTGGATCGCTCTCGGGTTGATCGGAGTTGATCTGAGATCGAGGGTCAGATCAACAGATGCAGAGCAAATATGGCGGGTAGTGTTCAAAAAATAGCGAAGAGTTTTTGATGCTTATGACTTTTTTATCGTCTTCAGAAAATAGTGACGATGAGTTGGGTTTCCTTATTTTCAAGGAAAGGTGGAAAATAGGAAAAATTAGAAAATATTATAGGTACTAGGTACCTATATTTTATATTCTGTAAAACTAGATTTTGGCCATTTCTGAGCGGTTCTCCCACACTTTCGTAAAGTTTGCCAATTTTCCATTTTTAATATTTTGAAATTTATCACAGTTATCCAAAAGTAAATCGAATCAACTCTTGTTCGGGTGAATGACGTTCTGTCACAGAACTGTGTCACTCTTTTTTCGAGCCACATAGATTTTCGATCAATCTGGGAGCGATTTCAGATAATTTCAACCGAAAACGCTAACAGATAATGTGGTCTGCGACTTTGACAGTGTTATGTTCTAAGGTTTGCCCACAGACGCCATCTTTATGTCACGTGATTTGGAAAGCCTAATTGTGAAATGTAAATGTCGAAATCAATATTAATATATATAAATTATATATTATATAAATACATTTTTAAAACTTAAATTGTTTGAAAATGTTTTTAATAATATGTACTTATATATATAATTTTTGTTGTTGTGACCAAACGCTATCAGTTTTTTTTTATTTTCTACAATGTGCTTATATTTTTCCACTATTGTAAGAAGATTCTCCTTTTCATCTTCTTCTAAATAATTTTTACTTCTTTCGCGTTTCGTACCTACTCATATTGTAAAATTAAATAATATTAAATAATAGCGGCAAAGAATGACAAAGCGCCAAGATTTAAATTTAAAATTATGAGGTTATGTTTTATGACAAATTCTTGCAAATAAACGATTAAAAGTCTAAAGCCTAAAAGTATAGTCCGTGAAGAAATGACTACATTATAACTTATTTATCGAATAGATATGAGTTTTTAAAAGCGCTATTGAAACAGAAATAAATTTAAACGACAAAAAAATGTTATTCTTCGAATAGCTGTTCGTCATTTATTTGACGTTGGTGAAACCGGGCATTAGTGCCATAAAGTGATTTTAAGGCACTTAGTGCCTTAGAGTGACATTTTTAAGGCTTCTATGGAGTGCTAAAAATGGCATTTTTAACATTTGTAGAAAAAAACTATTAAATATATTGTACTTACCTTATTCTGTGGAAGTCCATCTTACTAAGAATTACTGGCATCGTCAGATTGACATATTGAAGCTACATTTTGTTTTTTAGGTAGCTACCTGATGTTGATTAAGTAATATGCAGGCTAGACCAGGTATGGAAGCAATAAAACATAATATTAAAGCCTAGATGTTATTAGCCTTAAGGGATTGTGCAACTGTGCTATGATATAGAAAACCCAGGAAGAAACCATATCATGCTGATCTTTACAATAACAATATATTTGTTATTGATGTCTTTTTATTTCGAGTTCTTCAAGGAGATCTAAATATTGTTTTTTATCAAAAATGTGTAGTATTTGAATGTTGCTTCAAAATTTCTTTGTGTTTGACATTTATATACAGCATTGCATTTTGGACAATTAATTTTATAAACACCATATATTTTTTTTAATCTGATGTTGCCCAAGAAATTGTATTGGATATATTTCCTCAATATGTAATATTTTAATTTCTTTAGAAAATATTAGTTGTAGTATGGTTATATGCTGCTAATTTATGTGTTTAGGATGATTTGAATTTATAGTATGGTTACATCTGTAAACAAAAACCAACAAAGATTAAAAATATCCACATAACCTACATAATTATTTCTATTTTAACTTAATAAGGTACATTACAAAATAAGTAGGAAACAGATTCTCCGTTGTGAGTACGCCTGACAGCTTCTCCAAATATTCTAGATACGTCAATACATTCCAGTTTTGCACAATTTTTCATATTGTTATCTTGCGGTATTGTGTTTGTTACCACGACTTGTTCAAAGGGGGCATTTTCGATTCGTGATAGAGCAGGACCCGATAAAATACCGTGCGTTAATATTGCATAAACCTAAAAACATAGTCATGTTAATTTTACCTATTCAATTTGGATAGAAACAAGACATTGAAAATGTAACCATCAATAAAATACAATTATTGCTACAATTTTCTTTTGTTATGACTGTTGTAACAAGATTATCTATATTTTATTATTATTACATTCTAAAGAAGAATTGCAATATATTTCAGTCGTCTAGATTCAAAAGCAGATAAGTCACATTTTTCTCAAAATAAGGTTTACTGTACCAAAGATACTGGAGCGGAAAGGACTACATGTCCATAAAAAATGTTTGGTGCAAAAATCAACTAATCCATTGATAATTGATTCCCGAACTATCGTCTTGGATGCGACAAGTCCATCCGCGCGTTAACTGCAAAACACCATCCATTGAGAAATTGGTTGCTTAGTACCAAGTGACCTCAACATGCAGGCAATGTTTTATCAACTGTCAGCTGATTTAATTTAGCATTGAGTTTTTCATCCTGTAAATAACACCTGTTGCTACTTATTAAAAATGAATAAAAGTGTTTTATAATGGATCAGTTAACTGAATTCAATGCAGGTAGAAAAAGAAGTCATCTACAAACTAAACAACAAAAGGTAAAACGAAGAAGTTATATAGCAACTTTGTTCTCTTGTGGTTACACTATTTAAACCCTTGCGATGTTGAAAAATATTTTTCTATATTGTGGGCTTTTAAAAAAGATAAGAAGGACAGCATCAAGAAGCTTTTAGAAGCACATCTTGGGAAAGCGAAAGAGTGGGGAAAAGAAGAAAGGCTCATGTTTTTTAGGGATGTTTCTCAGAACCACTTGGAAGCATTACCGAGAGGAGGAAAACCAGTGAGAAGAAGAAAACATAAACTTTGTACTTTAAGGTTATACTGTTCCTAATGTTTCTTAAAAGATAAAACAAGATTTTACAATAATCTAGTTTTTTTATTTACTAATTAGACTAATTTTTAATGTAAAATCAGAAATGTCCATAAAGAAATTGGGGTTTATACGATTTGTAGAAATGGGAGATTTCCTTAAATATGTATTATGATTTCGTTAAAAATATTAATACTTTCCGCTAGAGTAGACTTATCGGCTTTTGCATCTAGATAACTGATTTATTGGAACTCTGTCTTTATACCACTCTTACCTTGCTTGCACCATTTGATATTAGTTTATCAGCAGCGTGACATATAGTGCCACATGTATCGGCCATATCGTCTATTAATATTGCAGCTTTGTCTTTAACATCTCCAACTAGCACCATTGAAGCTACTTCGTTTGCCCTTTTCCTCTCTTTATGAATTAAGGCAAATTCTACATTTAGTTTATCAGCAATGGAAGTCACCTGAGTACAAATTAAATATTAGAAATAGGATTAAATCATTGGTTTCCTCATACCATGAGATGGTAATTGGAAAAATTAATATATTTATGAACATTTCAATCATAATTCACACTAATCATTTCTACAAAATCACATTTTCTTAACATACTTATTATGATAAATGGAAATTTAATTAATATTCGATAAATAACCCAAACATTTTATAAATTCTAATCTAGATATTTTACAATTTTTATATTCTATTTTTTTATTTATTAGTTTTTGTCTTTTATAGTAGTTTTCACAATAAATGGTATTGACTGAAGGATTATAATAAAACCAATCCTAGATGCACATCATAAATGTAAAAGGACCTGATTCAGGTAATTTTATTTCTCAGAGAGGGATTGTAGAGGATTACAGCTTACACTTCTTGTTCATTTTAGTCTTTGTATTTCATTGGAAGTGTTCACTTGTGTAACGGCGTGCAATAATTTTATAACATTTATTTGTTATTACCGACATTAATAGCAAAGATTTTATACCCCAACGTACGGAATAGGCGTACGTGGATAAAAAGTAGGTAATAGTGCTTCTTCCAGTGGTTTGTTAAAAGAAGAATCACTTAATGACATTTATTGTATTATTAATTTAATATTAATTTATTTATTTATTTTTAACCAAACAGGCTAGATGCCTTATTACATGGTTAACAATAATTAATTACATCTATATTTATAAATTAATATTAATAACTAATAGTGATGATATTAAAAGTAAAATATATAATCACTAGAAAGTTGTTGAATGTATAGAGAGACAAACACCAAACATTCACACACACTGTGGTTAAGCGAGCGTTAAAACTTGATCTAAAATTAACTTATGAAACCTGGTTGCTGGTAAACACCAATCTATATTAGTTAAATTATTATAATTATTTACAATTTTTAGAATGATTATAAGCGGAGCTTTTGTTGTAATTAAAACCTTTGGTAAATTGAACAAAAGGAATGTTCTAGTACATCGTCCAGGTACATTAAATGGTATCAAGGATAAAATTTCCGGACAATTAATTTTGTTATTGATAATTTTATATAAAACCTAACCTAACCTAACAATATTAATAATATTAAATAATAATAAATGTTTTTATTGGCATATATATATATATATATATATATATATATATATAAAAATACAAGCATACAATGCATATAAAAGACATCAAATACAGCCAAAAGGCTGTAAATATTTATTTTTTAAATTCCTTGAATGGCAAATTGAGAAGACAGCTCGGTACCTTATTCATTAGCACAGTGATATAGTAAGAAAAAGATCCTTTAAACAAAGATGTTCTCTGCATTGGCGGTGTCAGCTTTGTTTTAAATCTTATATTTACGTTATGCACATCTGTGCGAAATTCTATTTTATTGTACACATAGGGAGGAGTAAACTTTTTCATTATTTTGTTAAATAGGACAAGAGCATTTAAAGTCCGTCTCTCTGCCATATTGAGCCAACCAATATTTTTTAAATGGAATGATACATGATCCCTTTTTCTTAGAGAGCAGATACTGCGCACGCATGCATTCTGTAGCCTTTGCAATCGAGTTTTATCGGATTCTAGAAGGCAGGGTCCATAGACCACATCTGCATAATTAGCATGATAGTACAATAGAGTTGCAAAGAACAGTTTTAGTTTTCTTACTTAAAATATTTCTGTTTGTATATATTAATTTTAGAATACTGTAAGATTTTTTTAAGTTACTGTTAACTTGCGAATGAAATTTAAGATCATCATCTACTAACAAACCTAGGTTTTTAACACAGGACTCTATCACTAAAGGTTCATCTTTGACTCTAATGTCTAATCTATTTGCACATCTTTTCCTAGCTTTTGTTCTTCCAAATAATTGTAATTTAGTTTTATGGGCGTTGACTTTGAGGCAATACTTTCCAGATAAAGATAAAGATAAAGCCTAGATGTTATTAGCCCAAAGGGATTATCCTGGATGTATTTCCCTCTAAGATCAGTACAACTGTGCAATGATATAGAAAAACCAGGAAAAAACTTTACATGCTGATCTTTACAATAACTTAATATATTTGTATTTTACAATTACGTCTTATCTATGTATAAAATGTAAACTCAATCAAAGTGAACAGTTTAATAGTGGAGAACTTCCAAGATTTATTTGTTTTTAAGGATTGTTTATTAAATTCAACGTTTATTTATTTCACATAATAAGGTTAATAATGGTTTACAATAAATATTACAAAATAATTCTGTTTTCATTAACTTTGGGTATAGCGAATGCTTATCAAAAATTAAAATTACATAATCGAGTATTCTATTTATGATAAGAAGAGAGAAAATGAAAGGTACGAGTTATCGTCCACCCTGTATAAAAAAGGAAAAAATAATTATTATTTAATAGAATACGGTGATATTGTATCATATTACGAAACTCTGTTAGACAAAATACTTTTTTTTTGTTCAACGTAGAATAAGATACAGAGCGTTGATTTACCTACGATTTCCACACAAACGTGTCCATAACTTCAGAACGTATCAAAACCTTATATCAAAATCTTCAAAAACATGTGAAATGTCCGAATTCGGTATAATATACAGGGGTTCATATTTAAAAATCATATGTTTGGTTTGGATCGGAGTTATACAACACTCTGTATAGTTTAAGGTAATTTCAAAATATGGACCCTAAAAACATCTACTATTTTTGTCAATAACATTTTTTGATATCTTCTAAAACAACCCATATATCGAACTTTGTCATAAGGTTGGTACACCCTGTATAATAAAATATAATTAACATTAGGACTTACCCAATATAACGTTGAATAACAAATCGATTCTGTAGAAAAATGGTGCTAAATCAAAAATAAAATACTTACCCTTTTGACTCCTCCGGCGTCAGGTGAAACGATGATAGAATTTTTCCAATCTTGTATATTTTCTTTGATCCAAGCCAACACAGCCGGTTCGGCGTATAAATTATCGACGGGAATGTCAAAGAAACCTTGTATTTGCGAAGCGTGAAGATCCATAGTAATAATTTGATCGGCCCCAGCTACGGCGATCATATTAGCCACTAATTTAGCTGAAATGGGTGCTCTACTTTTATCTTTCTTGTCCTGTCTAGCGTAAGGGAAACACGGTATGACAGCCGTCACTCTGCTAGCCGAAGCTATTTTACAAGCGTGAATCATGATCAACAATTCCATTAAATTGTCGTTGACGTTCCCGCTTCCCGATTGCACTATGTAAACGTCTTCTCCACGAACTGATTCGTTGATTTCCACACATGTTTCTAAATTACTGAATTTCTTTGTTTCGACTTTTCCCAATTCAATACCCAGAAAATCGACGATTCTTTGCGCGAGATCGTGATGAGAAGTTCCACTGAACACTTTTATATTTGGCATGATTGTTGAGCGCTTTGCACTAGGTAAAGTCAGTGGTTCTTTTAATACTGACGACATTCTTCAAAACATAAAGGAACTACCTGCAAATGGCAAAATCTGGTACTTTTTTGCAGTCAAACAGGGTCGGTTTGTACCTTCAAACGTATTTGCAATTAGACGAAAATTAAATAATGTATTTGTAAACAATTTGTACGACTGACGTTTGAATCAGCTTTCATCTGTCACATTAACAGATTAATTCATATTCTTAAGAAAATGTCTTTAAAACACCATTTTAATCAAATTATTTGTGATCGGATTCCAAATATATTTTTCTCGGTCACAGTACATAATAATTAGAACAAAATCGGCCATGCAGTTTTATAATGTACAAAATTTATTATATAATAAACCACTCGTTTTTTCTTGAACAAGATTCTCACTTTCAGCCATATCTTATTTAAAAAGATAAAACAAAACTGTTGATATTAAAAATATGTATATTACTAATGTCCAGTTCGTAATGTGCTTCACACAAAAAAGCTTGATAGAAATTATTTTTTATTTTTTGTTTATTTATTTTAACTAATTTTGTAACTTTTTTGGTCCTCTTCTATAGTCATATTTTTCATAAAACTCCTTGGATCAGCTTAAAAACACAAAATATATGAAAATAAATATTAAAAAAATGGAAGAATATACAATATAATACTGCACATTGCATAAAATATATAATATAGAGAATAACACAGTAAATCCTACTGCTACTGTGGTTCAGATATCATCTTTTCAAAGAATAAAAGTAAATTTCAATCAAACCAACACCTACCAACCCATTTTCAATTTTATATTAGTAGGTAATTGATTTTCTTCTATATTATAAATTACCCTCTGTTATAAAAATTAGCGCTTACAATTCCATGACACATAAAGCAGTTTAAATTTTTATGGATAAAATTAATATATCTAGAGTTAAAGTTTAAAAAACGAATCGGGAAGCGATGAGTTTTTTAATGGACGAGTGTCACAACATCCATATGAAATAAGTTATTTATAATATTTTTTATATTTTGCCATTTTATCATTTTTTAAATTAATTTATTATTTGTATGTAAATTACGAAAATTTTGATTACAAAAAGTATGTTGGTAGCACTGTCTAATTTATAGCTTTTGACAGTTTTGAAATGTAAATTATCAAATGTTAATGTTTTTAAATATTTTAAAATTAATAATGCACCAACAATAATATATTATATAAGTAAAAGATGGCATTCATATTCACAAATACTTTTTTAAAGAACAATATAAAATAAATAAATTGCTATTAACCAAAAATGTCATTGTCAGTAGATACTTCACTCATGTTGCCAACCATTTAAAACAAAAATTTGCGTGCGTAAAAGTTACATTATGATACGCAAATGCATTTTATAATGAATATTTAAAAAAAAAGTGCAAAATATAAAAATAAGGTAAAATGACACAACAAATATTTTCTAAACAAGCTAAAGAAATTAAATTTTTTTTAAAACTGCATATCATAAGCTATGGATTTTCCACAAATAAAAAGTTGTTTTAGAGAAATATACTAAACTAAACTATACCAATTTTTTATGAAGTTTGATAAAAATTATTTAAAACAAAAATTCTCGTGGGCCAAACAAGACCTGTGTACTTAAATTGTTCTTGGAATACGTTGAAATATTTCACTTATCTTTTTATAATAATGACTAGCTAAGAAGCTTCAGAAAGTGAACTCGGAGGCAAAGTCGTTAATTGTGGTCAAGAATACAATAGCCTTAATACTATTAGACGAGAAAAGGGCAGATGAATAACGTTTTGTTCTTACGCCATCACGGATAGTTTTTGAATTAGTCAGGTAAAAATCAATAGATATGGAAAGGAGTAATAACTCACGAAGGTTTAAGTGATTTATGTTTAAAAGATATACGAAAAATGTAAGGGTAACTTATAAAATTTTTAATTATTGACTTTTTTATTGTTGAAATGAGTACAAAATAATTCCAGGTAAATATTCATCCACTAAAATGTATAATCCCTATACTAAGAACTAATTATTCTAGGAAGTAGCCACAATAATAAACCCCAAAAGTTTAATAAACCATTCTTAAATCAGGTTTTATTTCTCAATTACAGTAGAAAAAATTTACCTTTAAAGTACGTTTCACAATAAATCGTTGACTTGGTACCTGCTCTTAACTGCTCTTAAGGGATTACTAATAAAAGGTGGTTAATATTTCTTCGAACATTTACAGAAAGGTATTATTTATTTTTGTCCAGGAAGATATATACGTATACGTATACGTAAGTTTCAACAGTTTTGTTTAATTTCAATTAATAAATAAACTTAAAATTTGTTTGTTTGTTTTTAAAAAATTTCGTGATTTTTTTACAAAATAAATTTAAGTTTTAGTAAATGTTACTGAGTTTTATTTAAATCTATTTTGAAAACCGGATTACGGATCTGTTAATGTTTACTGTACAGTGAGAAATTTATAACCTTTCATTACTAATCCCTTAAGGTCAGGTACCGGAGTCAACGAATTATTGTGAAACGTACTTTACCTACACTGACAGCGAACAATAAACACAAACTTTATAGACCTCATCCTTTTCTACTAAACTACTAACTTGGTATGACGACAGGTTAAAGGTCATTTTTTTCTACTGTAAAATGAAGTGGATATAAGAACTGTAATACACCAAGACGTAGATAAATGGTCGGCCATTTTTGTTGGTCTAAATTTCGAGAATATTTTAATATCGATTTTATGAGACATAATTTTAGCATTAAAAATATGATTAAAGCCCTATAGCCTGGTTCACAGTTATTATGCAGCATTGTGTTTATGGACAACGGCGTTGCCATATCGGCATGTTCTTCGAATTTGGTTCCAACTGGCGCGGGAATATAACTTGCCATTGTGTTACTATTATTATTTAAATGTTGACTAAAGTATTCATTTGAAAATCGTTTAGTGAGTAATTAAGAATATTTATAATTATGCTTTTAGATAAATTTTACCAATAAATTTAAACAAAGCGGCAACAGTGTTGAATATTCGCCCATAAGATTTACATTGGCCTATGCCGGCCACACTGCATAATAACTGTGACCCGGAGTATAGAGCTTTAGCTTGAGAGTTTTATTTCTCAAATACACTTCTCAACAAATGAAGTGAATGTAAGAAAAATATTCAATGGTAATATACCAAGACGTTGATAAATAGTCGGCTATTTTTCAAGAATATTTTAATATCAATATGCCAACAATCAATCGGTCAGTGAATAAATTTAGAGTTTTAGCAGAGATGGCGACTCGATAGAATTTCATGGCAAGATCTTTGGCTCAAATTTGGCGCCAATCCTCAAACAAAAGTAGTACAAAAATGTTTCTGTTAAAAATATCAGTCACAAACAACTAAAATAGTACCGTTATGTCGTGAACATAAATAAATATTACATGAAATAATGGAATAGAATTTATATTTTAAGAAATAGAATACAGCGCCATCTATTGGGTGTATTTGCAACCTAGATGTCAAACGATATTGAAGAATTTTATCGATGAATCAACTTACACCGGTATCTATGAAACCTTCATAAAACTATGAAGATTCAATCAAAGTAAATAGTTTAATAGTGGAGAAGATTTTTTGTTCATTAACAACTTTCAATGGTTGTTTAGTTTTGTTTTTTATCGCAAATGTGTAGTATTTGAATATCATTAGTGTGTATGGGTGAGTCTGGATGTTCAAGTAGGTGTTTTTCATAGTTTGACTTATCTGGTATTTCATATTTTGCTGTTACGATTTTGGAGACATTCTTAAAATCCTATATGACGTCAAAATTATAGACGCGCTGAAAGAAGGGTTTTGTTTGAACTATACATATTTGAGTAGCTAGTTTATTGGCTTATTATCTGCAGTGGCAGTAGTGGTATTTTGTAGTAATTATTTGAATCTATGTTTCCTACACCTTTAATTGTTTATTACGATGCACACATTACAGTAATCTTGTATGTTTTGTACAATTTCTGGATATACCTATATAACCCGAGGTTATAATAAGTCTGCCTATAGATGATTTGATCATTTGATAATTTAATACCTGCTAATTTGACCCTTCCTTTTATTTTCACGAGAGTAACCTTATAATTGAAAAAATCAATAAGAGCTTAACGATAAGGGAAGGAACAACACATAGACAGGCGGAAACTACTATGTAGTTTAACAATAATTACACCTTAACGATTATCCCCCAATAATCGTGATCAGTCAGGCACGAAACAATCACTGTTACACAGAATTTGATCGCAGCAAGAAGCATCGACGCGGACGCTCCGAAATAATTGAAAAGCCGGCATTATTGGCGCGAGAAAGTTTAGGACCACACCTGCAGTGAACACTCGTTGGAAGCTATTATAGCAAAGCAGAAGAACAATAAATGCGTAGTTTAATTTTAATCGATGAATAATTCAAATTGCTTTTCCGAATTCCTTACTCTGCCAATTTTATTTAGCCATTCCAGGACATAACGCAAATATTTTTTTCTTTAATATGTCAGCAATGATCAAAATAACGCAGTTTGCATGTAGACACTGTGGGTAAAATGTTGCTTGTAGAATTTAATTTACCTGTGAGGATTTTTGCAATATTTTGAAAAAAACGAAACATGTTTCTTTTGTCTTGTTTTATGTTTTGAGATTAAAATAATGTTAATTTGATTAAGAAAATTGTTCTGTTTTGTTTAGTTTTCATTTAATTTTAAATTTGTGTTTTTCCTTAGGAAACAAAATCTGAAATAGTAATATTAATAATTCAATTCAATTCAATAATTCAATCTTATTTTATTTCATTATAGTTAAATAAGTTTTATGGCAAATCATCAAAAAAGCCTAGTTTTACGTACATAATTATTTCCGTAGTATTACTGTCACAAAATTTAGGGCGTTAGGCCTTTTTACCCAAATGTCCGGCCAATCTGACTGGTTTATTAGGTTAGACGACCTGGCAACTCTAAGTGTGGTTATAGAGCGCTGTTAGGCGTGAAAAAGGGGACAAGTACATTTTTGATGAAAACGGGATTAAGTCAAATATGGGTTAAAAAAGTATGTATTAGTTGTGTGTAAAAGGGGACTAGTCAATGTATAGTCCGTCTAGAAAGTATCCGGAAAAAAGAATGCACAATTATAATTTTGCAGTATATATTTTTATTATTTGAATTATAAAAAAACCACAAACAATTCATCTCATTTACTTATACAACCTCCATTTAATTCTAAACACTTAAGTAAACGT
Source organism: Ophraella communa (assembly GCA_035357415.1). NCBI lineage: Eukaryota > Metazoa > Arthropoda > Insecta > Coleoptera > Chrysomelidae > Ophraella > Ophraella communa. Next base: position 12,394,627 of record CM068981.1, on the reverse strand, counting down.
CCAGGTGCACCAGAAACTAGGTCACTGCCATAATGCTCGGTGATGGTGGTCCAGGCCTGTAAAACCGAACGAATCAAACCTTCTTTATTTCGTGGGGCTGCTCGTTCCACTTCAATCTTCATTAATCTCCATATGTTTTCAATGGGACTAAGATCTGGTGAAGCTCCTGGCCATGGAATTGTTGTCAGTTGGTGTTCTTGCATCCAAGCTTGAGTAAAGGCAGAAGTATGGCATCTTGCATTATCCTGCTGAAAACGCCACCTCTGGATATAAAGCATGAGCAGTTTAAAGAAGACCATTTAAAATATCACAATACTTTGCACTATTAACAGTGCCATCAACTATACAGAGAGGCGTAGCACCACGTTGAGAAATTGATCCCCAAACCATTATTTTAGTGGGAAATTTGAACGGTAACAACTCTCGTCAGATATAAAAATATTGCTGAAATAACACAAAAACAGTAACAATAAATGTAATAAACAAAGTTAAATTCACTGTACAAACTCTTATATCTACAGTGCTGGACAGAATAACTTGTACTAATGATAAAAACACTCATATAGTGAAAAGTGAAAGGACTATTTCAAAACATAATTAATAAACATTGATAAAAGACATTTTAGTTAGCAAAATTGTATGTAAGTTAATTAAGTAAGTTTGTATATTAGTTATAATTAATTATATATAATTAATTGAATCATTGCTTATAATAGTGAATACATAGCTCAAATAATAGAGTCACTAAAAAGTTTAAATTTTAGTTCTTAGAGGTTAAATGAGTATTTAAAAGTTGTAGTAGGATTAGTTTAATAGATTTATGCATAGATTTAGGTTTAATTTGTTTTTAACTCAATTTTAAAAAGTGTACAATGTACATGACTGAAAATAGCGTATTTCAAATCCAAATTTTATAGGGAAAAACCGATATAAAAATAATTTAAACAGATTTTTAGTAAATATAAGGATTTTTATCTTATCAAAGATATGATCAAAAATGTAAAATCATTACCTAATTTTTTGGAAATTTAGGGTATTTTTTTGAAAATGTAAACAGTTGAATGCTGATTTATCTGTCTAAATTGTCATAATCGGGAGAGACTATAAAAGGACCAGGAAATGGAATTTCTTTCTCTTGTTCCTGTTTGATTTACGCATAAAGCACTTACCAATAAAATAAATTTAACAAAATACATCCAGATCACAGCAGAATTTGTAAGATTCAATTCCATCATCCCGATTAGCACAGCCGGCAGACATTTTGAATAAGTAGTTCCCGATTGTATATTACCGTTGGAGCCGATTGTATTGATTCGACATTTTCCGCCTGACGCTCGACATCCAGTAGAAAATACAGAAGACACACATATACGAGGTATGTGAAATAATAAAAAACTTATTTTTGTACGGAATTACCTGGTAAAGGTATCATTCCTTTTGTATAATAATAAAATTTATTTTTTAAATTTGCATGTGATAAGCACGTGAATAATATTATTAGTTTTGTACATTGTCTGTAGCAAGCAACCTTTCAATTAAAATTTTAGTGTGTTATATAAAATTAATATTGAGTTTCTCTTGAATCCTACCCAAGATAAAGAGTCGGATTTCAAAATCAAACAAATAAACAATTTCACTGAGCTAGTTAAATTTTTATAGGGCGTCCAACAATCAAACATAAAATTAATTAATTATTATATCAGTAATCAATTTAAACACATCAAAATAAATAATAAAACAATATAAAACTAAATAAAATAAATCTTTACAAATTGATAAATTAAATAAATAGTAAATTAATTAAATAAATAAACAAAATAATAAAACCTATAAAATTAAATCATTACAATACGTTGCATTTAAGTAAGCTTGTATTAACGTAATACAATTTTTCACTATCCTGTGTTATTATTCTTATTCTTAGGTAAGGGTAAGTCATGTGTGTATTTGTGAAAAAAGAGGTAAATCAAACAAATAACGCTTTAAACATATTTTGTTCCCAAAAACCTACCATAAAAATTTTAATCTATGTAGGAATTGTACATGTAATAACAAATTTCAAGTAGATTATCATTCTTAAAAGCTGTAAAAAAGCATTTTTTTTATCAAATTTTAAATTTTGTTTTTCTTTTTCTCACCTTTCCTGACTTTCCCCCTTTTTACAGCGAGATAATAGAGAAGATAGGCAATGATGGAGTCTTATAGAACGTCAATGTGAAAGGTTCAAGTTAGAGAGAGGATTTGTCTGATTTTTTCATCTGTTTCCATTTTTCTTTTACTTACTTTCATCCTAAAGTGTGATCGGTTAATATTTTGTTTTGAGTACGGTTTTTCCAAATAACTTCTATTTTCAAATAACCGCTTCGGGTTATTTAAAATATTACAATATTAAAAAATGACAATGCCATATTTACTTCCAAGTTTTTATACATATATCTAACCAGTTCAATAGATTTTTTTATTTACCATCTCCTACAGTATGAATAACTGTTCCGTAAACATATGATTCCAAGATTAAAAGTACCATTGAATACAGAATTGAATTTCTGACAATCAAGCTGATATTTGACGCCTTTTGTGATATACTTAATTTGACTGTAATCCCGGATGTTTTTCTGTTATTAAAACCCCCCGGTCCTCTTTTAAGCGTCGAAACGTTAAGAAATGTTTTCAAACACATGCGTGCTTCATAATAGGATTTAATAACATCTTGCCATTTCTTAACAATGGAAATTATAAGGTGGATTCGATAGGATTATTATATGATACGAAGGTATCAAAAAATCTGTCAAAAATAAGGATAGTTCTTTATACATTTTTTATTTTGTATTCTTTGAAATAAAATTCCTTTTTTGAGTTAGGAGCTGTGTAAATTAGATAATAACATGGGGATTCTATTAAAAACTATGTATTTATACGAGGCAGAGTAAAATAAAAAGCTTAAATTGCGATGGAATCAACACCGATGAAATTCCTATGATACGTTTGATATGCAGACGCTAATTGTGTTAAATCCATATAGGTAAATGTTTTTTGTATAAAAAATGACATGAGTTAATTTCGACAGTTGAAGTGTTAAAAAAATTATTCGGTTTTAAACAGAAATATGTTCCTCCTCTTGAGCACAACATTTTTTTTTTTTGAGAATATTGATTGAGATTATTGTCTACATATAGAGCAGTGGTAGATCAATTGAAGATAAACATCACAGTTATCCGCTGACGTGTGAGTTTCGCATCAGTTACCAATGTATTTTTCTATGAAGAAATAAGATTATTTTAACAAGAAAAAACATAAGCATTAAATTATAAAGTACATTAGTAGCATTTTCGCATGTAAACTATATTAAATGGTATTGAGAAGAAATGGACCATCAAAAACATTTGCTCCTCTTACCTCTGGATTCGTAATACCTTATTGGAAAATATGGATGCTTTGAAATTGACTTCATTGAAACACCGTAGAGAAAAATACTGACCAAGATAATGGAAAGTTCAAGGTACAAAAAGTGTATTTTGTGCAGAATGTTTGTATTCATTAACAACAGATATCGTCAATCCTCTCATAACAATAACTTAGTCATAAAGATTACTGAAAAAAAAAGATTTTTACATTTATTGAAATTTACTTTAGCTAACCCTTACTCTGTGGAAGTCCATACTGTTAAGAACTTTAAGTTTGGTTCAAAAGTTTTTTTTAATGTTGTTAAATTTTTACATTTTCCAAAAAAATAGATATGTACATTTGTCAATTGTTCGAAACACTTATTGATTATAAAGAGATATATTTTAAAACATGTTTGAGGTTTTGATTATCGAGACACTAATAAGCATAACAAAATGTAGCGATGTCAATAATTTTTTAAAATAAAATTGCCCATCAGAAAAAAGGTCTATAAACTGGTGTAAAGTTTTACCAAAATAAGTTTCCAAATTATTTATTTTTTCTTAAGAAATATAAAAGCATTATTGTTTACAGACAAAAGTTGATATTATTTGTAGTAGATCTCAGATCTTTAATAACTGTAAAAGTTATTATACCGCTCAGTATAAAAGTAAGTCTGAGACAAGCACCGTCCATAGGGTACCTACCTCATGTTTTAACCAAGACCGTATTTGCGGTTATATAATAAAATTTCGAAGAAAAGAAAGAAGAATCTCATTTCTCATCACCTCGCCATGGTTCGTAAAACACACGTACGAAATCGGACAGAAAAAGTCGTAAGTATTTTGTGGTTTAGCCACAAAACATGGAACCATAAATAAGTTCTCTGGTCGGTGATTTAGTTTCTTGGGTATCAATCAAAATGTTTCCATTCACATAAATAAAACAGGTGGTTTTGAAATAGGCGTGAAACCGTAAAAAAACTGAACTGGTTACAGTTTAAATAAAGAAAATGAATAGTGGGGAAAGTGTTTTGTGAGAATCACAGAAGATTGTCTTTAATTTGGTTTATTGTTGGTTATGCCGATTTGTGAGGTTTCAACTTTTTTCAATTTTTTTATTGGATATAATAGTTTAAATAAGTTTCAGATGAAGTTCAGATTAATGTTCTTTAAACATAATATATTTTACGTCTTGAGCAGATACCTAATAGTTTTTTTCATTAAAACACAGTGTTAATTATATGTTTTCTAATATTAAATGTAAGACATTTCCAATATAAAAAACAACTTCTGACCCATTTTAACTGCAAATATATATCGGAACTTAAAAACAAAAACCATATATAGAGTGGTGCTGTTTTCGAGGAAAAATTTCCTTTTATATAAGGCTTTTTTCAGTATACATGTTTAATTAGTAAAATCTTATATAGGGTGTTTAAAAAAAAGTGTTTTTTAAATGCAAATATCGTCGATTTTTTTAATGGAACACCCTATATATTTTTATTCTATCTGAAAGACGAACTCTTTCCCTTTGAGAAAATGTATAATTTGTTAAAGTTTTGAAGAAAAATGAGTGAGTTATTTGGATTTTAATGATAATTGTTTATTAGATAGAGATGTCTACACAAAAAATTACAAAAGAAAATAACATAAACTTGAAAGATATGTACCAAATTTTATTAAAAATTATATAACTTTATAAATTATCTAACTTAATAAAAATTCTCAAGATTTTTTAAGTGTTTTGAGTGTACATTTTGATCTATACATTTTTGTAACCTGAATAAAAAGTTCTGAAAAGAATTTCGCAACATTTCTGGGGTAATTTCTTGGAATGCTACATACATCTCAGTTCTTCTAGAGTCTCTGGAATAGGATTATAACACCTATCTTTGATAAAAGACCAAATAAAAAAGTCTGGAATCGTCAAGTCTGGTGAGTGAGCAGGCCACTCAATTGGTCCAACTCTCCCAATCTACATATCTCCAAATGTTTATGTTAAATAATTTCTAGCCACAAGTGAATAGTGTGGTGGAGCACCGTCTTGCTGAAATTAAACTGATTTTATGATGCCATCTTGTTCCAGTTGTGTATATAGGTAATTTTGTAACATGTCTGTATTGACATTACCAGTAATTGTAGTTTCTTGAAAGAAGAACAGCCCATATATTTTTTCTTTAGAAACGCCATACCAAACGTTCAACTTGGGTAAATCTCTTTCATATTCCTCAATTACTCTTGGATTTTCAGACCCCCATATGCGACAATTATGTTTATTACATCTTCCGCTTAAATGAAAATGAAATCCAGCCTCATCTGACATTATAAGTAAAACATCAGGAACTTCTCTATATAAATCTAGTAATGTTTCAGATAAAACAATTCTGGTTTGAAAATCCCTTTCATATATTTTTTGGTGTATCTGTATTTTATAAGGAGTTTACTTCAGTACCTTCATACATCTCTGATCTTCGGATATTGACATTCCAGTTGTGAATGATACTTTGCGAAGAGATATTCTATTATTATGTTCTTGTAATGTTGTTTGAATAGGAAAGAGTCTATTTAAAAAAATATCACCATTACGTAAATTTATTGTACTAACCCTTACTTTTTGGATGTCCATTTTGTTATTCTTAATCGCCATTACGTGTTTGATATTTCTTCCATTTTGTAGAAATGCAGTGTACCATTTTTTAATGCTGTTTTTTGAAGGTGGATATTTCCTAAATACCTGACGAAATTTTCTTTTGGTAGTAACAACTAATTCATACTTAGGATACAATAACACAGTTTAGGATTTTTCACGTGAACTAAAGCGCACCATTATTGAAAATAAATCGTTATGAATTACTTTGACAGTTTGTTGAATCTATAAAAATCCCAAAGCCTACTTTTACATTAAAACCCGTAGAAGCCTACATAACAGCCTATCCTAAAAAATCAAATGTCACTCATTTGTCTTCAAAACTTTAACAAATTATACATTTTCTTAAAGGGAAAGAGTTCGTCTTTCAGAAACAATAAAAATATATAGGGTGTTCCATTAAAAAAATCGACGATATTTGCATTTAAAAAACACCTTTTTTTAAAACACCCTATATAAATGTTTACTAATTATACATGTATACTAAAAAAAAATTTATATAATAAGAAATTGTTCCTCGAAAACCGCACCTCTCTCTCTATGGTTTTAAAATGCCAATATATTTGCAGTTAAAATGGGTCAGAAACTTCTGGGACACCCGGTATATTAAAACATAGGAAAATTACGGAAAAAGACTAAAGTTTTAGATTAAAATGATTACTATAGTTTCTCATCATCCCTATAATAAAAGCTGGATTTAAGATTATCAAAAAAAAAATTCATTATATTGCATTTGATTTTACAACAAATCAAATTTTACTTTTATAATATAAACTTTTGGATCTAGAAGAATTAAGGCTATGCGGCATTATTTTTTCAATAAAAAAACCTTGATAGACAACACAATTATAGTTTTATTAAGTTAAACAACAATGTTCAATTATAAACAATGCATTCCGCCCTTTATTCAATACTCACCCTCTTCTAACGTAAAATCGAACATATTTAACTTCCTGGATAATTACAATCATTCGTTGTAATGATTCGGGTATGTTATTTCATCCCTCAGACAAGTACCTGTAATTTAGAACTGATCTATTGATTTCCCCGTCTAAGTTAATTGGCCATGTCATTCATGTCAATACTATGTGTGGGAGTAGTACATAAAAGCTTTTACTACTTTTATTTCTATATCCAACTTTGACAATACAATTGAAGGAGAGGCTTTATTTCATGAGAGACGCCGATAAAAATTGATGTTATTGGAAAATATAAAACTTAATACTTACTGTATCCTAATTTTGTTAATACGTAATTATTTCTAATAATAAATTTTTATTTGTACAGATTTAAAAATTTGTTGAACAGCTGTTGAATCTATTTTGGATATAACTTTAATCACATCTCGCTAAAGACACACGTTACAGTAGTAAATATATATGTCGGCGTCAAACACTGAAATCCGTCATTCCTTGAAATGCCTAGGCAATACATGAATTGCCGGCAAACAGTGTAATGGCCCTATCATTACGCTGTTTGCCTAAGTAATTTAGTCATTCCCTGTAATGACTAGGTAAACGCCGTAATTTACTTATAAACGTGCTTTACGCCGTTTGCCTATGTTAGTCAAACATTGTATCCCCACTATTGTTTTATTTGCATGTTATTTTCTATTATCAAGGCTTAAAAGTGATGGCATCGCATTTTGAACGCTTTTATCAAGCACTGGACGTTTACTATAGTGATGATAAGAAAAAAACCTTGAAATACAGAGGAATTGAAGGCGGTAAGTTAATTTTAAAATAATTTTTAAACCCTAACCTCTAAATTGCATGATGCATCAGCCGCTAACTATTTACATTGTTGTCATGTTTAGTACATTTTAGCTAATTCTTTGATACTTATTATGTACTCAATAATGAAATGAATTATAAGAATTTTTAACTGATAAAATATAGTAAAGTTAGGTATATTATTGCAGCAAAAATATAAGGTAGATATTTTTTATAAAAAAGTAATAGGTACAAAATTTTGAAATGTTGTAATTTTTGTCTTTTGCTAATTTCATGTCAAATTTATCCTATTTAGCTTAAAATAAAGCTGTTACAATATAAAATTTGAACTTATATAAGTATAAAGATTTTTAAATTTTAGTTAGTAACGTGTGTCCCACAAATAAGGATAAAAATACTTTTTTTGAATGGATTTCATTTAGCTTGCGCGTAAAAGTTAAGATAGAAATGTGTGAGTTAGGTATTTTATCCTATGACAACTAGTTACAGCTCTATAGCCTCTTAAAGTCGAAAAAAAAATTTTTTTCAACTGTCTCTAATTCAAAAACTACTTGATTAAAGTATAACATGTGATACTAAGCTCCAAAATGCGCAACTTTGCTGAATTTAAACTACCCATCTATCTCTAACCGTTTGCGAAATCCCAATGCTGGTGGCCCTCGAAAAGGGGACACCCTATATACCTATACCCCACTATATGGCTATTTTTTTTTAAATATTGCCTTTATCATTATTTAAAAGTGCACTTAATTATTCTCCTTTCGAAATTTGATTAAACTCCAAAAGATGGTTTAAAAATTTTGTTTGATAAAAAATTTGGCAACTATGTACTTATTTCAGTGATTGCCTATAATCGGCAAACGCTGAAAATGGTTATTACGACGTTTTCCTAAATTATTTCAGGCATTTCAGGGAATGACTAAATTACTTAGGCAAACAGCGTAATGATAGGGCCATTACACTGTTTGCCGGCAATTCATGTAATGCCTAGGCATTTCAGGGAATGACGGATTTCAGTGTTTGACACCGACATATACATACTGTAGTAGTTTATAATTAATTTTTATGTTCTTAACACCCCATCTCTCGGTACCAAATTTAAATATGCTACTATTTAGTTTTAAAACCGTTATTTATTGTAAAAGACCGCATACAGTACAAAATAAGTTTTATACGTGGTAACAAGATGGGATAGTAGTAGGGGTAGGGCTGGGTCGTAAAAAAATAAAGGATGATGGTGATAAAGCGATAATTAAGGGTTGGTGTTGGAATTTCATAAAAATTCCAACTAAAAACCTTTACAAGTAATCAAAGTAAACCCCCTTTTGTGGCGCCTATGCCTGATACCTGTAGACGGCTAGTGTATGCTGCCGTCGACACGACCCTTAGCATTGGTACCTCGTCGATTTCACATGTCCATATAAGGTAAAGTTCCCAAAATATGACCATATATGGGCACGAAATCAGTTCGAGAGTGTGTGATTGCGTCAGCCCAAAGGGAAGGGCGCAGTCCATTTTAGTAAATAAATTTTAGGAGTTAAAAGTCAGTAGTTATTAAGACGAGGGTTAGTTTGTTACATATAGACATTAATATTATATCGTAAAATTCTATGCTTGGCATCAATAGTGTGGTAACTACAGCAGTATATTCACTTATATTCAAGTTTTTAATAATCATATATACAAGAAGTTGAGTTTCATTTAACCAGCAACCTATCATCTTTGAAGAAATGGGAAATTCTTAAAATACAACAAATTCCCGCAATTCTTTTCATGGTCCTTCGAGCCGGATGCTGTAGTTCTTTTAATGGTCCTTCGATGCTGTGCTGTAGTCTTTTCATGGTACTTCGATGCTGTAGTTCTTTCATGGCCATTATAGATTGATTAAGAACTTTCCTCGCTTTATATTATTGGGTGCATTTACATATATGCAATTTGGATTGAAGAATTAATAATTCACTTAAACTTCTTGCCTGAATAAAGAATACCTGGAAGATATTCAAAATCGAAGCAAAACGGAATGAGAAGAGAGAAATTTACCTGTTGAAAAGGATTTTCAGTGAACAGTTAACCTTACATTGTGCATTTGTGACAATTGAGAAACTAACCGTAAGTTTTTATTATTTTTATTCGTTAGTATTCACAGATCAGCAACTGAAGGCCATTATTTGCGTAAATTGTACATCGCTTGTAGGTAGATCTTTTGTGTTTTGTTGATTTGTTTCAGGGAAGAAAGAAGCCGGAGTTGCAGACATTCTTAAACAATTAATAATAAAATTACCTTTGCCCAGAGCAGTGGCACATGTGTTTTTCTTTATTTATAAAAGTATGGCACTTTCTTTATTGAAAAACGATTTTTTCCAATTTTAATTTACACTTAATTATTGTTGAGTTGATTTTTAAAAAAAAACCTTCATTTAATAGAAAAGAAAAAATCGTCGATCTGTGAATACCTCGCACGCGAAAATAGTGAATTGACGTGGTAGATACTTTATTTGGTAAATTTGTTCAAACATTTTCTTTTTACGTGGAAAGTTCTAGAGATAGACTAATTTCTGTTTATTTTTTTTATTTTTTTTATAAATTTGTTTCATAATATAAGGCAGTTTCAAAGTTAATTCTACATTAACATTTCGTAATGGAAGCGTTAGTTAGAAAACGTGCTTGTCAAAAAGCATCGATGGCAAGATTGCGTAATTGGTTCCAAGAGTATAAAGAAACTGAAATTCATAAGTTAGACTTTGAACTTAGAATTAAAGATTTGGATGATACTTTTAAAAAGTTCTGTGAAATACAGGATATTATAGAGGCGGAAATTGAAGAAGAAGGTCTAGAACAGGAATTAGAGGTTAGGGACCAGGTTAAAGACACATACTTCGCGTTAAAGAGAGACTTGCAAAATTCTCTAAATATATTTTTAGACGATCCTAAAACTAACTTAGGGGTAAACAGTCAACATAGTGTATATAGCAATAGTTTAAAATTGCCAGCTATTTCAATACCCACCTTCAGTGGTAATTATGCAGAATTTAATACATTTATGGATTTGTTTGAAGCATTAATTTTAAAAAATGATAGGTTATCAAAAATAGAAAAATTTTATTACTTAAAAAATGCATTAAGAGATGAGCCTTACAAGCTCATCGAGAAGTTACGAGTAAATGAACAAAACTTTGAAACAGCCTTAGATTTGTTAATTTCACGTTATAAGAACGAACGCCAAACTGTTTGCACATTATTTAATGATATTTTAAATTGTACAACCATATCTAGATGTGATGCTGTTACGTTACGACATTTTATTGCAAATGCTAAAGCTACGATTAATTCAATTTATAACTTAAATATTAATAAAGAGGTATTACTAGACAATCTAGTAGTACACATTTTAAAGTCAAAATTAGATTTTAATACGCGAAAAGCCTTAGAGGAATCTGATAATAGTAATGAATTAATGACACAAAAATTTTTCTTTGAATTGTTAGACAAAAAATGTAACACACTCGAAAACTTGGCCGTGCAAGGTCAAAGGTCAGATCAACAAAAACCCTTTCAAAAATCACTTAATTCAAACACATCATTTAATAATAGAGTTGCATTATTTACACAGGGTAAGAATAATGATAAAAATTCGGGTGCCAAACCCAAACAATTTTAAAAAAAACTATCTGAATCTCATTTAATTTCGAAAGTTTGCAATTACTGTAAAGACACTGATCACAAGATATATACATGTACAAAGTTTAGTACGTTGTCTGTTCCGGACAGGCACAATTTTGTGAAAACTCACAACATGTGTTATGGTTGTTTAGGTTCTAAACATTTAATTACAGATTGTTTATCAACTGGATCCTGTTCAATTTGTCACAAAAAACACCATGTTTTGCTTCACTTGTCTAATCACACAAACAATGTTGCCCCGAACTCAAACAGTTCCTCTGTCAATTTAGCTCAAAACAGTTTAGTTAGTTCTAACCCAAATCTGCATGAGCAAACCTTAACACAATTCTCAAATCAATCTCAGCCTCAAGTAGAAAGTCAAACAAATCCTCACCAAGCGTTGCCGCAGTTATCAGCCTTAAACATAAATGGTAGCCATGTTCTTCTGGCCACAGCGAACGTAGAAATTTATCCTAAAACAGGCCCTCCGATAGTAGCCAGAGCACTTTTAGACCCTGGAAGTCAAAATAGTTTTATTTGTTCAGACTTGGTTAGAAGATTAGAAAGCTTTACATTTAATCAACCTTTGCAAGTATCAGGCATATTTAATGTTAGCAGGAATGTTAATTTAATGACCGACATTACATTTTATTCTCTTACAGAACCTAAAAGTTTTAGCACAACATGTGCTATAGTCGAAAAAATAACACATACACTTCCACAGGTGAGCATTGATTTTGAAGCCCTTAACATTCCTCTTCAGTTTAGTGAGCGTCTTGCAGACGCAAATTTTTTTTTTGCCTTCGGAAGTTCAACTTTTATTAGGTGCAGATGTTTATTATTCGCTTTTAAAACCCAACATTCATCGATTAAGCAAAAATGGACCCACTCTTTTGGACACCCATCTTGGATTTGTAATCTCAGGGGTCGTGCCCCCTAATTGTTTAAAACGTTCACGTCATGCCGTTAAAGCCCTTTCCTTTCATGTTTCCTCTTTGCCGGAGCCCCCGGAAGAGCTGCGTATGGATGCTCTACTAGAAAAGTTTTGGTCTCAGGAAGAGCTAACCGCTGCAGAAGCAATGTCCGAGGAACACATTAAAGCAGAAAACATTTTTACATCTACTCTAAAAGTACTTCCTAGTGGAAGATTCAAGTTGATCTTCCTTTAGTTCATGAAAAAGCAAAAACTTGGGTAATTCATTTATCTCAGCAAAAAATAGGTTTTTAACTTTGGAAAAAAGGCTGGATAAGGATGTTATTTTAAAAAATGAATATAAAAAATCCTTAAGGAATACATTGAATTAGGTCATGGGAAAGTAGTTCCACTTGAGCTCCATAATTCCAACCTTGAACACAATTATTTCGTGCCACACTTATGCGTAATAAAAGATAGTAGTACTTCTACAAAGGTTAGGGTAGTATTTGATTATTCTTCAAAATCTTCTTCGCAGCTTTCTTTAAATGACATATCTCTTAAGGGACCAAAAGTACAACCTGAATTATTAGACATTTTATTAAGATTTAGAAATTTCAAATTTGCGTTGACAGCGGACATTGAGAAAATGTACCGACAAATATCTCTAAACCCCAAGTTTCATTTTTTACAAAACATTTTGTGGAGAAATTCCTCATCTGAAAAATTTTCTTGCATACAATTATCTACTGTCTCTTTTGGTCAAAAAAGTGCACCTTTCTTAGCATGCAGGACCCTTAAAGAAATAGCGAACAGAAACCCTCAATATACCGATGCAAAAAATGCTTTATTGTCTCAAACATATGTTGACGACATACTGACAGGAGCCGATTCTCTCCCCGAACTAGAGCACTTATACTTTAACCTTAAACAAATTTTAAATCCATCAGGCTTTACTCTCCATAAAATTGGTTCAAACTCAACGGAGTTTGCAAAGAAACATTCCAACGAGACACAAGAAGACAAAGACCTTAACCTAGAAGAAAATCCTTGTAAAGTTTTAGGTATATCCTGGAACCCTAAACAAGATACGTTACAGATTTGCACACCTTCTACACTTCCAGATAGTAACTTGACAAAAAGGAAGATATTAAGCATCGTCTCACAATGTTATGACCCCATTGGTATCATCAACCCGGTAATCGTTCTTGGAAAGGTAATTATGCAACAGCTTTGGTCCTTAAAGGTTTCATGGGACGAACCCATAACCGAACCATCTGTCATAAAAAATTGGCAGATCTTTAAAGAAAACCTATCATATCTGTCTGGACTCCGTATTCCCAGATGGACGTTATCTAACAAAAAATTATAAATCTTGAACTTCATGGTTTTTGTGACGCCAGTACAATGGCATATGGAGGATGTTTGTATCTTCGAGCCATTTATGAAGACAATACAGCATCGTCCCAACTTATAATAGCTAAATCGCGCGTTGCCCCGCTAAGAAAACCATTAACTATTCCACAACTTGAGCTTTGTGCTATGTCGCTGTTGGCACACCTTCATTCGAGAGTTTTAAATATTCTTAAAGATCAACTTCACATTTCATCATCGATTCTTTGGTCAGATTCTCAGATAGCCTTATCGTGGATAAGGGAAATCCCACTCGCTGGTCAGTCTTTGTTCGTAATAGAGTATCTCAAATCTTGCAATTAACCTCTGTGGAATTTTGGAGACACATTCGTTCTAATCTTAACCCGGCAGATATCTTGTCCAGGGGACAATCATTGCACACATCATCAATCCTTTGGTTCTCAGGTCCAAACTTTTTGTGGGTAACAAGTCAAGACAATAGAGATCATGACACCTTTACTGAAGTTTTAACGCTACCAGAAGAACGAAAGAAAGCTTTAACAACCTTTATATCCCATAATAATATTTGGATAGAATTCATCAATAGATTTTCATCGCTGAGCAAATTAGTTAAGTCAATGTCTTATATATTACGCTTTCTTTCTAATCTTAAAAATAAAAGGAAAAACTCTGAATCTCTTTCCACTGAGGAGTTAGACTATGCGTTGCAATTCTTAATAATACAAGTTCAACACTTTTATTTTTCAGACATTATTCAGTCAATTAAATTAAACAAAACATTGTCAAATAAAAAACTTCGTTCATTAAACTTATTCTTAGATAAAGACAATATGCTACGAGTGGGAGGTAGACTTAAATACGCAAACATTCCCTTCCAACAAAAACATCCCATACTGTTACCCTCTCATAACCATTTTACCTACTTATTAATTCTCCGGGAACACAGACGTCTTGGACATAGTGGACCGCAGAATGTTTTATATAACTTAAGACTTAAATATTGGCCGATGGACGGCCTTAGAGATACAAAAAGAATTATTTATAAGTGTTTGATTTGTCATAAATTCAAAGCCATAACAGCCGAACAGATAATGGCCGACTTACCACCATCACGGGTTTCTCCTACTCGACCATTTCAAATAGTCGGTGTTGATTATGGCGGTCCCTTCTCCATAAAAGCATCTCATTTAAGAAAAGCTCCTATACAAAAATGTTATTTAGCCTTATTCATATGTCTCTCTACCAAGGCAGTGCACCTTGAATTAGTATCAGACTTATCAGCAGAAGCATTCATAGCAACTTTGAAACGTTTCATTTCTCGTAGGGGTTTGCCATCTGTTATACATAGCGACAATGGCACTAATTTTGTAGGAACTCATAACCACCTTAAGGAGTTATATACATTTTTAAGAAATAATTCATGTCCCATCAATGACTATCTACTTTCTTGCTCCATCGACTGGAAATTCATTCCCCCAAGATCCCCACATTGGGGTGGAATATGGGAAGCGGCGATTAAAAGTGCCAAACATCACCTTTCACGAATGTTGAATAATTCCAATTATACCTTTGAACAATTCAGTACAATACTAACACAAGTAGAAGCTATCCTAAATTCTCGTCCGTTGTTTTCTTCTTCTAATGATCCCAATGATCTACAGCCTTTAACACCTGGACATTTTTTGATAGGAGCACCGCTTACTAGTTTCCCTGAAAGGGATATTTCTTTCAGAGCTGAGAACCGCTTGAAATTTTGGCAACGATGCTCATTTATACAGCAAGGATTTTGGAAAAGATGGACAGTTGACTACTTGAACCAACTTCAAAATCGCACTAAATGGGCGTCCCCTCGTCAAAACCTAAAAATTGATGACATGGTGCTCGTTAAGGATGAGGATTCACCACCCTTAAAATGGCCCTTAGCCCGAATTGTTCATATCATACCTGGAAAAGACAATAAAGTCCGTGCTGTACAAGTTCGGACTTCTTCAGGCATCTATACTAGACCGATTGTTAAGATCGTTCCTTTACCACATAATGACAATGATAGCCCCAATTAGTTATTAGGAAGCTATCAATATTTAATTTGGTTCCTTCTAACCTCACCTCACCCACACTTAAACACTAACACTTTACATTCTCATACACGTCCAAATAAGTGCATTATACATTCTGACAGTCCTTCACAGTATTGCCGGGCCCAGTATGTTGGAATTTCATAAAAATTCCAACTAAAAACCTTACAAGTAATCAAAGTAAACCCCCTTTTGTGGCGCCTATGCCTGATACCTGTAGACGGCTAGTGTATGCTGCCGTCGACACGACCCTTAGCATTGGTACCTCGTCGATTTCACATGTCCATATAAGGTAAAGTTCCCAAAATATGACCATATATGGGCACGAAATCAGTTCGAGAGTGTGTGATTGCGTCAGCCCAAAGGGAAGGGCGCAGTCCATTTTAGTAAATAAATTTTAGGAGTTAAAAGTCAGTAGTTATTAAGACGAGGGTTAGTTTGTTACATATAGACATTAATATTATATCGTAAAATTCTATGCTTGGCATCAATAGTGTGGTAACTACAGCAGTATATTCACTTATATTCAAGTTTTTAATAATCATATATACAAGAAGTTGAGTTTCATTTAACCAGCAACCTATCATCTTTGAAGAAATGGGAAATTCTTAAAATACAACAAATTCCCGCAATTCTTTTCAGTTGGAATATGATAAGACGCATAAAAATTTGTTAATAAAACAAAATCAATGTTTAGTTCCTGTATTTCTGGTAAATTGAATATTTTTATTATTATTGTTGAATACCTGTTTGAACATTCAATGTCTGTTGTCTTATTTTTTTGTAATGTTTCTACTTATATTTACTTGTTGATTAACAATATTCATCTTCGTCATTTTCTTTTAGGAACTCATGTTTATTTTGTTTTTTGAGACTTTTTATATGAATATTAACTCTTCTGTTATAACTTTTCCCATAATAATTCTGACTAATTTTGAGTATTATGCTACTATAATAAGTTATTAGTATAATTTATAGATTTTATGTGTGCTGTGTGCTGTGCTGTGTGTGCTCTATTTCATTTTCATAAGTTTAAAAGGGCCTTGATGTATGTATAACATTTTCTAACCTTGAGGAGAGGAATCTGCCACCATAAAAAAATA
The DNA here is from genome assembly GCA_035357415.1 of Ophraella communa. NCBI lineage: Eukaryota > Metazoa > Arthropoda > Insecta > Coleoptera > Chrysomelidae > Ophraella > Ophraella communa. The sequence goes on along the minus strand of CM068981.1, from coordinate 12,377,736 downwards.
TAAATAAATGAATAGAAGTAGATTCTCTCCGCTCCTACAACTGTAGCTGGGTAGCCTCCTGTATAGGACCTCAGTACCTTACGACTGTGTCGGCTAACAAACCTTCTTCAGTTTTGTTTGATCCGAGTGTGTCATAAAAATGAAATATATACTAAGTGACATAAAAATCCAAACCCCCAGTTTAAATGATTTTATTTTTATAAAATTTGGTGAATTTATTTTACTGAAATAAACAATTGATAAAATTTTCAGTCTTATCAGTTGAAGATTCCGATTTTTATACTACTTTTTTGAAATCAACTAACAATCCAAAAATGAATATTGTAGCCGTAGTAAAGATCCAAATTTTGCGGATTTTGGTTCTTGACATTCTTTTCGATTGGTTACGATGCTTAGGGTACGGATACCTGTACGATTTCGTCAACTTAGTTAGTTTGATAGGGGTCGTATAGTGGGACTTCTGGAAGCTGGATTTTCTTTTCAGGAAATTGCAGTTAGAGTGCAAAGAAGTGTAGACATCGTGGTTAGGTGTTGTCAGGCATGGCTTCGAGAAGGCCATACGTAAAAGAGCAAGGGGCTCTAAACGCCCCCGTAGAAAAACAGACCGTGAAGATCGCCGCCTAAGATTATTGGCCTTAGATGACCGTTTCTCCACTACCAGGTTCATTGCAAATGAATGGTTGCAGAACACGGAAGACCTATTGGCATGCGAAGTGTTTACCGACGAATAAGATGTTTTGGCCTTTTCATACCGACCACAATGTGTCCTCCCTTTAACTCCAGAATACCGACGTAATCGCCTTAAGTGGTGCAGAGAACGGTCACTCTGGGATCAGGAATAGAACAGTATTGTCTTTAGTGACGAGTTTCGATTTTGTTTAGGCATGCACGATGGTCGAGCGAGGGTTAGAAGACGACGTGGTGAAAGGAGAAATCCATAGTTTTGTGTTGAAAGGCATGTTCATCAAACTGTTGGAGTTATGGTGTGGGGTGCTATAGCTTATGGTTCGAGATCACCTTTAATCAGAGGTAACATAAACGCGCAGCGTTATATCCAAGAAGTTTTAGAACCCCATCTTTTTCCCTATCTTGACACCCTGGCTAATCCATCTTTCCAACAAGATAATACCACATGTCGCAAGAGTCACAATAGACTTCTTTCAACAATTGTTATCTTGGTCACCAAGATCTCCCGACTTATCCCCAATTGAGCATCCCCGATTGAGCATCCCCGATTGAGCACCACAGGAGGACATTGACCACCTGATCAGAAGCATGCCTAGGCGCGTTGGAGAATGCGTAACACATCGGGGTGCATCCACACATTATTAAAGATAAAAGGGCTTTAAAGCAATGCATGAAAATTTTATCATTTACTTATATAAAAAATTTTATAAAAATAAAATCATTTAAACTGGGTGTTCGGATTTTTATGTCACTTAGTGTATTTACAGTCAGCACATTGAAAACTTCTTCCATGATATTTTATAAATAAAGTGTTTGTTTATGAGATGATTCAGTAGTCTGGTGGTCAGTATATAATATATCAGTATAATATATCAGTATACAATATAATAAAACAACCGGCATAGTATAGATACATGAGTATTTATTTACATGATAAAAAAAGATGATCTACATGAATAAAGCTTAAAGTCGTAAATAAAATTTACCTACGAATATATTAAACCTAATCTAGAACTAAAATTATTTAGTTTTATAATAGGCAATTTGAAGAACCAGTGAACTAGTTACTAATAATAATAATATTGATTCACATAAAAATTTTACATAAAAGAAAATGATGGTAAATACCTAAAAATATGTTTGGTTATTCATTGCATATGGTAATGCTTAAGTATTTTTATATATTTGTAATATCTATTCAATTTAATTATATGTACCAAAAACCTAACCTAACCAAAAACTTAACTGGATTTAATAACACTATAATAGTCTCCATAATTCTTCCTGTTTGCATCCATTTACTGATCCACTAAATGAACCGCTATAATGTTATTATAATTCAAATAAAATAAAACTAAAATAAATGGAACACGTGCTAGATATCTAGAAATGCATAATTACACAGATATAAATGATAAAACTGAGAAATGGACTAGTTTTAAAATTCTTTTAAAGGTGGACCAAAATAAAGTTGAGCCATTGAGTAACAATTTATTACACAATGGTTGAGCTTAATTTAAAACTTTTATGTTTATGTTATAAAACCTAAAAAATAAATTTGTAAATGTTATACATATTACCAAACTATTTATTAACTAAATACATTAAAATAGCACGAACACCACTAGCTTTTTATAATTATTTCACACCACAATTTCTCTACAATATTCGCGTTAGTTCTTCAGCTATTTTTAAATTTCATCAATATTATGTCATCCTCCTCTCGGACCTGAAACAAAAAGTATTATTATTGTTCTTGCATTAGTCACAATGAACTAGTGTTTTATGGAACTAGCTAGGGGGGGACAAACCCCCGAGGGCCCGGACGCCGAAGGGGATTCATATGCGATTAAGGAATATTGTGCAATTTGAAATTTAAGTGAAAGAGAACATACACTAGCTTTGTTCGTATGAGTAGAACAATCAGCGTCCGTTTCCAACTGCAAATCGCATGCGCATTGATTATTATTTGGCTTTCGAAAATATTTAACGCACATGCGATTTGCAGTTGAAAACAGTTGCTGATCTTTCTACGAACAAAGCTATTTATGTTATGTGAACTCAATAGGTATATTACTTTACATGACTATTTGAAAAATAAAATAAAAATGTGTAATGTGTGCTACAACAATTTTTAATTTACTCCCTTTCTTATTAAAGGGGTACAAATCTAAATCCAGTACTCCTGTTTATAGATTATAAAAAAAATTTGGTTGAATTAGTGTGTAGCGGTAGTAGGGGCCCGATGAGCTTTTATCCCCGAGTTGATGTCCAGCTCTGGGCGGCCATGGAAATATCATAATTTTCACAGTCAAGAAACAAGTGTTAATACATTTTTTATTGTATCATTTACATTTAAACATGTTTTTGTGCAGTAGGTACGTTTGTTTGATTTTTCATTTTTTAGGTGTTATTTTGAGAAACAAATGATTACTTTACTTCAAGAACAAGTAGCTCAAATTGTCGTCTTATACTTAAAGATAAATGATATCAGCAATATGTTGCTATAGTTATGGGAAACAACCAATGTAGCAATTCCAGAGATATTTCGAGAAAATTGAGGTTACAATAGAAGATCAGTCCAGGAAGTCCTTGTTGTGTGATCGGTAATAGTTGAATATAATTAATACGATTAGAAATATACTAGGGGATTCTAAAATGAGATCCAAAATGCTTGATATTGTCAACCAGGCACCTTGTGGCACGTTTAAGCTACACCAGAAATTAAGATATTCATAACTGGGCTAATATAATTTTTACTGATGAATAGAGGTTTTTACTTTTTGGATCTAGTTTATAAACCCACAGCAACTCAGGCTAGTGACGGAGATACTAACTGATCACTGGCGGTCACTTCCTTTTCTTCTCTTAATCAATCCCATTTCTCCAATTTTAGCAAATATTTTTATGGATAATTTAGAAAACATAATCTTTAATTCTAGTTATAAAAACAATATTGTATTTTGGTATAGATATGTTGATGATGTGTTAGCAGGATTTGTAGGTAGCGAACGACAGTTAGATATATTTTTTAATTATATTAATTTTACTTTAGAAGTTGAAGAAAATAATTTAATTAATTTTCTAGATTACCAACACAAACAGATGTAACCATACCGTATAATTCAAATCATCCTATAACACATAAATTAGCAGCTTATAATTCTATGATACATAGGGCATTTTCAATTCCAATGAACAAAATTAACTTTGATTAAGAAATTGATATCATAAAACAAATAGCTACATCTAATGGCTACCCAATTCATTTGATAAATACATTAATTAATAAGAAAGAACAGACAGTGTCACTAAAACTAATATTTCCTAAACAAACTAAAGAAATTAAAAGTTATAAAAATATTACATTTTGTGGAAGTATTTCCAATAAAATTTCAAAAATAACATCTTTGGCAACATCAGCATTAATATCATTTATAACAAAAAATAATATTGGTACAAAATTGTTAAATGTAAGAGAGCATATAGATTAAAACAACCAGATTAAATTATGCAAAACACCTACTTGAACATCCAACCTCACTCTTACACACCAATGACATCCAAATACTACACACTTGTAATAAAAACAAAATTTAGATTTCCTTGAAGAACTTGAAATAAAAAGACATCTAGCAGATCCACAATTTAAAGTTGTTAATGAACAAATAAATCTGGGAAGTTCTCCACTTTTAAAGTGATGTTTGCTTTGATTGAGTCTTCATTTTATACATAGATAAGACGTAATTGTAACACAAATATATAAGTTATTGTAAAGATCAGCATGATATAGTTTTTCCTGGTTTTTCTATATCATTGCACAGTTATACTGATCTTAGAGGGAAGTACATCCAGGATAATCCCTTAGGGCTCATAACATCTAGGCTTTAATATTGTTATGTCTTATTACTTCCATACTTGGTCTAGCCTTATAACTACCTAATAAACATCAGGTACCTAGCTACAAATAAACAAAATGTAACTTCAATATGTCAATCTGACGATGCTAAGTCTAGCGAAACGGCTGTCATTAAGGTTAAAAAAGCAATTTTTTAAATAAATATTGGAAGTTTTGTTAAAACGAAGTGTTTTTTATTATTCTTAATAAGATGGACTTCCAAAAAGTAAGGGTTGGTACAATCAATTTAATATGAAAGATTGATTATGAGAAGAAAAGGAAGTGGAACATCAGAACATCAGTATGGTATCAGGAGAGGGCGTTCCACGATAATGGCAGCACATAAGGTTAAAGAGATCGTCAAAGAGTCTAGAGAAGGGTAACACAAACACTTAGGAACATAATTGATTCGTATTTATGTTATAGAGATATAATAATAGGATGCGAATCTAGAAGGAAAGTTAATGCCGGAGTGCCACAGGGATCAGTCCTAGGACCTCTGCTGTGGAACATTCAATATGATGATGTATTGAGGCTACCACACCAACAAGGGGTTTATAGCATAGCTTTCGCAGACGACCTTATCATGATGATAGAAGCGGAAGATAAGGAAGAGCTAAAGGAAAAAGCTGAAGGAGCGGTAGAACTCACATTGGAATGGATGAAAGATGTCGCTACTTAGAAGTAGCGACAGAAAAGACACAGGTTGTAATAATGAATGGGAACAGAAACAGAAAAGTCGAAATTAAAATGGGAGAAACAGAAGTGGAAAGTGGGACCTAATAGACAACAAACTTACGTTTGGAAAACATGTATAGTATGCAAAAAATAAGACGGAAGTCAGACTAGCAGCTTTGACCGGGTTGATGCACAACATCAAAGGGCCTAGGGAAAAAAAGAGACAAATGCTGTATGGAGTAGTGCAGTCGACGTTGCTTTACGGAGCACCAGTGTGGTATGAAGCGATGAAAATAAAAAAGTACAAAGCTACGCTAAATAGTATCCAAACAAAAGCCTTGATGAGGGTAATTAGTGCTATATCCACAACAGTGACACAGGTTGTCACTGGAGTCCCACCAATACATCTTCTAGTGGAAGAAAGAAAGAGAATTCATGACAGAGCAGATAGCAAAACAAAAATCGCGAAAGATGAAGAAAGAGAGAAAACATTACTCCAGTGGGAACAGGAATGGAAAAATCAAGAGAACGCAGGGAAAAGCACATGGACAAAGGCATTAATCATAGACATCAAGGCTTGGACGAAATGTAAGCATCGTAACGTAGATTACTACCTGACCCAATTTCTTCCTGGACACGGTTCCTTTGGAACATACCTAAAAAGAATTCAAAAGATCGATAGCGAGGAAAGCATCATATGTGGGGAAGAGAAAGACGACCCGGAACATACGGTCTTAAAATGTCCAAGGTGGATAAACATCAGACAACAAACGGAGGGGCACATAGTATAGGAACGCTCCTTGACAAGGAAGGTGGAATACTATGCGGGGGAATATTTGGCAGTAAAGTGTTTTCGAACCAATCTTAGAACAATTCGGCTGTAGTATCCTTGTGGTAATCCAACGAGGAATCTTAAATGTTCTTCGTCGAAAGTCCCAAACTGTACATAGGTTTCCAATTGATATCCTTATCTCAGAGGAATTCCTTAGTCTTGTTTGCAATGATCTGATAGTAAGCACCAAGTTTTCTTCGTATATAGAGTAGATAGTTCTTCTTATCAAATCTTTATCACCGTCATAAGTGGTTCTGGAAACACCACTATCGTTTCGTTTTCGTGTCGGATGAATTGGCCTCGAAATGTGAACTCTCACTGATGATTCCGGTATCCCTGTCAAATCGCTGGTTTCTCTTACAGCAGGAGTAAAAGCCCAACCCCTTTGGACCAGCTTCTGATGAACATGTCTGACGATTTCTTTGGCATCAAGAGATAAAACTCGTCGTCGAACAGGAACAGTAACACAGGGCGCCGCTGATGCAGTTTCCCAAGGACGAAACATTTTTTACAAAAATTATTAAACAGCACAGACTAACCCTCACTACGGGAACACAAATATAAATGATTATACTCAACCCAAATTATACAAATACAAGAACCGATCCTGTGTGCAAATTTTGACCATAACCAATAAACCGTGACAGACGATCGCCATAAAAGTGGTTTATTACCATCAGTCTTCTTTTATTGTAGGCACTATATTGTTGAACACACTTTACACATAATTTTAATAGTTTCGTTTCTCCAGTTATTATCACCCTCTTTATTTTTCCTTTCGGAAATAAGAAACTGCTCCACTTTTATCTTGATATATAAAACTTGGATCCAAGAAAGAGAGAGAAAAAAGAAAAAGATGTAAATTCTCCATCAATTTTGCCTTTGAAGTAGGTTTGACTGTAATGGATTTAGATTAATTTGCGTCGATGATTATAATCGATAAGGGTTTTATTGTCTTTACACTAAAATATCGCAACTAAACATTTCTTTTAAAATTATTAAATTCTAATATGACACAAGTATTTCGTTAGTTAGTTTACTAAAGTAATGACCCGACATGCTTTCATCCCCTTGTTATTATCAAGATACTGTTCAGATAAGTATATATGTGACATATAAATCTAAGGGTACACGTAACCCCTGTCAACAAAAAAGCAGGTAAAATCACTATAGATCCTTTTGAATTCAAAAAAATCACTCCCTGCTCGCTACTGTGTCTACTGTAAGTACTGACACTTCGACAATGTTGAAAAGCACTTTTTTAAGGTTCCTGAAGAGTGGTCCAACTGTTTATTCGCTTAAGTCAGTTGAAAAAGTTATCAAAAACTTTTTGGCTTACTGGGCTTGAAACTGATATGTTTAAAGTTGTCTAAACGGTGAATGGGGATCTATTTTTCTATTTTACATGTGATCTATACCGACAAAAGGGAATTTTGGCTATTATGTTTTTAGAAAAGCAAACAGAAATTGACACTCGGATTTTTTCGGATGGATTATTTGTAAATTGATCGGTAAAGTCGAATAACATTCTTCAGAATTCTTCCAAATTAAGTAATATGTTTACTATTACTTGATCTTTTTTGTAAAAATCTCTTAATCTTGCAAAACGTAAGTGGTTTATACTTTATTTAAATAAAAACAGAAAGAGAAAGAAAACGGAGATATACACAATTTTATTTTCTTCAGCTTTGACAATAAATCTTCCTTTTTCTTTATTTGTACAACAAAGAACGAGGAATATTAAAAAATTTTAGTTTAAAGTGGATAGCAGGATTAAATATGACTACCTGCACCTGGTCGGGCCCCTTTGGGTCTCACAAGACTATTCATTATACAAAATAGAGTAAAACAATAGAAAATATGTGCTAATCTAATAACAATATTCCCTTTTGAATTCAATTCAACTCTAGCCATGGTATTATCATCTGAAAAAAAAGTCCTATTTAAGAGCAGTAGGAAAATATATATATTTCTTATAATCTCTGGACTCGGACCTTCCAAAGGTCTAACAAAGGCAGCGATGACTACTCTAATTAAGAGACTCTGACTGATTGTTCAAAGAGAGATAAGGAAATACTGAAGGCTGTAGACTTTTAAAGTAGTTACTTTGCTAACTAAACAAGAATACAGCTGAAAGATTTGTGGAAATAATCATTACTGGCCAACATGTTCGCAGAGGGGAGTACTATATCTTCACTGCTGTGGGCTACCTTGGTAGAAGATCTACTTTGGAGGCTATCCGGAAAAGGTTTTTACGGTCTCGAATATGCAGATGATCTGGCAGTCGTGGCAAAAGGATGATTTTCTAGGGTAGTTTCAGGAATCACGTTAGAGGTTCTAAAGGAAGTGGGCAACTAGTGTGAGGATGAGGGCCTATTGGTCAATCCTCATAAAATAGCAGTGGTTACCTTCCCAAGGAAAAGATCACTACAAGGCTTAAAGCCACCAGCGATCAAGGGGATAGAGATTCCATTTGTAAGCCAGGCTAAATACCTAGGTATAATATTTGACCTGACATACAATAGTATCCACAAATCCAAAAAATCACAAAAAAGTCTACAATTGCCCTTTGGAGATGTAAACGGTTGTGTGGACTCAACCCAAAATGAACCATTGGTTATACACGAGAGTCATAAAACCAATGTTGACCTATGGTTCAGGACTGCCTGACTACTTATTTCAATGAAAATAAACAAATTTGATAAACTTGTCTAATCTAATAATTCCCGACTAGGTCATAGTGGGGTAGATGCTACACCTTTCGAAGCATATACTACGTAGTTTCAATAATTGTTAAAAACCTGGTTTAAAAGGTAAAAATAAAGTTTTGGAGAATCATCGTTAATTTCTTACGAATCAGCGGCATTGCCTTAGCAGTCAGCTACATTGGTCCTTCGAAGCCTTCTAAGAAATTGTCAACCAGATTGTCCAAAATGTCTGCCAGGAATTCTTTAAGTGAAGAAAGAAGAGGTGTTCTTATAAGGTTAAAAAAACGAGCACAAACTGAAGCGGATTTGCTATTCAAAATCCAATTCAAGAGGTCGGAGAGTCAACAGTTCAGGAAAATCAATCTGAAAATCAACTTGATAAAAATGACAGTAATAAATCAGATACTGGGTTAGTAAACCAAATTGAAACTCAACTTGAAAACATTGAAAGCAACAAAGAAAATAAAATAATGAGCAAAAGTTTAAGTCGTAGAAGTAAGGCTTCTGTTGCTGAGAGGCGAAAAATGGAGATGGAATTAGAAGCAGAAGCAGAAATTTTAAAATTGAAAGAAAAGTTTATTTTAAAGAAACTAGCTCTAGAAAAATTGAAAATTGATGAAGAGGCGCGGATATCTAGAAATTCTAAGTCAAGTATAGATGAAACAGTCAGTAGTATTAGTGAAAAAGAAAAGGTTCAGAAGTGGCTAGAAAATTGTGATGAAAGAAAGGAAGAATTATCAATTTGTCAATCGAATGTAGTAGAGGGAATGCTATCTCATGATGTAAGCAACAATTTAACATCAAATGCAGGTATTTTGTACGAATCGTGCGTGAACTACTGCCAAGCCAAAGCTACAGGTAGCACAGAAATGCAGAGCAGCGACATGAATTTCAGTAAGTTATTAGATGGCAGCATAGGTTTTAGTGATTCGGATTTAAGTTTATTGTCGTGGCTTCAAAGCGTTCCCCCAGAAACGTTTTCCTTACCTTTTGAGCAACGCACGCTCAACGTCGACGTCGAAAGATTTGAAAGGCCTAGTTTAGAAACTTCCTGGACTGAATATATGTTGGTGACGCCTAAAAAACCGAAAACTTTCGGCTATGCCTTTTACGAGACCTCTATCGGCTGCCAATATTATGTCGAGATCGTTGATGTTATCAATGGGAGACGGTTTGCCGTTCGGGATGCTCAGAACAACAATCTGTCGGCCACAACGAAGATGATGGCACTCAGTACCTACTGGTGATATTGGTTTGAATTGACCCATGTCCAGGAGCAGTTTTGCTAGTTTTCATTTAACAGGTTTAAAAAATAGTAAAATATAAACACGTCCGTAGATCGGTTATTTGAGAACGACGGCGAAGTTTTCCTGAGTAACAGTTACGGAGATTTCCAACAACAGATGCCGTCGATACAAGAACAATCCAGTACGCCAAAATCCAATGTGACAACTCTACCAAGTTGCCCGAAAAATTCGAACTTGGACAGAAAATCGAATACATCAACACCGGAACCAAAAGACAGAGACAGTCCTGCGTCGGTCGGAACTGAAATGACACCACAAGGAGACTTTTTCGATAACAGACCTAACGTGATATTTACCTCGTGTACCGCGACGAATACGGATACTGGGACAGTTCCCCAAACGGTCGATGAAAATTATTATGGCGAATTAGAGAATTTCATAGGACTAAACAAAAATTACAAGAAGCTTTAGTGCAACGAGAAAAAGAAAGAGACGAACTAATTAAGCAGATTAATAGTTAGAATCAGAAGTTTAACGGGGGCGACAGCAAACAAAGTGGAAGCAACCAAAATTTAAATAATCCAGGCGTCAGTTTATCCAACGGCAAACTGTCTGCGAGAACGAAACCGCAAGCGTCGAAAACATTGAACGGATCAAGTTTTATATAGGAAGGCATTAGACGACAGACATTCGATAGGGGATCAGCCTATACCTCACACCTCACCTGGTGAATCCCCAAAACAAGATTTAGACAATGGTCTAGAGAGGCCAAAATTTTTTGCTGTTACCACATTGGAAGATGTACAAGCTGTTAGATGCGCTGAATTCCATCCCGGAGGACAACTTTATGTAGTTGGATCCAATTCTAAGACGCCCATCCAAAACTATCCGAAAAAGATGGGCGAGTTCGAGTTACAGATGTTAGAACCATGAATGATATTTTAAGAATACCCACCTCTATATTATGTATTCTCGAAATTAAAAGTAGGTAAATGAAAAATTCATTTAAGGGGAGGAGAATGTTAGTTGTTAGCCTATTATATTTTTCTACATGTATTTTTTTATCATGTATGTAGCGGATTGTTTTTAATGTCAGTCAGATAATAATTTAATAATTGTCAAAAACCTGGTTTAAAAGGTAAAAATAAAGTTTTGGAAAATCATCGTTTATTTCTTACGAATCAACGTCATTGTCTTAGCAGTCAGCTACAGTAGTGAAAAAAGATACTACAAGCAGTGTAGTACATACTTCGACGACAAGTAAAGACTACCATAACTTACAACATGCTTAATGGTGGAGCAGATACTTCGAAGTAAATTCTTTAATTTGTAGTATTAGCATTTACTTCGTTTTTATTCATACCATCCATTTTTTAATTTTAAGATTTAATATTACTTATAGTTCTACTTCAGTAATTGAGTGAAACCTGTTGAATAATGTCAAAAAAACAAAAATTAATACTATAAAACAAACTTAAAAATTTAAACAATTATCTTGTTCCCCGTTCTACATAAGAGTAAAACAGGATATTTCCTGTAATTCAATTACCGATTTTCCTCCGATGTCACCCCCAGGTAATATAATTTCAGTCATCCAGAAATAATTCCAACGATTTATGGCTTTATCATATTTGTAATTTCGAATGCGGAATTAGACAGGGAGGTCGTCACCATTATCGATTCATTGAGAAAGAATGAATGAACTTAGCATAAGATTTAAATAATTTGAGACATCTGTTTACAAGTTAATATATGTAACATGTTAACGAAAAGGGCCTGGATGAAATGCGCATCGAAAGATATGCAAAAAAGGGCACAACCCTTTGTGCATAAAGTGACACTGCTACCATTTGTTTCAAAATGACCTTTAGTTTTTTTGTTTGTCATTTGTTGCTGTATCACTCCCCTTCCAGACGGTTTAGTTTCGGGATATGGAACGTTAATCTTTAAAGTCTCTTAATTAATTAGATTCTAACCATTTCAATATTTCATTCTATGATATCGATAAATGAATTGTTAGTTATTCACAGTCCATATTACTTATTGTACAGGGTTATTCATTATATATGTCCCAGCCCTTACCATAGTTATTATTGCATAAACAAAAAAAAGTTGTGTGGTTATAAACTAATTTTATTATAACATTAACAAAAGTACAGTGGCGTGCTAGTTTAGGGGACACAAAAAAATTATTCGTTTTTCTAAATGAGATACCCTGTATATTGTTGAATTTTTGAAAATATGTTTTTCTTCTGATTTCAAAAATATACCATATCATACCCCTGTCTTACACCGTTCTTAAGATATTAAATAAAAGGTCAAGATTTAATTAAAATTACAAATAATAGATAACGAATATAACTAATATGACTATAAATAAATAATAACTTATAAAAGTTGTTCGAAGTTTCCACCATTATTTTCAATACATAAATGAAAAAGTCTAATTATATTTTGAATTGCATCAGAAATGGCTTGATTGTTTACGTTTAGATTATTTATTTCTAATTGAAATAGTGACTGGAGTACAGTCACTATTATTATTTATTATGTATTTTAAACCCCCCCACCAAAAAAAATGAGTCCATAGGGGATAGGTCCGGACTGTTAGGAGGCCATAATGCGGTTCCATTATTCCCTATCCACACTTGAAATACATTGTTCAAATGATCTCTAACAGGTAGGACATTTTGCGGAGCTGCCCAATCCTGCATCCAAATCATATACTAAGTTGAACGCCCAAAAAATTATCTACAAAAATATTTTCAACTTCAGGAAGATTCATTTCCAGATAGGTAACTCCAGTTGTTTCTGAAAATTCCACACCATACACTAAGAGTTATACTTCCAGATTTTTTTATTGGTTTTATCAATCTTTTTTATTCTCCTTGTTTTTCTATTAAAAACTCCATCCGTGGAAAAGGATATTCATCGGTCCTAATATTTTAGTCAAATAATCAGGATCTTCATCTAACTTTTGGAGCATTTGGCGGCAAAAATCAAACCTTTTTCTTTTATGAGCCTCTGTCAAAACTTTATATGGTAAAATTTTATATGGTTTGTAGTCGTTAGTTATCAACGTACGCTGATTTTAGAGTAACTCATATTCAAATGAGCTGCTGCATTATTTATACAGAATTTTCTAAAAAATATCTAATAGTATTTCAAAATAATTTTTAAGAATAAGAAGGCTTACCTTCGAAATAAAGCAGTATATCTAATTGATCGTTGTTTGCATGCATTGCATTATTTACCTGTTGCATGGTAAATACGTATGAACATGTTGTCTGCGGGTGTTGGACGATTTGGATACAACTCCCTGTATGCTCTTTGCGCTGCACGTTTATTTTTGTTATTTTCTATATAACATGTAAATATTTGAATTTTTTCTTCTACACTGTAAACCATTTTGAATGTTTCAATAAAGATATGACATTTAATAAACATGACAGTTGTGAATTAAGAACAGTAAACAACTAAACGGTTGAATGAAACTTCCACTATTTATTCGTAAAATACGTTTCAAATTCAATTACAGCTGTTTCGCTAAAAACTAGCATCGTCAGATTGACAGATTGAACTTCAATATAAATATAATCAATAGTGGAAGTTTCATTCAACCGTTTAGTTATTTACTGTTCTTAATAAGATGGACTTTCACACAGTAAGGCTTAGTACAATAAATTTCATGACAGCTGTGATTTTCATAGCTTTCTTTGATAATATTGACTTTTCAATATTTATATATTAACTAGTTCAATTTACTATATTTATCCATTAATATCTTAAGCACAGTGTAAGACAGGGGTATGATATGGTATATTTTTGAAATCAGAAGAAAAACATATTTTCAAAAATTCAACAATATAGAGGGTGTCTCAATTAAAAAAACGAATAATTTTTTGTGTCCCCTAAACTAGCACGCCACTGTACTTTTGTTAATGTTATAATAAAATTAGTTTATAACCACACAACTTTTATTTTAAGCATTTTTTTGGGCTGGGACATTTATAATGAATAACCCTGTACATAACGCATAAAGGTAACACTACAACAAAAATTCAGCCACAACATAATATGACTAATTCTACATTTTCAATTGTTTGCAGGAAAATAGACGGCATTGTGTGCATTTTTATTGAATCATGTAATGATGGATAATTTTAAGTTATTCAAGCACTTTAGTAAACCACTAAAGGTTTACTAGTTGGTATAAATATGAATTCTCTTGACCTAGACAATCTATTGATTCTAGAGGCAGTCGCAGTCACGTATTTTCCATGTGTATGTGTTTATTTATAACGAATTGTATTAAAAGTCAACATTAATGTTATTGCGAATTAACCTTCTTAAGGTTAATGGTATACCTTTTGTATAATAAAAATATGATAAATAACCTTTAAAATATTTCTGTCAGGAACGAAGCAACTTAAAAAGTTTATTAATATTACCTGAAAGTTTAAAATTTAAAAAAATATATTTAAAATGTCCAAATTTATACCCTAACACGGATTACCTGTTAATGTTTTGTTTTCTTCCTTTATCACTTGTAGTTGGGGTTCGATTTAAAAACAACAACGCAAATTTCTAAATAACAATTCCCCGGTGACTAATTTCACAGTTCAGTTCGTCAGTAAAGCCCCAACTAATTTCACAATAGTACAATCCGACAAAAATCCGGACAAGTGCAAAAGTAAATAAAACTAAATTGCGGTTGAATCTGTCGGCAAATATTGACTTAAGAATAAACCCTGTCGGGTACGAAAACAGTTGCGAATGTCACATCAACAGTTGAGTAGCGAATCACGGGTCACGTCAATTTTGCACGTGTCTTTAGTCCGTCTTAATGACAATTTGATGACAGGTTCGTTGAGCGAAACCGATAGAAATTATCATTCGGTATATTATTATGGAAACATTTAGACCAAAATTAAAGGTTATGGAACTACCGAAAGAAAATAAAAGGACGGATATATTTAGGCAGCGCATTGGCGTTCATTTAGAATAAAGAATTGGGGTAAAATATAGTTTTATGGGTATAGTTTTCAATTAAAAAAATGATTCACGGCCCTGTTTAAACTTACCTTGGTGGTCCGTGGCAACGGGATGCGACGCCATGGTGTACATGATGACCGTGAATGTTGTTGGACATCCGTAACTGAAAAAAAAACATCTTCATTAACAATTTAATAAATTCTCTTTTTTCACTACGTGACTAAAAAACAATGAAATAACATAAGGATCAAAGGAAATGCATCGCATTTTATCATTATAATGAGAATCGAGGGTGGCATGGATGTTAAAGGGCGCGACCCTTCACGTATTAAAGGTCCACACTCCTAATATAGAAAAGATCAGATGCAGGAAATAGCATCAGGACCAAACAAGCAATCTTTTTTATTGATCTTTAACTCGCTTGCCTTTTTTATTTCGTTTTAATTTAATTTATTGTATACTGGATAATTCAATTTTTGTTAACTGAATAGTCTTAAAGTCTTTTCTTGAACTGTTTCTTGAATTGTTTCCGAAGTCATTTAAAATGTAATACAGTTGATTAAATATGTGCAGTATTAGTCATTCACTTAAAGGTGAAGATATATTTTATATAATATGAGTCTAAAAAAGATAACGAAAATGGGAAATTATTGAATAAATGCTACTTGAAATCTATTTACATATACACAAAAATACCTTTTTAACTTTTTTATGCTCCTAACTTCTAATATTAAACATTAATGGTACATCCACACGATACTAACTTCCCACAGACTTTTATAGAATTTTGTCTGCGCAGAAGGCAGTACGTACTATCGGCTTCAGAATTGCATATACATTTTCAAACTAAAATCGTTTACATTGAATAGACAGCCTTTTTATTTTCTGTAACCAATCATGGTTTAAATAATAATAAATTTGAAATCAGTTAAACAGTTGTCCACGCCCACATCTTCACTTAGTTTGGAACCCTCGATAATAAATGTTTGTTTAGGATTAAAATCCCTTTTTTTTATTATATCAGTACAAAAATGCGAAAAAAACCTATTTATTCGAGACATGACCGACCATTGTAAATACACTTAATCTTCCAAAACCATTTAATGAAGGCGTTTTAAAAATTGCCATTCCTTTGTTGTCTAAGAAGGGCGTTTTTATAAGTTCGGTAGGTAAACGAAATTCACATTTAACATGTATATGCTATTCTAAAGCCGACTGTACATTTCGTCATCATGCATTTTTACTCAGACTTTATGTATGTACAAACAATAGTCTATGTTGTTTGGATTCACCATTATACGAACAGCCAAAAGTGGCTGGTTGTTATCCTTGATGGATAAGTTTTTTATGAAATCAATTCCTTTATTTTTGTCAAAGATTAAAATTTATTTATTAATTTAAATATTTATTAAACAATATCAATCTTAAATTGAACTGGTCCTACTTTGGTTTTCCAATTATAATTAAATTAAAATACTTAAACTAGCACAAATCATTGCAACTGCGACCTTTGCAGATCTATTGTGCTGCCCTTTGTATAGGAGTCAGCAGCCTTGATAGTGGCCATTTTATATAGTCTGCTGCTTCCAGTTTTTTCTTTCCAAGTTCTAGAAACCTTAGTTTTGTCAATTCTTTACAGTGGCATAGGACATACAACAATAGTTATTTACGTTACAAGTCCGGGAAGTAACTTATTACGGTACGAGAGTCAAGCCGAGTCAAGAATATCTAATCAAGTACCGTAATAATTACTTCACAGGCGTGTATCGTACCATATTTTGTTTCATACTGCCTTTGGTTTTAAACGCAATAAAATATGAAACTGAATTGACATATTTGATCATTTTATTAGGAAGTCATGTAGACTGCTTTGAAATGTTACTTGACATTGTTGATTTGCTTTATAAATAAAAAATGAACAGCGGTTACCAAGTAACAATGTAAATAAAGGCAGAAATTTCTGCGGAGAAAATGGATCTTAAATTAGATGAAATTGCTGAGAAAACTGCGGAAGCGATAGGGCAAATCATTTATTCCAGTAAGTCTGCGAAAAGACATGAAAAAGAATATGCGCTGTTTTGCAACTGGCGTGATCACAATTTGAAGTAGTGCTGATAAAAATGTGATGTTGGCTTACTTTTTGGATGCGGTAAGAACAGTTTTTTTAAAGAATATTCTTTTCAACAGTTTAAATTTTCAGTCAAAAACATTCCACCCTTCTTCATTATGTTCCAAATATTCGATGGTAATATCAATGATTATGGTTAATGAGAATGTCAACATATCAAGTTTCCCAAAGTTGATAGCTTTTTGGAAAAAACAAAATGTAGACCATCAGTCAAACCAGTCGAAGGTGCTGACAAAGGAACAAATTAAAATCTTCAAAAACTAGAATAAAAGCTTAGTTTATAACAACATTGGGAAAATTGAAGAGTAAATATCACTTTACCGTACAGTATGAAAAAAAATTATCAACATACTAGTAAAATTTTTAAAATGCAGGTTTTACCTCAAAGGGCAGTGTCCAGTGAGAAAACCTTCGGTCAATTTTATATCTTTTTTTGGTCATTTCGAGAAGGCATTTTGCTTTCAGGTGATACATCTACAAACCTTTTAGCTTGCCTCAGTTCTGGCATATTCCTCCAGTGAGATCGTAGTCGATCCTCTTCCCAGGAACCGAGTTCATGGCTTTAAGACCACAGAAGAGTTCCGCACCAAGGAAAGGAGCATTAGCCACTTCTTTTGCGAGTCTATCAGCTTCCTCATTACCTACTATCCCTCTGTGATCTGGCTCCCACATCAAGGTGACCTTGTTATTTCTTGTCAGTTTTCTTAAGGGATTGTTTGCATTCCCAGACTAGGTTTGACTCATAAGTAAAAGAAAAGAGCTTTTAAAGCTGCCTGACAGTCTGTAAGAATTTGCTTTAAGAGTTTGCTCGTCGGGTGCCTCTATGGAGACACTCCTTGGAACTAACATATCCGCCTGAAAGATAGGTGGGGCGTTACCAAAACCAAAAATTTTGTCCCATTACTCCCATTTCAACCCTATCATCTATCTTGGACCCATCTGTGTACCACACCAGTGAGCCCTTTTTCGACTTCTTTAACCTTATAGCGGTTTCCTATAACCACTTTGAACGGTGTTTTAGTCACACTTAACTGGCATAAACAACCAAATCATAAGGTCATAAGTCATAAGGCACCAGCTGCAGCCCCTCTATAATGCAATATTGAATGAAAGAATGAATGTAGCGGGCGGGGTGGTTGATGTCTGGCAAGTAGGTCCTTCGGGCCCTTTTTGCCATACTACAGGTTCTTCCCCTTCTGTATTTCACTCGTTCGGCGCCCTCTCGAAGCGCCTCGACCTTCGTATGAAAGTCATGACGTCCCTTGGAGAGAGGATGTGCAAGTCTACTTCCTCGATTCTTCGCACCCTTGTCTGAGTTGTGCGTACACCTCACAGGTGCCCAAGAAGTGGTAAGAAGTTTCCTCCTCACCACAGTTTGGGCAGTCTGGGTCTTCGAATACGCCCAGAAGGTGTATATGTCTTCTAAGTCCACAGTGGCTAGTAAGGATTTCGACAAGCAGGCGCAGCTGTGATTAAACTGTTTACTTTGATTGAGTCTTCATTTTATACATAGATAAGACGTAATTGTAACAGAAATATATTAAGTTATTGTAAAGATCAGCATGATATAGTTTTTTCCTGGTTTTTCTATATCATTGCACAGTTATACTGATCTTCGAGGGAAAACATCCAGGATAATCCCTTAGGACTAATAACATCTAGGCTTTAATATTGTTATACTTATCTTATTACTTCCATACTTGGTCTAGCCTTAATAATCCTAATCAACATCAGGTACAGTCGGCTTTAGAATAGCATATACATGTTAAATGTGAATTTCGTTTACCTACCGAAGTTATAAAAACGCCCTTCTTAAACATCATAGGAATGGCAATTTTTAAAACGCCTTCATTAAATGGTTTTGGGGGATTAATTTTATTTACAAGGGTCGGTCATGTCCCGAATAAATAGGTTTTTTTCGCATTTTTGCACTGATGTAATAGAAAAAACAAACATTTATTATCGAGGGTTCCAAACTAAGTGAAGATGTGGGCGTGGACAACTGTTTAACTGATTTCAAATTTATTATTATTTAAACCGTGATTGGTTATACACAATAATAGGCCGTCTATTAAATGTAAGCGATTTGAGTTTGAAAATGTATATGCTATTCTGAAGCCGATAGTGCCTGGATGCAAACAAAATGTAACATCAATATGTCAATCTGACGATGCTAATTCTAGCGAAACGGCCGTCATTGCATTTAAAAACGTATTTTGATAATAAATAGTGAAAGTTTAATTCAGCGTTTAGTTGTTTACTGTTCTTAATAAGATAAACTTTCATATGGTAAGGGTTAGTACAATAAATTTCATTTATAATTTTAAATATAAAAAGTTTAGATTAAAGTAAAACTACCTACATTGATATTAAATCAATAATGTCGGAACGGGTCAGCAACTTGGTCGATGGACACATTTTTTATTGGGATGTAATTTAATGATGGGTAGAGCATAAAGGCTTAAAAGTGGTGATTATTTTTAGTAATACATTTAGGTACTCATTAAAAAATTCAACTTCCATTTTGGTTAGGGAAATGTGATAGACATTTTTCTCTACCAAAATTCTAATAAAATTTATTGTACTAACCCTTACATTTTGGAAGTCCATCTTATTAAGAATAGTACAAAACTCTTCGTTTGAACGTATCTTCCAAGTTTATTTAAAACCTAATTTTTTCAAATAGATTTGGAAGTTACGTTGAAAAGAAATTTATTTTGTTATTCTTAAAATTTTAATAGCTTATTAAAATTATGTAGTATAGTATTTTTATCCTGAAACAGCCAAATAGACACTTTTCTTAATTTAATTTCCTTTAAAAAAGTAATAGTTATATTTGGTTTTTAATATTTTTAAGTTACAATCATAGAATTTATAAATTGTGTGGTCTGCAACCCTCCAATATGGTCTTTTAACTATTTTTTAAGCTTCTAAACCGCAAGAATTTTGATAGTATTCTAATTTTTTAAATAATAACACTCTAGTGGATAATTACAAAAATTTTTGTCATTTTTCTACTACATAACTGTTTAGGAGATTATTTTATTTAAAATATTTGATAACCAATGAAAACAATATTATAACATAATTTATGTATTTAATTCCTACCGACTCTATACCTAAATGATCTATATCAAGATCGTGATACCCAGTGAGTTGTGAAATACACGTGTAAAGGCACTTTCAAAGTGACCATTACGACGATTTACCCTAGAAAGATTCCATTCCCCACGATAACATCTTAAAATCAGTATCCATGACGGAACGTTTTGCTGTAAGAAAACAAATATTTTTAAAAGTTTGAAGTTTACAAAAGGGCCGTTTTCAAACACGAACGGGATTAGGTGAAATGTAAATCTTATAATAACACCTTTGGGAACGCTATGTACTTAAGTACAGGTGGATAAGAAAAATTGGAGCTGTTTTATGGATTCTACGAATTCTAGGACAAATAATATAATTACTATTTATTTTGAGGTAGATATTTTAAATAAAAGTATACGTCACTTATATTTAAAAAAATAAGAGAATATTTAACTCTTCCGCTCATTATGTACTTAGGGTATTAATGATATCAATACCTTTTTTTCAAGTGGTTTAGTTTATCTGCTTTCCACTGTTGAAATGCTTAATGTAATGTAAGGTTGATAGCCAATCGACCCACTAGAACATAATCCACATCTCAAAACATCTTTACAAGGAAAAACGGATCTAAGCTCATGATTATATCGTCAGGTTTCCCTGTATTTTACTTACTCATTCCTGGGATGAGTGTTTGCTTTTTCTTTCAGTCGATCCTCTTCTCCTTACTTTTTAAGGATTCTGCATATCAGTATATTTTTCACTCATCTTTATCAGTTAAAATATGTTTATTTATTTCTTCTGGGCTTGGCAGCACCTCTTCCCTTAACGCGCTCCACCTCGTGCATGTCTAGATAACATGATGTGAGGGACTGTCTTCGCGTGTTGCAGGTCTTGCACGCATCTCTAACAGTTTTGATTATCCTTTTCGTAAAGGTACCAAACGAACCATCACCAGTAAGGAATTGAGTAAAATAGTACCCACTTTGCCAGTGTTTACAATCCACCCATAAAGTCACATCAGGTATTAGTCTTTTTGTCCATTAGGCCGTTGTTATGTATTTACTCATGTATTTATATTTAGTTGTTAAAGTTACCTTAGATATGACTTAGTATGTTATAAAATTATTATGTATATTTTTGACAAGTAAAATGTCATGTTTTTTTAAAACGATTAATAGTTTAATTTAAAACTGTAGAATAATATTTAACAATTTTGGCGACGAGGATAAAAGAGATCAATTCCTAACACAGTATTTAGTAAAAGATTCAAGAAAAGAAATGTCATACGAACTTACACCACTAATTGAAACATTAACTGGATTAATTCAAGTGCTTCAACAACAACAACAAGTTAGTGCAACAAATGATGTTAAAGAAACGTTAAAAACGCAGATTATAAATTTCGAACCCTTTGACGAAATTTCAGAAAATTTTGAAAGTTACTGCCAACGTTTAGAAAATTTTTTAAGCTGAAAGGGCTGGATAAAAATGATGCTGCTACTAATGATGCTAAAGTAATGGTTTTAATTAACTGTCTAGGGAGTAAATATTACAAGCTATTATCAAGCCTTACATCTCCAGATTTACCGAGTACAAAAACATATGATGAACTAATAACTTTACTGATGAATCATTTATCACCTAGAAAAAACATTCTTGCTGAACAACATAGATTTTTTATGAGGACACAAGCACCTGGTGAGTCCATTTCATCATTTGTAGCCGCTCTGAAAGAACATATTAAAACTTGCGAATTTAAAATAGATTGCAAAGATCATGAATGCAATACTTGCAACAAATCCATCATTAATACACTTCTGAGAGCACAATTTCTCCGTGGCTTATCTGACGAAGAAATTAGAGGGAAAATTTTACAAGAGGTTAACATTTCGTTTGAACGAGCATTTCAAACAGCATTGGCTATTGAAGCTTCTAAGATTCAGAATAGGGAAGTTTACAAAAGTATTCATTCCAATACAATTAATAAAATTACTAATTATACAAATACAAGCACTAGTTCTAAAAATCGACAACAGAAAATTTCCAGTGTGCACAAGAATGAAGATAGAATTAATTTTCGAAAACTAGGACTCGATGGTTTATGTCTACATTGTGGAAAAGACAATCATAAAACACAAAATTGTAGAGTCATGCAAAAGCTTAGTTGCCGAATATGTAATAAGAGGGGACATATAAGCAAAGTTTGTATTACATCTTTACAAAATCGATCTAAATTAAACGTTCAAAATATCGATAAAGATATTGACACAGATTTAGAAGATTCAGACGAATTTTCAATAAACCATATTATTAACATTTTCTCCGAAACATCTTCATCTGTATACGAACCAAAAATGATGATTGAATTACACATTGAAAATAAACCATTTACGTTTGAGTGTGATACCGGAAGCCCTGTTACGATAATTTCAAAACAGGATTTTGATAACTTAAATTTGAATTTACCCTTGAAAAAGACGAACATTCAATTCCGATCCTATACCAGTCATGTATTTAAGCCTTTGGGATACGTTGAAGCTGCAATTACATACAAAAACGAAAAATTTTTTGGAGATCTCTACATTTTACCTGGATATGGAAATCCAATTCTTGGAAGAAGATGGCTAAGGAAGTTAAACATAGATATTCAAAATATTAATGCAGATACAAAATCTTTTACAAATGAACTTAGTTTAGAAATGATTTTACAGAATTTTAAAGATGTTTTTGAAAATACAGTTGGTAGCATACCGAATATACAATGCTCACTTTTGCTAAAAACGAATGCCAAACCAATTTTTTACAAACCAAGGAAAATTCCTTACGCTTTACAAGAAGCAGTTGACCAAGAATTAGATGCTTTAGAAAAAGAGGGAATTATAGAAAAATTGGATTATTCAGAATGGGGAACTCCATTAGTAGTAGTACCAAAAAGCAATGGAAAAATTAGACTATGTGCTGATTATAAAGTCACAGTAAACCAACAATTACAAGATAACAGATATCCTATCAAAAGAATTGAAGACATTTTTAACAAAATGGAGCATGGTAAATATTTTTGCACTCTTGATATTTTTAAAGCTTATCTTCATGTACCAGTAGACGAGGAAAGTGCAAAAATACAAGCCATATCAACACACAGGGGAACTTACACTGTCAAGAGATTAAATTTTGGAATTAAAACCGCTCCAAACGAATTTAACAAAATTATTGACCAAGTAGTCAGCGATTTAGATGGAACTACAGCTTATTTTGACGATATTTTAGTTCAAGGCTCAACAATAAATGAATGTAAGAAACGATTGGTTAGAGTTTTAGAGAAATTACGAAAATTTAACCTTCACTTAAATAAAAAAAAGTGTACATTTTTTCAAGAAGAAATCAAGTATCTAGGTCACATAATTTCAAAAGAAGGTCTTAAAAAATCGGATGATAAAATTAAAGCAGTGCAACAAGCTCCAAGACCCAAAAATATTGAACAAGTGCAACAGTTTTTGGGTATGGTTAGATATTACGATAAATTTATTCCAAATACATCTACCATGTTACAACCACTTAATGAATTATTACAAAAAAATAAAAAATTTCAATGGACTCAAGAATGTGAAGCTGCATTTTTAAAAGCAAAAGAAGAAATTGCCAGTAACCGTGTTTTAATGCCATTTACCCCAGAGTACCCTGTTATATTAGCAACGGATGCAAGTCCTTACGGACTATCTGGAGTTCTCTCTCACAGACTACCAAATGGTTTAGAGAGACCCGTAGCTTTTATCTCTAGGACACTGACAAAAGCTGAAAGAAACTACAGCCAATTAGATCGTGAAGCTACTGCAATATACTGGGCATTCAAGAAAATGTTTCAATATATCTATGGAAGAAAATTCGTACTTGTTGTTGATAACAAGCCTTTAATGACAATTTTTCATCCTAACAAACAATTACCTGTCCTTTCTGCGACTAGGATGGTACGATATGCACAGTTTCTATCGGGATTTGATTATAGCATAGAATATAAAAATTCTTCTGATCATATCAACGCTGATTACCTCTCTAGAAACCCACTCAAAATAAGTAACCAGGATAGAAATGCAGTTGACGATGAACACATTCGAAATGAACAAACTATATATCACATTTGTACGGATAAACTAAATTACGAAACGATACTGGAAGAAATTGAAAGAGATACAGAATTGCAAAAGTTAAAACAAGATTTGTTGGTTGGAAAAATTAAAGATCCAGAACTATCTGTCCAAGAGGGAATCATTTTTAGAGGGAATAGAGTCATTATTCCTAAAAATCTACAACTGGCAATGTTACAAGAATTACATGATACACATATTGGCATCGTTAAAATGAAATCTTTAGCAAGAAGGTATGCCTACTGGAAAGGTATCGACAAGGATATAGAAAATTTAGTTGCAAGTTGTAAAGCTTGTTGTGAGGTGAGAAAAAATCCACAAAAAGCACCTATTCATCAGTGGGAAGAGCCATCGAGAAATTGGCAGCGCATACATATAGACTACGCTGGACCGTTTCTTAATCATTTCTTTTTAATATTAATTGATGCAAAGAGCAAATGGCTTGAAGTAAAAATGTCTAAAAATTCACCAACGACTTCAGAAACTATACATTTTTTACGCGAAATTTTTAGTTGTTATGGCCTGCCAGAGATACTTGTAAGTGATAATGCTTCTATTTTTAAATCCCTTGATTTTACAGATTTTTGTCAACGAAATGGTATAAGACAACGACTTATAGCTCCAGGACATCCAGCAACTAATGGCCAAGCAGAAAGGTACGTGCAAACGTTTAAAGAGAAATTAAAAAAAATGATACAAGAACCTGGAACATTACATGAAAAATTACATAAATTTTTATTTAAATACAGATCAACACCACTTATTAACGGTAAAACTCCTGCAGAAATGTTATTTGGACAAAATCTTAGAACAAAGCTAGACCTAATCAGACCTCAAACGATAGACAAAAATAATTCTATGCAACCAAAGTTTTCAAAAAAGTTTCTTGTTGGGTCTAGAGTACAATCAAGAAATTTTTATGGAAAAAAGTTATGGAAATTTGGAACGGTACATAAACGCCTTGGAAGATTACATTATATGATTAAATTGGATGATGGGTACATAATAAAGAGGCATTATAATCAGTTACGACCGTGTCGAGTGGGGAAAGGACAAAATGAAGCCGATATGGAAAATGATTTACAAATACAGGAAAATTCACAGACAATGACTGGAGTCACAAATCAGACACAAAATAAATTAACACAAGAAAACCAATGCTATATTAAAAAAAAATTAATTAGGTCTATGAGATCAAATACAGCAATTGGAGATAATCAACCATCAACATCAGATACAGCAGAAAATAATATCTCTGGTGAGCATTCAGTTCAATTCCCTAGGTCAAGTTCATCTATTGAAAATCAACCTTCCACATCAGGTATGACCGCAAAAGACCTTTCACTTAGTGAACAAAATACTGCAGAGCAGCAATTGGAAATGGCGACACAACAAAATACTGCAGAGCAGCAATTGGAAATGGCGACACCTTTACCTACAATGCCTCAACCTACACCAGTAGCACCGACCGTGCAACTAAGAAGATCCACCAGAATTCGGCGACCACCTGAACGTTTTAATTTTAGTTAAAACAATGTGGTTGGCCAAAAAATTTGTCTTGTTTTACAGAGGGGAGAATTGTTATGTATTTACTCATGTATTTATATTTAGTTGTTAAAGTTACCTTAGATATGACTTAGTATGTTATAAAATTATTATGTATATTTTTGACAAGTAAAATGTCATGTTTTTAAAACGATTAATAGTTTAATTTAAAACTGTAGAATAATATTTAACAGCCGTACGTGTTTCAATGGAGCATCATTCTTGCCAGTTCACAATTGTCCTCTTTCTGGTCATTCTTTGTATCACCGCCGTTCCTCCTATGGTAAATCTAAAAGATGCTTCCGCTATCATCAAATCAAACGGAGGGATGCCTGCGGTTAATTGAACCGCCTCTGCTGAGACAGTTCGGTATGCGCCGCAAACTCCGCATAATGCCTGTCTTGCCCGCCCTCTATGGAGAATCTATTAAGGAAGCGAATGAAGTCAAATATCTAGGGATTACGCTGAATAGAAGATTTTCATGGAACTCTCAAGTAGAGAACATTTGCAGTAAAGCAAAGCTATCCCTTTGGACATGCCGTACAGTATGCGGTAAGTCATGGGGAATGAAACCCAAAAAAATGTATTATTGGCTATGTTTACGTATGGTGCTCCGGTCTGGTGGGCTAAATGTCACCAAAAGACCACCAGGGAGAAGCTGAATAAGCTTCAACGGCAAGCATGCTTAATCATAACGGGAGCTATGTCTACCACTCCCACCGCTGCCATCGAAATTTTAATAGATCTTCCACCACTCCATATCTGGTTGGAAAGGGAGGCGATGGCTGGTGCATACAGAAGACTAGTGAAATACCAGGAAGAGACGAATGGGAGATGAATAGATCGAATCTTATAATGGCTGACCAGTGTTGGTACACGGACGGCTCCAAGACCGAGAGAGGTGTTGGAGCTGGGGTATATGGAGTGAAACCAAAGGTGGACCTGTGCTAGAACTTGGGTTCCAGGCTGAGGTTTTCGCAATGGAGATGTACCTGCTGCAGGCGATGCTTAAGATTAACTCGAATTTCGAGCTGATAGGTTATAGAATATATTTCTTGCAGAGCCACCAGTGCAACTGTTAAAACTTTTTTCTATTTTATTCCAAACATCTTCTTTGTATTTCCAAGTTGTACCATAGGTTTTTTATTTTCAATATTTTTTTTGTGTTCATTGGCAAGTTGTATCAGTACAATTCTTACTTCAGGAGTGAAGCTGCTCCATCTTTTAATCCTATTCATATTCTCATCTATATCTTATTTCTCTCTTTGTTGTTATTGTTATGATATACCTCTAGCACAAATACAAATACTACTCCAAGTACAGAAAATAGATTAATATGTAACACAAAACATTCAAGTTCAGACACGAATTTTGTGGTTTGATGCGCTATCCTGTAGTTATCTGTTGATAAACCGGCCCTGAATCTGCAAATTATAGTTACGACATATACTAACCAAGACAACAGCTTGTAAACAATATGGTAACAGTTAAGTATATATGAATAAACTCTAAAACATAAGCCTCTTTCCAACTTCTCAACTCATAAAAATATAAATCGACAAACTATCAAACAAATCTTGTAATTTAAGGAAGCCAAACAATATGGATATTAACTGATGTACCTATTTGAAATACATTAGGCTCCACTTAACGAAATTCGTATGGTTTCCTTCATAATTTGTCATAAATAATTATTCATATTCGCATTTTGTGTTTCTACTGACAGTTGTAAATAGCTTTAACAAATCTTTTTTATAAAAATTCGGTGTCAAAATTTATGTTAATTTGGTAGTAAAATACGTTATTATAATATTCTATCTATCCGACACAACGTTAATAACACAATTAAATACTTAAATAATAAATACAAACGTATTAATCAGAAAAAGTCAATTGTTCTTTTAATACTCCATTACCTATATTTTTATCTTTATAATTATTTCTTTAATTTCTTTGCTTTTGATCCAACCCCATTTTGTTATTTTTTTACAGGGCACCCGTCGTAGATCCTTTTTTCTGTAAATATTTAAATAATATTAATATTTAAATGTAGTGCATCGTTTTTCAATTCCCTCGTACCTATTTCTAAATCTTTTAAATATGTTCCAGAGGCGTCGATCTGCGACGATAAAGCCTTTAGTCAACAAAACAATAGTCAGTAGCGTTATTCGTGATCCCTGAATGTAGTCCTGAGGCAACATTTTAATGTAGACAGAATCTGTTTATTCATGCTGTCGTCTCCCACGCTGATTTCCTTTTTCCTGAGGGGATTCTTTACAGTTTCATTTCAATGATCTATTTCAGCTTTCTATTAAGGGATTTTCGCTTAATCCGATTTTGTATTTAAAGTAGGGTATTCACGTTATATGCACCTGTTTGCACAAATTCTCAAGAGCAGTTTCTACGACAGAAGGTGAGAATCTATCATCGATCCATTTGAGTTTATTTCATCACTAAATAGGTATATCGACTTTCTTCAATATTCAATTCTGATTGTTTAGTTAATTCAATTATTAAAAATATTTCATATCATTTTAAAATACTCCTTTTTAATATCAAGTTTTTATAATGGTTTAAAAGCAATGGATAATTGTAAAGAATTTTGGAAAAAAATAAATCATCTGGTCCAGATAGGTAAAATATCTGTACAAGACTTATATTATGGATTGTATAGATCTTATTGTCAAATATTTAAAATTTATAATAAACCAATACATTAAAATGTCAGTTTTTCCAAATTATTTAAAACTTGCAAAAATTGTTCCAATACATAAAGGTGGTGATAAAGAGGAAATGTTTAATTATATAACAATCGCAATATTGAATGTATTTTCTAAAATTTTCGAGAAGGTATTAAAAAAACAGCTTGTAAATTTCATTGCAAATAATAGATGATATAATAAATTTCAATATGCTTTTCAATGTAACAGTATTACTCAAGCAGCCTTGATGGATTTTTTAGAAAAAAATATTTAATAATTTAGATTTAGGTACTTTTGTTACAGCTATTTTCTTAGACATTCAGAAAGCCTATAGATTTCAATTTATTTCACTTAAAGAATTTGAGAGTGAAGGATAACAATATATGAAATAATTTCAATAAGGTGCAGTACATAAAAAACTGAAAAAGTAGAAAATTGTTTGTATTGGCGTAAAAGAATCATTCTGCATCCTGCTCTGCGGGATGAGAAGAACTACTTACCTCGTACTGATGAGACACAATAGTGTCGAAACCGGTCTACGAGTAGTGTTCTTCCCGTTGATTTGCAAATCGATAGAGATGGTTTTAAGTATCGACGAAGTCGGTCGCCATCACATTTTCTATTGGTAATTCAATGTCCGTTGGGGCATATAGCCCAGGAAGTAGTTGTTTTTCCATAGATAACGGTCAAGCTTGGTATAGAAACTGTTAAGTTTCTTTACCTTGGGTGCAGGTGGAAACAATTGTCTACTTTTTCAGTTTTTTCTTTGATAGTGAAATTAAAACTGTTATATTAGGAATACTTTAAGGTTCTGTGCTTGGTCCAATTTTATATTTAATATATATTTAAAATTTAGAAGAATTAAATTTAAATGCAGCCTACTTTATATTCGCGGATGATACTACACTACTATATTGGGATAAAGATTCCCAGTGCCTTACATACAAAATTAACACTGATTTAAAAACTGTAGAAGAATGGTTATCTTATAATAAATTATTGATTAATACTCAAAAAACTAAGTTTATTCAATTTGGAAGAAATTATTTAGAGAATACGATAATTAAATTTAATAATAATATAATTAAAGAAGTTAAGGAAGAAAAATATTTAGGGCTTTTCATTGATAACAATTTAAATTGGTATACTCAAATACCTATGTTTCTTCAAAAAGATCCTCTCTAATTGGGGCCATTAAAACAATAGGAGATTTATCTAACACACCATGCACATTCAAAGTAATTTAATATATTTATTACCAGCTTGGAGCTCTACAACAATAAATAATATAAATTTTATAAATAAATTACGAAATAAAGCTTAAAAAACATTTTTTAGACTACCATGGCTAATTTCATGAAAAAAATCCTATAAGCAAGGTATATTAAATTTTTATGAAGTATGTACTTTTGAAAAATGTAAACTTCATTTTAAAGTTATAAAAAACAAACAAAAAAGTAATACTGTTGTCACTGATAAAAAAATTCATAGCCATAACACAAGAAATAGAGATTTAACTCATAGGGTTAGTATTCATTCATATAAATTATGGTTAATTATTATTATTATAAATTATTAACCTATGATTCTGTAAAACAATTTGGAAAATTTCCGCAAATCATTAAAAATTATCCTGATGTTAAAATTATTAAAAGGAAATTAAAAAAAAAACATATTTTAGCAATTAGAAATGATTAAAATCACATTTTAAATGATGTAATTTTTTGTTTTCATTTATATATTTATTTGAATTTTTGTATATTCACCTTATACCAGCTTTAGCTGTCTGTTGATATATATTTTTGTAGTTATAAACAAAATATTTAATTTAAATGTTTATAATTAAAACAACTTTTAAAAATTTATTGTGTTAAATAAACATTAAAACAGAGTCGGTAGTCTTAGAATGTTTTCATTGTAAATGTTAAAGTTTATTTTCTTTTTATGTTAAACTGTTTAGATCATAACATTTCAGTTTTTTAGTCTCCTACTTATGGGGCTTTAAAAAACAACAAAGTACCGACATCTTCCTGTTTTCTGTTACCAATAGGATTTTACACGAGTTTTAAGATGGTAATCGCGATAAAAAAAGGAAATCTAATCCATACAATGGAGATGTTTTTAAAAGGAGGCTTAAATCTTTTTAGGTAGTCTTAGTAACTAGATGAACCGTGTGATATGAAAATTGAGCTTCTTGGTATAAAGTTTATCTTAGAGGGTGTATCGATAGCTAGTGAAATTCTTTCTGGCAAATAAAATGAAATTATACAGTATTAATCCAAATAAACTGTACGGAACTAATTAATAATTTTAACTGATATGTAGGTTTATAAAACTATCGTTTCACTCGTAGGGTCTTATTAGCATTTTATTAATTTTAGTTGCAAAATTGTTAAGTGTTAGATTTAAAGTTTCAGTTGCGTACAGGTTTAATAAAATATTGATTAAGTATAATTATCACTGCAAATCGAGTAAAAGGATATTGGAAGTTAAAATAGCAAACTGTGTGAAATATAACTAAATTCTGTTTATCTGAAAAATAATTAAAGAAATGTTTATAATAAATTGACTGCATAATGTGTGTATGTATGAATTAGGGGTGATAAGTACACTGCGACCTATATGATCTATTGTGTCCCCCCTTACTTGCCAAGTTCTGATGTTTTCTCAGATTTATAGCAACTCTTCAAGTCCTATTTTCCTGAGGAAGTTTAGGACATCGTCGGGCTTCAAATCAGGTAGATCCCCCTCTTCTATTTCATGTGCTCCTAGGTATCTGGCCCTAGAATTCCGCAAGGCAGGGCATTCTGAGAGTATGTGTATTGAGGTTTCATCCTTTTCCTCACAGAATCTGCACTTTGCTTCATCTGCTAACCCTAGTTTCTTCATGTGGCTTTTTAACCGGCAATGCCCGGTTAGTATTCCCGTTAAAATTCGGAGCCTTTTTTTACTGAGGTTGAGGCAGCTAAGAGATCTCTTCTGGTCATAGTTCCCCAGTAGTATCTTAGATTGCCTCAGTCCTTCCAGCTGGTTCCAGTACTTGAATTTTTCCTTCTCCATTTCTTCCCTTAGTTTTCCTAAGATTACTCTACTGCTGATCCCACAGAATGGTTCTGGTCCCAAGTGTGGGGTTTCAGCTCCTTTTTTTGCCAGCTTGTCTGCTGTTTCGTTCCCCTCTATTCATAGGTATGTGTCCTGGGACCCATAGGAGGGTAACAGTGTTCTTCTGGCCTATTTCATTTAGTTTGCCTAGGCATTCCCAAACCATCTTCGAACTGATTATATTTGAGCTCAGCGCTTTGATGGCTGCTTGACTATCTGACATGATCACAATCTCTTGTCTGCGGTAGTTTCTTCCAATATTGAGTTCCACACATCTTTCGATTGCGTGGACTTCTGCTTGAAAGATGCTCAGGTATGTGCCCAAGCTTTCTGAGTATTTGGCTCTCGGTCCAAAAACTCCTATCCTAGTTCCCTCGTCTAGCTTGGAACCGTCCGTATACCACTTTATGGTATTCTGATTTAAATTCTGTATGGTGTCTTCATCCCATTCAGATTTATTACTCAACCTTGTGATGAATTTTCTCACAAAGTTGAATTTCTTTGGCATATTATCTTGGGGCATTTCCCAAGTTTGATCAAATTGAAGTGATCGAGGTTTTTCCCTGATAATTCCTTCTTTGATCATTCTAATATCGTTTTCTTCCTTACACTTTCTAACAGAATGTGCAGTGGGGTCAAGTTTAAAATCACCTCCATTGCAGCAGTGGGGCAAGTTCCCATTGCTCTAGCGATACATGAACAGGCTAGTCTCTGAATCTTCGAGAGATTTTTCCTCGTCGTACTCAGATTAGCCCTTGCTCCTCAAGCCACTGCCCCATATGTGATTATTGGTCTCACTATTGCTGTGTACATCCATTGCAGAATATGTGGGTTGCATCCCCAATTCTTTACTGCAATGTTCCTGCACAACTTGAGGGCCTTGGTTGGTTTGTGTATTAGTTCGTCTTCGTGTTTATTCCAGAGTAACCTGCTATCTAGGATTAGCCCTAGATAGTTGACCTCTGTTTTCCACTCGACGATGTTCTCCTCTATTCTTATGATTTTTAGATTGTGTTCCTTTTTCCTTGTAAAGGCTACTAGTGTGGTTTTGGTGGGGTTGATGCTGAGTCCCACCGAGTCACACCATTGTTTCGCAATGTTCAGTCCTCTTTGAACAATATCACAGAGGACATTTTCATACTTCCCTTTTGCCAGGATAACCATGTCGTCGGAATACCCTTGACATGGTATGCCTTCCCTGGTCAATTGACTAAGTAGACTGTCCACAGTGAGACTCCACATAAGCGGGGATGCAACTCCCCCCTGTGGACAGCCTCTGGTCACATTAATGAAGATAGTGTCTTGTCCTGCCTCCATTTCTGCTATTCTTGTAGATAGCAGTTGCGACATCCAGATGGAAGTCGTTCTATCTACTCCTTTCTCAATCAGTGCTCTTTTGACTGCCTCATGTGGCGTATTGTCAAAGGTCCCTTCTATGTCTAAAAAGGCACATACCACGGTCTCTTTTTCATTCAGAGCGTCTTGGATTTCGTCAGTCAATTGTATTAAAGCGGTTTTTGCGTGGACTTTCCCGCTTGGTACGCATGCTGACGGGGGTGCAGTGGCACCTGTTCCAAGATTTCTGTTCTAATGTAGTTGTCTACAGCTTTTTCCATCGTTTTGAGAACAAACGATGTGAGGCTGATCGGTCTAAGGGATTTGGGGTGCGTAGTGTCCCGTTTCCCTGCTTTTGGGAGCATAAGGCTAAAGTTTGGACGTCAACAGTCACTCCCCTTTTCACATGAAATGACATGACTGACAGTGACAAGGCAATCAATAACATATCCAATAATTTTGTTTAAATCGCTATGGATAAGTCAATTGATTTTCATTTTTTAATAATTAGGTGGACTATTAAATGAGTATTCCCTGTTTTTTTCTACCTTGGTTAATAATGAACAACTTTACTTTCTCAACAAAAGTCTTAGTTAGTTTCTACAGCTAGCAGTGAAAAAACAAAACGTGGAAGTTAGTATACTAACTAAAATTTTAGAAGGGGCTAAGTTGAGATATTCCTGCAAAGATTATTTTAGTGTTAAAATTAAATACAGATCAACAGTTAAAAATAAACAAATTGATTCTGAATAATAAATCAGTTTTCGCAAAAGAAAAGTATTTATTTTTATTAGTATTCATTACAAAGCATTAATGTTTTTGTTATTAGGTTTTCTTTTGATAACTATATTTTATTTTAGATTCGTTATCTATATCAGATATCATACAGAGTACGGTGACCTTAATACTGTTACAGCTCCACAAAAAAGTAGATAAGCTTATTTTGTTGAATACATTAATACAAATTTTGTTGTTGGTAATTTTTAAGGCTATTCTTATCTTTTAAAAACACTTTGTTTAGGCCTCAAAGTCTCAAACTCTTGACAAATTATGTGTTACTTGACGATACATTTTCTTGCAGTAGAAAACATAAAGAACAACTGAATCAAATTTTAAATCAACAAATAAATAAACGGTTCTATTAGCAAACATTGCTTTTCCAAAAATATTTGTCGATACACACACGCAGAAGATACCTCCAATCTTTTTTCTTTTCTTTTTTAGTCCTTAGAATTTTTTTCGGAAATATTTCCCATACTGCGCATTAGGCGTTTAAAGCTTATTATTCTGATCTAGTTCACATATGCTTCAATACAAATGTAAAATACAGTTACAAAAACGTGTCTAAACTTCAGTCTCCATGGGAGGCTCTGTAAACACAAATATCGGCCCCCTTTTTTATGATTTTTCACCTCGTCACCTTGTCAGATGTCAATAAGAGACCCCACGGTGTAGGATATTGTAGGGGAAACACCCTGGGCCCCCCATGAGGCGACTAATAAGGGCGTACGGCTCCGTTCATGTGATGAGGAATTTAATTTTGAAAAAAGAAGAGGGAGATTTTCATTATTACGACAAAATTCAATCTCTATTTTACTTTGCATTATATTTTTTGAAATTTGTCATGGTTTTCGTAAATACTTTCTTGATTCTCTTATCCAACAATCAGAAAGTAGTTTATCTATCTTCAATTTTCCAAATGTAGTGAACTAAGTAAGAATTTTCCAGAATTTGTTTGATCTGAAATTCCTACTAATGTCGGAAAAGAAAACAAAAATATTATCTTTATTTACCAATAGAAAATTTCTTTTAATCCCCTGTACCACCAGGCTGCAACACAATTTACATATATCCAACAATTATTTCCAATTTCCAGCTGATTTAAAAACTGTAATAAAATTAAATTTATTGTAGTATATAATAAACTCTGATTAGATAAAAATTTGGAAATGCCTATCCAGTAAAAATCAATATGAATAATTCAAATTAATGTGAAACATGTCAAGATTGCATGGTGGTAGTGGTCCATGTGGAGCAACTTCGTTCAAAAATAGCTGAATTAGCTACAAAATTAGCTAATGAAATAGTTCCATGGGAAAACATAAAAGCTTTAATGGCTAGTAGACTCATTGCCCTCGACAAAAATCCAGGTGTTCGCCCAATTGGTATCGGAGAATGTCTTCGAAGAATTATATGCAAGAATATGGCTATTATTACAGGAAGCGATGTTACAGAAATTTGTGGTTCACATCAATTATGTAGTGGATTACCTGGTGGCATTGAAGGAGCAATTCATACTATGGAAAATGTTTTTCAAGAAAATTGCATTCCAAAAAATGACTGGGGTTTGTTATTAGTTGATGCGAATAATGCTTTTAATTCACTGAATAGGATTTCGGCTCTTCTTGAAGCACGAGTTCATTGGCATAGATGTTCAAAATTTCTATATAATACTTATCGTGGACATGCAGAATTAATAGTATCAGGGTCGTTCAAAAAAATTTTAAGTAAAGAAGGCGTATCTCAAGGAGATCCATTGTCCATGTTACTATACGCTATAGACACACTGCCTTTGATAAAATGTCTTGCAAACTCAGACATAATACAAACATGGTATGCTGATGACTCGTCATGTCAAGGTAAATTAGCTTCAATAAAAGCTTGGTGAAGTAAACTGAATATATATGGTCCACACATTGGATATTTTCCACAAGGTACAAAATCTTTTTTAATAACACACCCTGATAACATATCAGAAGCAAAAAAAGTTTTTCAAGGTTCAGGAATAAAAATTGTAACAGGTCATCGGTTTTTAGGAGGTTATATTGGTGAACCCTTAGAAAAATCTAATTATTTAAAAAACAAAGTAGAAACTTGGGTTAACCATATAAATTCTTTTTCTGAGATTGCCAAGAAACATCCTCAATCTGCCCATGCAGCGTTTATAAAATCGTTACAACACGTATGGACGTTTACCCAAAAAGTAGTAAACGAAAACAAAGATTCATTTAATCCACTACGTAGTGCTATTCGAACATATGTTTTACCAGCTCTATTTGGTTGCGAAATTCAAAACACTAAAGCTGACTTGTTCCAATTGCCTACTAGGTTAGGCGGTTTGGGCCTTATTGATCCTGTTGAAAATGCGCCAGATACATCTACATCTAGAAATTACAAAACCATTTGAAAATAATATACTGAGTTTCATATTTTACAGTGTCTTAGGAATAGACAAGGTAGACAATCAGGTCGATTCTGTTTGCAATAACAACATGGTTATTACAAAGATATTGCTTTCATAGCAAGTTTAGCAAAAATCGGTATTCTAATCGATAGTTTTAAGCAATATGATCTGTAATTTATTAATATATCTTACTAAAAAGCTGGCTATCTTAATAAGGTACTTTTTATATAAACAAAAATTACAGTCAGAACAACGAAAACTAAACAAACCATTAATTAAAAATCAGTGACAATTATAAATAAAATTATTTTTTTCTTTTTAAAATAATGATATGAGGGAAGTTGCACTAGTCACTTCATTTCACCTCTGGGTGTATAATTCTGTTTTTGTGTGTTGTATTTTGGCACTATATGTAAATAAAATAATTTGTAACAAAATGACTTTACCCCTGCACGGTTTTGTGGGTGCATTTTGTCTGTGTTAAAACTAATAAATGACACGAAAAAATAATAATTCCAGTGTTGTCAGCTTTAAAATTAGAAATATTTAGCATTGTAAAAACAACATTGTCATGAATCAAAATAATAGCAAATATTTGCTGCCATGGTCTAAACAGAATACGAATTTAAACTACCATATTGTTATTGTTTAAAATATTTAACAATATGGCTACTATAACAATGTTTAAACAGAATCGACCTGAATGTCTACCCAAAAGGTCTGGCTATTAAATAACGAGACTGCGCGCGCAGATGGCGTCCTAGAGGGGTAGGGAGGGAAACGAATGTAGCGGTAGATAGCTGGAGCTGGAAGTGTCTACTATTTCAGTACAAAAACACGTTTTTGTCGCTGTAGTAGTATTTTTTCTGTAAAGGTTAGAAACGAACGTGTTTTTTTTTCGATGGGTATAAAAGGTTTTCTGAAGGTCGAGAGAGCACCGAAGATGACCAACGTCCAGGTCGACCTGTCGCTGTTTCAACTCTGCAAACAGTGACCAAAATAAATGAAATTGTGCGCGGAGATCGTCGTATGAGCATTCGGATGATTGCTGAGACTGTAACCGCCGATAAAGAAACTGTCAGAAAAATTTTACATGACGAATTGAACATGAAGAAAAATTTATTTTTCATAAGCAATCTCGTTATTTACCTAATAGCCAGACCTCGTATACCTTTCCTCAAAATATATTTGCGCTGGGCGAGACTGTCTATGCAGATTTCAGTAACGAAATCACTGATTTGTCGTTTAGATCCTAAAATTATTCGAGTCTTTCTAGCCAAGGAGAATTTGTTTGTTTGGCACTGATTTACACTATTCTAGGGGTTATTACTCTTATTTTTACAGGTAACTACTTTTTCGTTTTGATAGAAGAAATAAAAAAATATGCGAGACATGATAAAAACCTGATGAAAAAAAATCATGAGAAACTTTATATTTGTAGTCTCATGAGAAGTTTTTTTTAAACATTTTGATTACTTCAGAATGTATTTTTATTTTTTTAATTTTCTTGTTTATAATCTTTAGTGATTTTTAATTTTTATAAATATTCCACATTATATTTTATGACGCAGACATGACATTAAAGTGGCAACCAACTATGAATAATATTCTTTCTACTAAGTGTTCGAGTGTTCAGAATTAAAAAATATATATATGCATATCATGTCCTAAATATCTACTTACGACAAAACATCAAGAAGGTGATTAAACTGAAAAAAATACGAACGAATGTGATGAAAAGAAAGGCAGGATCCGTTCGGAATTGTTTGCTCATTAGCATGGATCAAGCGTTGTTTTGAATATAACGCGAGGGTGTGTCATACACTATTATTCAGACGATTATGGTGCACGCGGCGCTCCTTTTCACTCTTCTTTTCGTTGCCAATGAATAAATCGAGCCACACATTGTCCGGATACGATACGTGATCTTGCAATAATTAAAACTGATCCGTTTTGAACTAGACAGGGGACGAGATTGTCTAATTATCTGTATTTTTATTAAAATGTAAAAATAATTGTATTCTGAATGGAAACCTAAGTAATTATAGTTTTTCTTTTGCTTGATACAATGAGCTCTATCAAAATGTGCAGAAAAGAAACTTGTCATCTTACTAAATCTTAATTTTTGGGGATATGTTTAATATTTACAGTTAAATTTACCAACTACTTATCTATCCATAAGATTATTACTATTAAAGATAAATAAGGACCTACTCTAAAAAAAATTAATAATTAAAACAATTAATAAAATAAATACAATAATTCAGTGAATAATTCTGTAATGGAACAATAAAATAGAGACAAATTTATTTAAGTATTCAATTTTATATATTCAGCGACTAAAAAACCCTTTTTTCCGTATTTTCTATCAATTCAAAGAAAAAATAATTTTTCACTAAAGAAAATGGCAAGGCTAATTAATACCTTTAAATTTGGTGTCTTCAAAATTTGGTCAAAATCTAAATTATGTTATTTTTGGTAAAAATGGTCTAAAACCACTAAGTCGACCACGTAGAATACGAAAATGGCATTAAAGTTTTAGAATTTCCGATAGTTTCCAGCAAAAATTACATCAAAGGGGTTTTACGGCACCACTTCCTCCCGAATGCAGATTTAACATGCTATCTTGCTATCGAAAAACTAATTGCACCAGTCGATTCAGGGTCTAAAAACCCTATTTTCTGTATTTTCAAGCATTTCAATGAAAAAAATATTTTCACATAAGAAAATGGCAAGGCTAATACCTTTGAATATATAAAATCGATGAGAAAAAAGTGAAAAAGGAAACACATTGAAACAAATGTCACATAGATTTTTAGTCACTGTTATCCTTCAATTTATTTTTATATTTAAATAATTCAAACATAATTGTAAATTTCAAATAAGCCATTTCACGTACATATGTTAACGGTTGTTAGCTGGAGGCTTGCCATTATTTACAATATTCCAGTTTTCTTAATAAATCTACCATATGTTTAATGATTCACGTTATTACCAGTAATTTTACGGGTAGGTATAATTTGTAAATTTTCACCTGAATATTCATTACAACTAAGGGCTATGCATTTAATGTAAGTAATAATGTTATAAAATTTTTTGAAAATACATTCTAATATATACTTTTTAACGAATAACTTACTCGTGGACATTTTTTAATTGGTGGTCCTGCGCAAGCCTATCGTCAAATCAATTACCAACATGGCAACATGCTCAACAGTTAAAGCACCATTTTTGAAGCGAAAGTATAAAGAATATCTCATACAACTACTCATTGTTCGCAGTGTAAATACGAATATCAATATCAAAGTTAGCACGTTAGCATCAATCCATCTCTGGGATCTTGGATGGTGAATTGGGCTAGTTTAACGTTGAATTTGGAATTTTTTCAGTCAGTCAATTAAGAACGTGTCGTCAATTAAGAAGGTGTTTTGGCCGCTTAGCCCGATGAAATTCGTCAGGATCGTAGTCCAGTGTCCTCTTCAGAAGTGGGTTTATGTGGTTATGGAACGAGGTGATCAAGTCTGTGTTTCGAAGTCGGATTTGGTGGTCTCGTCGGATATTTGAGTTTCTTAAAACCAAGTGACACGGTAATTAGTCTTAGCGTCTTGTTCTATATAGTTTCAAGTCTGTGAAAATGAGAATTAGCAGTTTGTCGCCATACAGTCGATGTAGATATGACTTGTGGAAGGATGCAAGTCTTGTAAAGTGTGATTTTGTGACGGAGACTTAGTCTACTGTCTTTTGATATGAAGGGCCAAAGTGCGGCTTTTGAAGCGTTAGTTTTTGAAATGATGTGACGGAAACTTCGGTTTTCCAATTGATAACCAAATCTTTACAATGAATTTAAAATCATAGTTTGCTGATAACTATAGCAGAAAAAATTGACTTTTACCTTGACGTCATAACTACAAACCTAGCGATGTGAATCAATGAGACAAGTGTACGTACTACTACTCGCTGTTAGTGAGTTCATGGTAAAGGTAAATTTTTTCTACTGCAAATCTTTATTACTTAATTTGTCTTTTTAATATTATTAGTCAACTATGAAAATAAAACACTTTAAATATTGTTTTTCACTTCTCTAAGGACCAATCATTTGTTAATGTTAGTACCTAATGTAACTTTTTAGTTTTTGCTTGAGTCAAAACTGTCCCATTAAAGAAAAATAAAATCAATTATAAAATAGACAATCCAATAACGCGTCAAATTGCTTTATCGGACTCTCTGTATTTCATTCTAATGTCCTAAAAGGGGTTGCCAACCCTTCGTTATTTAAGTTTAGCGTACGGATTGATAATAGCATTCCTAGGGGGTTTATCCAATAAAACAGTTTAATTGAATTCAAAATATATCTGTACCCCTGCTTTTTAAAATCTTAAAAATGTTTATTCATTGTTTAACGATTTTAATATTGAGTTTGATTTGATTGCAACAAAACAAAAAGAATTTGAAGCCTCTTTATTTAATGTTTATGATGCGTGTGTATGAGTCTACTTGAATTTTTATTACTAGGTACCTACAAAATGTTTTATGTTTTACTACAAACATTTTCGCTTAGTAGAAAAATAATTTGATTACGTAAAAGTTTCATATCTGTCTTTGTTTGCATTCACATAATATATTCCATTTTTACATAGATTGCAGCATTTTTATAAGGCTAGGCTCGATTTCGCTTGTTTGAACTGATTAAATTTGATTAAGAATAATAAACATAAATATATAAACATAAAAATAACATAAATTCCAAGTTTATTTGAAAAAATTAGGCTTTTTATCACAATGACAGCCGTTTCGCTAAGATTAGCATTAAATTTGCTTTGGTTTTGTGCTGTTTTATGTCTACGCTATTTAATTTTTTCTTAATTTGATTTTCTAATATGTAATTAGAGTTATAAATATGAATAAGATAATAGTTCTTGAAATATACATTTATTTAACATACAAAGAGTTGAAATAATTACTGAAATATTCAAGAATCCATTCCATCCAATCCATTTTCAGTTTTACTAAAGTGACTTTTTAATTTCCCCTCTCTTTACTTATGAAATTAAAGTTAAAACGCTTTAGTTCAGTGATTTGAAAGATAATTTAATTTTTTCAAGCATAAAAAAATATTCTTCGGTTGTCAGTTCCCAAAAATAATGTAGATATAACTTCCTATAGTAGTTTTTACAATAAATGGTATTGACTGAAGGATTATAATAAAACCAATTAGTTGTAAAATCCGAGATGCACATCATAAATGTAAAAGGACCTGATTCAGGTAATTTTGTTTCTCAGAGAGGGATTGTAGAGAATTACAGCTTACAATACACTTCTTGTTCATTTTAGACTTGTATTCACTTTGCGTTCACTTGTGTTACGGCGTGCAATCATTTTATAACATTTATTTGTTATTACAGACATTAATAGCAAAGATTTTATACCACAAAGTACAGAATAGGCAGTATGTGGCGTCCGTGGATAAAAAGTAATAGTGCTTCTTCCAGTGGTTCGTTAAAGAAAAATCACTTATCTTGTGACGCAAAAATCATTATAAAAAATGTGTATAGTTCCTTACTTCAGCAAGGATATAACGCGGGTGCTGCAGTAAGAGTAATTAGAAATTTGACGAAGGTACCTCTTACTTCAGTTAGACGAATTGTTGAAAATTCTATGGAATCAAGAAAAAAGCGTAAAGATTCCTGTGTCACAAAAAGTCTAGACGACTGGGAAAAAGATTTGATAAGGCGAAAAATCTACACTATGTACGATAAGCAGCGTGTCCCTACAATCAAAAGTCTGAAACAGAAGCTCATCAAATATCGCAAAATTGACAATAGACAAGTAATAATGGAATCCACACGCTTAAACTGGCGTTCTGAATATATAACGTCAATAAGAAAATACCGGTCTGAAAATCGGCCAATACTCTACCTCGACGAGACGTGGTTTGACACGCATGACACCCCTTCCAAAGGATGGTCTGATTCCTCTGATAAGTGTAAAACAAAAGCACAATCAAATAAAGGGAAGAGAATC
This sequence comes from Ophraella communa, assembly GCA_035357415.1. Lineage (NCBI taxonomy): Eukaryota > Metazoa > Arthropoda > Insecta > Coleoptera > Chrysomelidae > Ophraella > Ophraella communa. The sequence continues at coordinate 12,335,448 of CM068981.1, read as the reverse complement.
ACAATATTACACGCAGGATCTGAAAATGGTTGGATCCCAAACGCTATCTGGCTTTCTGCCAAAAATATTAAGGCCTCTGTTGTTGATTATCACGAAGTTGCGACAGCAGAGCTTTTTGAAGATTGGTTTAAAAATTGTTTGTTACCCAACATTCCACCAAACAGCGTTATAGTAATGGACAACACAAGCTATCATAGTCGACAATTGCAAAAAATTCCTGGCTCAAAGAATACGAAATTGGAGATTCAAAACTTTATGGCTGCAAATGACATATATTTTGAGGAAAATTATACAAAAAAAGAACTTTTACAAGTGCTGCAGTCATTTTCTTTAAAAAAACGTATGTTTGTGATACAATTGCAGAAAAATTGGGACATACAGTGTTACGACTACCTCCCTACTACTGCGTGTTCAATCCCATAGAGCTTATGTGGCACCAACTTAAATCGAGTGTGCGCGGAAAAAATACTTATCCGACTTTAAGTGGTAGTGTAGTAGAATTAATTAGAAGATGTATGAATGACATTCCTTCCTAGTTGGAAAAGTTTTGTTAGTCATGTTATAAATGTTGAAAACTCGTACCTTTCTGTAAAATTAATTGCGCCAATTATAATTAATTTAGATGAGGATAGCGATAGCGACACTGAACTAAATATAGAATAAAATTGTAACATTTAAATAAATTACTTGTATATCTCCTATATTATGCAAAATTCAAATTTATTAAGTTCGACCCTGTAGCACATTTGCATCTTTTACCTGATGATTTTCTACACAATGAGATTAAATCGGGTAGTTTATTGCAGTTAATAAGCCAATTCCATAATACTATACATGTAAGTGTGTAGGTATTTTTAAAAGTAAATATTTAGTAAAAACATAAAAACTACTTTTTATATCTTCGGTGACTTCTCTATACTTTTGTTTGCATTTGCTTCAGCAGTTTTCAATACGTTATTCACCAACGGTTTTAAGGCATTTCTTAGTAATCAATTGAAATGAATTAATCATAGGTACGTGTGAAAACTCTAAACAAGAAATCTATAGTCCTTTTAACTTCTGTCTATTTAAGCACCTGAGTTTGACATTAACAACCGTCTATTGAAGGATTGTTGATGTTATTTTTTATGTTCTTGTTCTATAGCAAAAATATCTTCTATTGTTGATGATTTACTAACCTGCTTTGGATGAAATAGTTCAGGGTGACATATCTTTTATGCAATGAGCATTTCACATAGTCATCGTTCACAAATTAACACATCACCGAATACGAAAATCATAAATTTCCCTAAAATGTCCAAATATTATATAGAATAATTCAGTACGGGCTCTTTATAAAATTTGAGATATATGGTGCTTTATAGGGCCACACTCGCCAATAAATCATCTGTCGATAGATTGAAAAAGGGCATTATGTTATTACAGTTATTTGCAGCATTGATTTCAGCATCCTGTTTAGTCAAACAATCATACAAAAGGGCGAAAAAGGGCCCCTTTTTGCACCGGTCAGTTGGAACACAATAGTTATGTTCGGCCCTATGTATTAGAGCCCTACATAGTACAATTACTGTGAAGTTAAGTACCCATGATACTAACTGACGTTGTAAATTGGAAGGTACAAGTGATCTTAAGGGCTGTTTATATGCTTCATTGATAAATTTTCTTATATTCAAAAATTAAATATTCTACTTAAACATTCATGTTTTTTGAAACGAAATTCTTTTGTTAAATGAATCAGTTTTTAATAAACAGTTTTTAAGGCAAATAGTTATTAAATATTAAAGAACTGACAAACAAACTACTATATTATAATAACATTTTTATTTAAAATAATTACCAAACATGCTATCACTATTTTTAGCATATGGACTGATCTGGTTATCTAACGGTTATAACCACATATAAGGTTTGTTCATATAGAAAATCTTTAAGTTGCCAACATGTGGATAACAACTAATCATGGATTTGTGGCTGACCTGTGAGTGATTTGTAAATATCTTTTGTGAACATCTATTCTAAATTGACGAGAATTACTATCAGAGAACAGAAAATGTGTATATTATTTTTTTATTAATGTTCTATGTAGCAATATTTCATTTATAAAGTTGATTTTTAATCTTTATTCTTTCTTCAAAAATATCTTCAGAATCTAAGTCTCTAGGGGGTGCCTCGGGGGGTGCATATTGTAGGTCGTTAAATTCAAAATTATTCATACCTATCTTTAAATAAACTTCAAACAAAATGTAACTTCAATATGTCAATCTCACGATGCTAATTTTAGCGAAACGGCTGTCATTGAATTTAAAATGTATTTATGAATAAATTGTGGAAGTTTCATTCAACCGTCAAAAGCACCATCAAATAAAGGGAAGAGAACCACAATAATACACAATCACAATATTAAGGACTATTGTGTTGATTATCACGAAGATACGACAGCAGAGCTTTTTGAAGATTGGTTTAAAAATTGTTTGTTACCCAACATTCCGCCAAACAGCGTTATAGTAATGGACAACACAAGCTATCATAGTCGACAATTTCAAAAAATTCCTGGCTCAAAGAATACGAAATTGGAGATTCAAAACTTTATGGCTGCAAATGACATATATTTTGAGGAAAATTATACAAAAAAAAGAACTTTTACAAGTGCTGCAGTCATTTTCTTTAAAAAAACGTATGAACTACTGCGTGTTCAATCCCATAGAGCTTATGTGGCACCAACTTAAATCGAGTGTGCGCGGAAAAAATACTTATCCGACTGTAAGTGGTAGTGTAGTAGAATTAATTAGGAGATTTATGAATGACATTCCTTCCTAGTTGGAAAAGTTCTGTTAGTCATGTTATAAATGTTGAAAACTCGTACCTTTCTGTAAAATCCTATGCCACGTTCAACGGTTACTAAAACATTGTAACGTTTTAAATATTTAACTAGAAGATCACAGACTGCAAAAAACGAAGTTATTAAACAAAATATTTCAATTGATTTAGAGCAGTCACCTCAAACTACAACAACAAATTTGTCACTAAACCATGGAATGAGTCAACGTTCTGTAAGGAAAATATTGAAAATGGAAAGATAGCATCCGTATAAGATACAATGGGTTCAAGAATGGTCAGATAATCATTTTGACCGACGGCTGGAGTTTTGCGAACGAATGATGGCCATTTGTAACGATGACGAACATTTTGCAAGTAATGTAGTGTTTTACGATGAGGTAACATTTCCCCACCATAACTGTATTGGTCAAATGAGAATCCTTATTGGATTATTGAAACACATACCCAGCATTCACAAAAGTTAAATGTTTGGATGAGAATTGTTTAAAATAGATTAATAGTTTTCATAGACGGAAATTTGAATAGCTAAAAGTATTTAAATTTACTAAATAACCAAATTATTCCTGCACCACAGAATGGCCAATTACCACAATATTTTTGTTTTCCCCACTACGATCGACGGATTAGGGATTTTTTGGAGGTGAATTTTCCAAATCGATGGCTTTGACGTAGAGGATTCATAGAGTGGCCCGCCCATTCCCCGGACCTCATCCTGTTTGATTAATTGGTTTGGTGTTATCTAAAATCCCGTGTTGACACGAATTTATTTATAGGTTTGCACGTTGTGAGGAGGTGAACGGCGAGCATTTTCAAAATTTGAAATGATTTTTTTTATTTTTATAATTATTGGTCTTACGTAAATAAATTAACCTATTTCTTCACTGTAAAGAGATGTATATTATGATAGTTTATTATATTATTTGATAGTTTTTTTTTCTTCTTCTTGGTATGTATGAATTAAAATTAACAATTTCTTTTAAAATCTGCAAAAACATAAGAGGGTGTCCCCCATTTAAAGAAAATTAGTTAAGGGTATTTCCGGTGAAACCGGAAGTGGAGTAGTAACAAAAACTAATATATGGGATCCGATGCCTTTTGCGTCACTTTACTTGCATGCAAAGTTTCATAAATATTGTTCTTTTCGTTTTAAAGATATTTGTTTGGTTCCATACTTTATCCCGACCCAGTTATAGCATACCTGCATTATATATAATTACATTTTTTGGCATGTTCGTTGAAAATATGGTATTTTGTCAACTTTAGATGAAATAAATAGCGACAAACTGGTGTAGCTGTATTCTGAAACAATAACAGCTTTTTTAAGTCATTCAATTCATCATCAGGATGTTTTTAAATAAAGTGTGGAAAATGTGGTAGATTATCATTATCTAATCAATTTTCATTATTTGGGAAAGTAAATCTTAAAATTAGCGATTGAAGAAAAATATTTCTTTTCCTTTGACATGCATCTAACCATCCCTAGTAGAACTGAATGTTGGATATATGTTGGCGCAATATTGCACTAAGATTTCAAAATATAGCCAATATTGCTCCAATATTTGTTTCCAATGTGTGTGACCATGAAAAACCTAAATTGGCAACCAATATTGATGCTATAGGTTGGGCGAATATTGGCCCAATATTGCGGTTCAACGTTAGGTTACGTTGGCTCGTCAATATTGGCCAATAATGGCCCAATATTGCTTTCCAATGTAACCTAACTTTGGCTGAATATAATGCAATCTTGCGCCAATATTGTTCCTTCATTGGAAAGTGTTAACATTTTTCTCTAATTTCAATATTGTTGAATGTTGGCGGCAACGTCTGGCCAATATAGCGCCAAGATAAATGTCTACTAGGGATTGTGTTTTGTGATAAAATAAAAAAGAAATATAACTGTAAATAAAAAGGGTAGCGAAATAAAACTGCAAAATAAAATCAAACCATTTATTCGAAGTCGATTTGTAACACATAGCTTTAAATGAAATAAACATAAAACCAGGCAAGTAAAAACAAAACTCAATGTAAATTTTGATGCATTAGCAAAATAAATATTTAGTGTGATTCAGAACAATCCGGTTCTTTCCACGCAAAAGCCTAACTCATGCAAAAGTAATAGTGAACATTTTGTTATTTATACATTAACAGCCGGTTATGTAAAGCTGGCCTTCAAACTACTTTTAAAAACTTAAAGCATCTAAATGTATTGCTTTCGGTGTTAAACATGAAAGGGGTATATAAAAAAAGCAAACAATAATTATTAAATGTTTACCAGATAAATAATTAAAATACCATTCTTGGAAAAAATGTATCACTAATTTTATATCTATCCCTAACATCTATATATAAGAATAGCCTGCTATAAATATTTGAATAATTTAAACTTTAATATAAACTTTAAATAATAATAAAGAAATGTTGAAATGGAAAGCTCAAGACAAGATTGATGGATTATATTTTTAATTTCGATGTCTCACGCATGAAAATACATCATTAGCACGAGATAAAAAAAAAATATTAAAAAAAATAACGGCTAATTTTTTTACCAGTATTTTTATCTTACGTAGTTTTATGGTTATTAAACGTTAATAATTGTCTCGAGGATACCACAAACAGTTCAGTGTCTAGGATTCTCCGAAAAATAAGAGAAAATCATTACTAATAACCTACTTATACATCGTTTTACATAATCCGAAACAAATACTTCCTAACAGTCATTATACGTAACCTCTTTAAAAAATATTAATTCTAGTTTGGAAAGTGATTGATTCTAAGTAGTATTATTATAGTGATACAGTAAGAACAAATTATAAATAACAATTTAATACCTAAGTAATTCTATATTAAAAAAATATGAAAATTAAATGTTTTGTTTTTCGTTAAAATCTCTTAAAACAATTATTTCTCAAAACATTATTAAGGTGAATCTGTAAAATTGTAAATGTTAAATTACAAACATATTTTGGTTTACATTTTACATAACCTACTAGGTACTCGTTATTTTAGTAATGCTTAATGCTTTTAAATAGTTGTTCATTATGTGGGAAATGCCTATATATAGATGTGTAACGAGGGAAAAGATCCAACGTTGGCGCTCTGTTCATTCCTAGACCCTAGTGAAAATGAGAGCTGAAACTATTGTGATTGTAAGTGCCTCCTGTCATATGTAAGTGCGTCTGTTGTTTATTTGACCACTTTTTTGGTATTTTTTTAATAAAATAATACCAAAACTTTACTATTTATAGGTTATAATATCAAAATACGCACTTTATTTGTGACAGAATATTTGCCATGTAGTGTGTAGCAGAGCTTAGTTGAAGCGCCTTTATTGTGCCGACTCTCTTTGGAACGTCGACAAACGCCAACATTTGTAAAGCTGTAGTGCTCAAATTATAAATATATGTTTTAAATATTTCAAAAAATAAAGATAATTGGGAGTTATAAAAAATACTTTTGTAATTATCCAAAATTTGCACATTTATAACTTAATCTCTTTCCTTAAAATTTTAGTCCGTACACTGAAATGTTTTAAAAAGTATCCAAGAGATAATCCATTGCTTATACATTTTTATTTAAATATTTACACATTCTTATAAACTTTTACACAATCTCAATCTAAAATGTAATGACACTTAAACATACATAAACAGAATGTAAACTTCTTCTAAACACAAAGTGACATTTTAAAAATTTAAATTCTTCATTTATTGTGACAGAAATCTTTAGAATATGTAAAAGGTTTTTTATACGCGACATTACTACTGTTAACAACAATAATAATATTAAAATATGTACATTATAAACTCATTTTAAAATAAAAACATAAAAATATTTACATAAGAAAAGCAATTTAAATTTCAATAACTGTGAACAATAGATAGTAAATCATTATGTTTACATGTCGATGAAAATGTACTTACTTAAACAAACTACTACCGAGTAGTAGCAAAATTATAGTCGTTTCAGGAATAAAATAACCTGTAAAAGATTGTGAAACTATTTACAGGTATGTATTTTAACATATTGTGAAGTTACAATGATAAATACAGGCTTTTAAATGGTTTTAATACTTTTACTAACTGCTACATCCATTTTAAAGCATTAAAAAATGTATATTTACTTCATAGTTTATAAAATGTTTCGTTTGTCAACTAAATTATAGATAATCATGAATACTGCAAAAGCTACATTTATACAATATTTGAAATTAGGAGCGAAATAAGAAATAACTCAACATCAGTGTTTATAACTTTTTTAAAATCACTGCAATGTATTATCATCTCATATTTTATGAATTCGATATTTCTAACTTTAAATCATATTTATTTCGTTATTATGAAAGAACAATTTTTCCATGACAACTATAAAGTATATTAGAAGACAGGGATCTCTGATGAATAAGTCAAGTTTGTTTTAGATCCAAATTACCTTCTGCTTAGATGAATTAAAACGAATGTACATAAACTGAAACTAACTAAAACATGAAATAGAAATAAAATATGTAATTTCATTTCTCATGTGTATTAGAAAAAGATAATTAATGAGTCACTAAATTAAGTTTAATAAATTGCTTTAAAAATAAATATAGGGGGACAAAAATGTATGCTAAACAAAAGTAAAAAATTGATTACGTTAACAAAAAAAATTAATGATTACTTTCAGTATATTAAAAAATAATATTCACAGAAATGAAACTAAAAAATTGCTATATTTATAAATAGCGTTTTTTTAAACAATACAGCATGTCTCAAATAGAATAGAACATTTTAAGAGTAAGGGTTAGTATGATAAATTTCTTAATCGTTTTAATCCAAAAAACTGAAAGTAGGATAAAAACTATATGTTTTCAATTAAAATACATATTTTTTAAGACATGTTGTATCGTACACGCCTATTATATCACGATATATACAAAAACAAAATATCACTAGTAAAATTAAAAAGTATTGACATTATTGGCCACATGCTGTGGTTGCAGAGTAACCAGTATTTTTGACAATATGGAATCGATTGAATAAAAAATAGGCTTGTAATAGGTACGAATCAAGAGTGAGTATAGGATAGTATAATCTGAATGACTGAATAAAACAATTTTCTTTAAATTGATCAATAATTACTTATGAATGTGGAATTTCACTAGCTCATTCTTAACAACAATAAAATAATAATCATATAAATTAAAATAGTTTCATATACTGCCTCTGCATTCCGTGACGTACCTCTAGATCCTGTTCGGGTCGATCTTGTCTATAACCTCTTTGTTTGTCTTCGAATTCCCTTAATCGCTGGTTGTACCGTTCGATTTGCTCTCTTAATAAAGCATCTTCTTGCGCTGCTTTTTCTTCGTTGAACTCCAAACACCCAACGCCATCCAGACGCTCGGTGTCTATCCAACCACGCCACCTAACGCAGACGCCGTTCATTATAAAACTAGATTTGATGTGCACCTGAAACAAGAAAAGCCATTCGTCAAAAGCATGTCTTGACTTAACTTAATGATACAAAAAGCGGAAAGGACAAATTATATAGTGCTAATCTTTATTGATTATTAAAGGTTTATTTTATAAAATCTATTTGGTAATTGGGCAAAAGAAAAAAATTGTATTGCCTTATTCTAATATTACCTATTTCACTTAAATATATTTCTGCATACAATAATGATTTTATATTCTTCTTCAATATATCTAGTTTTTTTTGTTTAATACCTAATTCTTCTCTAGTGATCTCTTTATCTCTTACATCCATCTGAACTCCTTTCTACTATTATGTTTTATTTCAATTTGTTTTTATATATAGCACTGTTAATATTTATCATTTGGTACAAAAAACATTTTGTCTTTAGGAGATACAATAAATTTGAGAAATGAAGAAATTTTTAGAAGGAAATTTAATTTAAATTTTAAATTTAGGACCAACAAAAATGTAATTTCTTTGATAATAACACCTACAGTTAGGATGTTAATAATAATGATAAAAGTATTGAGATTTTACTGCTTTGCTGACGCAATTACTTTGTTACTACCACGTCACGTATCTTAATTAATATTTACAACATCGATTTAAACATAATAAAGTACCCCGTTTAAAACAAATTGCAATAACTATTAAGACGCATACGTAATAATTACTCAGAAACAATACATACTCATACTCCCAAGTCGTCACAAACTTTTCCTAGAAAAAGAGCATCTGGAATTTCCTCCAGACTTAATTACTATTCATACACAATCCGACCCGAACGTCCTTGAAACGTTCTTTCTTTGGGTCACCTTTGACGAATGTGTGTTTGCTTAGAAGCAAGCGCATTTCGAACTGTCAATTACAATTGCCCGCACCAACGGTAAATATTAGTTTATAGATTAATACAGAGTATAATGTTGTAATTATGGGATGGTAATCAATTGCGTGTTGATCAGTAACGAGTTGATGAACAAAATAATAACGTTAACCATGTTAATATTTATACTTAAAATGATTCACTGCCTTTATTATTGTTCTTTATAAATGGGTTTTTCAGTCGTGTCTTATGTGTATGAGTAATAGAGCAATGACATAACGAAAATATTAATTATATATTGCACATGATTTGACGTCAAAATTAATGAATAAGTAGTTTAATTTTTAAATTATATACCCGTACATACAATTTAAAATTTAATGAAAAAATATAATATTTATTTTTTGAAATGCCTTTATAAGTTAAATAATTGGTAATATATAGACCATTTTATTCAACAGAATTGACTTAAAACAATTTCTAGCAACAGAAGACGTTTTCTTTAGCTGTCATTGAGTACGTTAGAAAGAGATGGGGTCTATATTTATTTGTGGATACCATGTGGATACAGTTTTCTCTGACTATTACTATATGGTGAAATTATAGTTTTGTTTTTTTCTGGTAACTTGACTTTGTCATGTAAAATTTTGTGAGAGTTAACGATATTTAGCAAATAAAAATTAAATAATATTTTTTGTATTGTTATTTTGTCCTTATTAATTTCCAAATAACAGTGATAAATAATATAATGAATTGTTAGCAGGGAAAATCATTTAAAAAAATTGGGGTAGATGTTTCATAATAAAAACAATAATACAGGGTGTCCCACGACGTTTTGACAGTCCAATTTCTCGAGAACTGTTCATATGACATGTATGAAATTTGGCAGATATAAACAGTCGAAACTGATGCTTATATTCATTATAAAATGACTTCCGTTTTTCCTGTCATTTCGGCTCACGTGACCTCAACATAACTTTTTTAAATGGGACAACCGGTATAATATTACAATTTTGGATACATCATTTAAAAACAAATTCAACGATACCACACTTGTCATCATTGTATTGTGCAGGCCTTTTTATAGGCTCGGCGAAAAATGACAAATATGACATAAAAATCGGAATTCAACTGTTCGTTATTTCCAAAAGGATGGTATTTGTGATTTTTCAATACTCTTTGTATTGAACTTCTACTTATTTGTAATTCTTGTTCAAGAAATCGTATTGAGGTGTGTGGATTGACCTGCAGATAAGCCAAAATATTTATCACATTGTCATCTGTCTGAGCCCCTATTATCATTACTGCACAATACAATGATGACAAGTGTGGTATCGTTGAATTTGTTTTTAAATGATGTATCCAAAATTGTAATATTATACCGGTTGTCCCATTTAAAAAAGTTATGTTGAGGTCACGTGAGCCGAAATGACAGGAAAAACGGAAGTCATTTTATAATGAATATAAGCATCAGTTTCGACTGTTTATATCTGCCAAATTTCATACATGTCATATGAACAGTTCTCGAGAAATTGGACTGTCAAAACGTCGTGGGACACCCTGTATAATAGTAACTATGCACCAAAAGTGAGATTATCATTGTAGAGGTCTTTAATTTATCCGATACACTTTTCTACTGTAGCTCATATAGCATTTTTTTCACTACTGTACTAGTACTAATTGTTGAATTTTATTAAAAAACATAAATAAATGCGAATTATAAAAAATGTGTAAAACTTTAAGCAAAATGATCATTTGTTACAAATAACTATTGTTTTGATTTGATAATAAGTATTGTGTTGTAAAAATTACTTTGAAGATGTATTGATAAGTCAATTGATTTTTGAATAGGTACATGGATGTGACTATTAAATAAGTAAATATTTTTTCACTATATACCTAACTTTATTGAATTTTTAACCAAGGTAGAAAAAGACAGGGACTACTTGATTAGTAAATACTAAATCTCAATCCATTTGACAGAATGTAAGGTTAACTGATGCAAAATTGAAAATAGTTATTTGTATGCTAAGGCCGCGAAATACCTCTTTAACGTACCGAAAGAACAGTTATCGCCGAGGCCGCTTGCGGCCGAGGCAAGATAATCTTGAGGTCGTTAAAAAGTTTCGCGGCCATGGCATACACACTATTTTTCGTGCAATCGTTAAAATTATTAAAATAGATAGTTGTAAATAAATATATTATTGCTCTAAAATCAACAGCATTTCAATTCATTTAACAATATCACCGTGTGCTATGGAAATGATATGTTTCAATATATATTTTGACAGTTCTTGTCAAAACGCAAAATGTCTGATACTGATAGCGATATGGTATCTGGTTTGAATGTAGGCAATAACCATTATTCAGAAACACTAGATGTAGTTGCTTCAACTTCTGGAGTAAATATAAGTAATAATACAAACTGTACAATTAATGTAAATATTCATCCTAAATAATATAACTTATGTATTTGTTGGTATTCAATAAAAAATAATCCTTGTCTTTGTAGTATTTTAGAAATGTCAAATTTGGAAGTGACGTTTGGTTTCGCGGCCGTTACCCATAGCAACGGCCGCGAAATTAAATTTCGCGGACTGTGCTGAGAACGCGAAATACTGACTTCGCGTGCGATTGCACGAAAAAATATTTTTCATTACTCATTTGATAGTCCACCTACTTGTCCATGGATTTTCATAGCGATTTTAACAACACAATTCTCATAATTAAATCAAAAATAACTATTGGATTGCCTTTGTCATGTGACTGTTGACCGGTTCCAAATTTTTAATAGCCTTAAAAACTAATATTTTAAAAAAAGACTACTAGTAGTGAAAAAATGCTATATATTATGAACCACGGTAGAAAAGTGAGTTATTATTGTTGAGGTCTATTTTTAATGGATCTACCTTGGCGCATAATTACTATTTTCATTTAATCAAGTAGCCTCTGTATTTTTCTACCTTAATTAAAAATGAACAACTTTACTACCCCAACAAAGGTCAATAAAGTTGGGTTCAGAGGCTAATAGTGAAGTATAGGTATAGTAGCTAGCAGCGAAAAAAATATTTTTACTTACTCTGTAGTTTTTTTTATAAAATGTTAATATCACATGAGCTGACATAGTATCCAATACAAAAAAACTTATAACGTTGTTTTTATTATCAATCGGCTAGGATAATATTGCCATTGGCGTAATAACTGAACAATTACTGTAATTTATATATTCTGGGATATAAGCTAACCATAAATTTAGAGTTCTAAATCATTATGCTAAAAATGGGATAATACAAAAATATTTATTTGCAGAAATTACAAATAAAGAAGAGATCAACTCTGATTTAGGGGGAGATTCGGACGCTGATGATGATACAGATATTGGTGAGTAAATAGTTTCTATTTAGAATTGGATTACTTTGTATGTCTATTATAGTATCTACCAGCACATTAAGATAATCCACTATGTCGTCTATTTTCCTAAATACTGAAGCATTAGCATCTACTGTCAGGGAAGCTGGAGCAGTTTTTATAAATAGTGATGCATCGGTATTGTCACCAACCATGAGTAAATATATGAATGATAATTCCCTTTATGATCCTAATTATAATTCGTTACTAAATAAAACCAGATTTGAATTATACTTTTAACAAGATTCTTTTCACAGTGAATCTGGAGTGAAAATGAGGATATTGTGGAAAATATTCCAAAAATAACAAAGGGAGCAAAAAAAAGTAAGAAAATATCCCATAAGGTAAGTAAAATAACAAGAAACTATCTTTCACTGAAATTTAAACACATACTTAAAATTCCCCGACTCTAATGGTTTTTACATCGATGTTGATGTCCTATCTATTATTTATTTATGCTACAACAGAAAAGATTACTGGTGAGATGAATAAAAATATGTGTAAGACTTTGATCTGTTCTTGGGTCAAATATTAAAATAATAACTTTTAGTCTGTGGTCGTAATTTTAAAGTAAAATTAGTGGAATAAATTAATGAACTATAATTTATTGTGTGATCTAAATTAAACATGATTTTACAAAAATGTGTAAAGTAACAAGAGGGAAATTCAGGAAGCCCTGTATAAACACTATAAAATTGCTTGCATATGGTAGCAATTAAATAAATTCTTTGTGCGCACCTTGGTACCTAACATCCGGAAATGACCATTTGACCATTTGTTGCGTATTTAAACTAATTTTGCGCCTTATTGTTGTTTTGTTACAAAATTGTGTGTGACAATTCAACTTTTCAAAAGATTAGCTGCCGTTATAGGACATTTGTTCTATTTGTGTAGGTGTTAGGGCCAAAGTAATACAATAACGAAAAACTGATGACACGTGTAATTTATGTATAGGAATACAGGATTTTTTCAGGATTAGAAAATTAGAAACCCAAAATATCAGAGTATTACATCAGAGGAAGCATGTTATTTTTTATATTAGTGATTGTATTATCTAGTTTTTTATTTGATTAGCAATGTAACCTAATTATCATTAATTTGTCTTCATTTAAACCAAAACCCTTACACTCCAAATCAAATTTAAAAACTTTAATAATGATCCTGAACGTGACTATCAGTATCGACCCTAAACAAGAGCAAATCCCCTAAATGCTAACCCTTTTAATACAGTTTTTTTATAAACTAGCCTCATCCCTTATTTCACCTTTTTTTAACAAAGTAGCTGTCTAGGACTCTAATACTACCCTTGCATTCAATGAATGTCATCAAAAAGGGTTGGCTAGTAGCCGTTGGCTATCGCGGACTTTTAGGTACCGCCCCTTTAGACCCACACGTGAGCTTTCGATGTTTTATTATGTAAAATTCCTGTTTTTTATGAATAAAAAGGGGCGTTGGCTCATAAATTGTTGAATAATACGTAATGTACCGACCAATAAGGTAATTTCAGCACAACTGCTATCTGATTATTCAAATAAAACTGTTTTATAAGTAATAATTTATTATGGAGCTTGTTTTTAAGAGGTAGGTATATTGGAATTCAAAATTTACTATTTATTTTGATAATATAAAGGGATTATATACGTTTGAGCTACTTTGGGTCTGAAATAATAGTTAAGTCAACAGATTAACCTGGTATATTATAAAAACTCAATTGAATACTCAAAAATGTCTCAGACATTTTGACACTTATATTGTGCTAGGTTCACTTTCTGGGAAAGTTGTAAACAACTTTATTTGTCAGAAAAAGGACGTCAATGTCCATTGTCGAAGACCCGTTGAAAGATAAGCCGGTAAATTGACGTTTTTCGCTTGACTTTTTGTGCCCTTCTTGCTTTGTTGTACTTTATAGATATCGTACTGAAACAGGTAGCTGTGACCTGAATATACTTTAAAAGATGCCGTAAATCAGTTTAATGGGCCTATTTATAATTTCGGCAATTCTAGGATTTTGTTCGATTCCGGATTAGTGAAATTACAGTGTCGTACTTATAAGTCTGTGCTGTGGCCAGTGAAATTTAAATTTTACAGACGGTTGTTCAATATATAATTCGACAGTATGTAAAAAAGAAATGAAATAAAAAGAGATAAAATGGATTGGATAATATATTTGATAATTTAAATAAATATTTTTCTCCTGAATTTACATTTATTTCAATTTGAAGCCCGACGATGTCCTAAACTTCCTCAGGAAAATAGGACTCGAAGAGCTGCTATAAATCTGAGAAAACATCAGAACATGGCAAGTAAGGGGGGACACAATAGATCCTATGGGTCGCAGTGTAATCATCACCCCTAACTCATTCATACATTCATACATGTATTTCAATTTTAATAAACGAAAATTTTGCTTTTTTAATCTGTTTAAATATGCGTGCTATAGACTCTGGGTTATTTAGGCCTTTTAACCTTTTATGGAGCCTCACAGTAGATGAACTCTTGCGCGGTATGACAAACCTAGGTATATCCTGCCAAGGGTATGCCGACGATATTGTCACACATGCCAGAGGCAAGTTTGTGAAATAGTACAGAAAGGTCTAGAATACACCAAAGAGTGGTGTAATAAAGTGGGACTCAACATCTATCCCACCAAGACCAATCTAATTGCTTTCACCAGCAAAAGGAAACTAAATATAAGAAACGTAGAGCTAGAAAGGAAAACAGAGGTAAAATACCTAGGCTTAATACTAGACAATAAACTACTCTGGAACCAACATGAAAAAGTAGTAATAAGGAAGGCCACAAAAGCCTTGATGGTATGCAAATCCTTTGCAGGAAAGAGTTGGGGATGTAAACCAAAAATACTGCATTGTATCTACACAGCTATAGTACGGCCAATAGTCACCTATGGAGCCGCTGTCTGGGGAAAAAGAGCTAATCTGAGGACAACGAGGGAAAACATTTCAAAACTTCAAAGATTAGCATGTGCAGGAGCAATGAAAACATGCCCAACGACGGCACTGGAAGCAATACTGAACCTTACACCTCTACATCTTCATGTAAGAAATGTAAGAAGGATAGTTAGTGAAGGAAATGTAAGGCATATGCCTAAATCACTTCAACACAATCCAAACTTGGAACTACCCCAGGACAGAATGTCAAAAAAACTTAACTTCACAAGAAATTTCACGGTGAAGTTAAGCAAGAAAAATCAATGGGATCCCACAGTAATATCACAGATAGGCAAGAACACAATCTTATGGTATACTGATGGGTCCAGAACTGAAAGAGGCAAAGGGATAGGGATTTACAGACCTAAAACAAAGCACCTCCAGAGTTTAGGCTCACATCCTACCATTTTCCAAGCAGAAATATACGCCATTGGAAAATGTGCGCAATACAACATTGAAAAGAAATACTGCAAACAGAATATAACTATTATGTCATGCAGCGTTATACCTAACCTAACCTAACCTAACCTAACCTAACCTTCATAAAGAAGATAGGATTAGAGGAGGTTCTTTAAATACGGGAAAACCCACCGTCTAAGCAAGTAAAGGGGCACAATAGATCTCACAGGTCGTAGTGGACAACCCCTATATCACATTACATTACATTACATTACATTACATTACATTACCTGCAATATTTATTTGGCCAAAAAATGTAATTTTTTAAATAAACTAGTGGAAAAAGTTGTTAAATTAACGTTTATTCCACATTCTTGTTTAATTGTTTATTAATTTGTAATTTTTGTAATCGGTAGTGCGCTAATGCCACGGATCTTGTACCAAATAAGAAATGGATTTCTCAAGAAATAAATGAGATATCTCCCAAGCGGAACCTGGGACTTTCTTATAAACACCACGGTCAGAAAATTGAATTTTTTTTTAGTTATTCTCATTCATTCGAGTTGAAAATTATAGTCTGAAGGTAATTGATTTCTTGGATATTTAGTAACCGATGAGTGTTGCGTTGTTATTTCTTGTTTTGTGATTATAATAATCGAACAGGTTTTTGCTCGGTGTATAGTTTTCATTCAAGTGATTATAACGAATATTTACCGTGAAAAGAGTAGATTATAAGGAGAATAATATAATTTTTTATTTCATAAAAGATTGATTCCGGTCCAGATATAAATTCCTGAAACGTATAAAGAAGTATAGTAAAAAGTTACTTTTTAAATCAGACGTCTTCATTGTCAGAGAAATTAAAATTATATTTTATTATTTTAAAGAGAGAAAGTATGTAAAAATTTAAAATTTACAGAATGCAGTAGTGTGAGTAGTGCATAAAGCTAAACTGTAAGATAAAAGTTAAAAGTTTCAAGAAATCTTTATTATCTGTCTCCAGTTTTAACAATAATACATTCACAACCTTTAAATCTGTAGGATACTACCTGTTTAATGACTTTTAAATAATACTAGTTGTCACTGTGACCGATTGCAAACTATAAATAATATGCTACCGGCTTTATGTACATTGTTACTTCTAGTACCCAAAAACAGTAATAATTGAAGTTAAATTAGATTTGCCTTATTTTATTAACAATATATCTGAGGACGTCTTCAAGAAAATAATTAGTTTTAATTTCAAAGTTACTCTATTTGCACAATAGTTTTGTTATGAGTACGTCGTTATTAGGATAATACAACGTTTTTACATAACAACTTTTTTTGCATAAAAGTGTACTGTGACATTTTTTACGATGCTAAACAAATATTTTATTTGTTTATTTGCTATTTTTATTTAGGACAAATTTATAACGCAGCAATTAATACGCAATGCAACTAAATGTATGGGTACCAAATTACAAAGTTATTTTCTACCACCAAGTAGAAAAGTAACACATGTAATATTCTAGTCTCTACTACGACGGATAGTAAGTATATATTCATACGTGTAAAGGAAGTAACTTACGTAGAAACAGAAATTAATACTAAAAACTAATATCAAATTAAATTAATTAAGAATGAAATTATTATATGAAAAAATAAATATAAATGCAACATAATTTTTCCAACACACCAATACATTTTAAAAATTATACCGACCACAATACATTCAATTTCTAATAGTCAAAACTATTTTATTTGTTAATTCCATTTTGAAAGAGTTTTGTTTTTCTATAAATAACTTTTAATAATATTGGTATCTATTCTACCACTAAACTGATTCAGAATATAAAAAAGTATTATTTATAATATAAATTAAAAAAAACATAATGCAAGATACTAAGAACAATAAACAACTAAACAGTTAAACTAAACTTCCACCATTTATTAGAAAAATTCATTTAAAATTCAATTACAGCTGTTTCGCTATAACTAGCATCGTCAGATTGACATATTGAAATTACAGTTTGTTTGTTTGTAACTAGGTACTTGATGTTGATAAGGAGGCTACATTTTAGCAATTAATATTGGAAAGACTATACACTATTAATAGTGACAATTATTCTAGTTGACAATGTGAAACTTTTTTTTGTTGTTTGGACTTTTGAAGTAGAATAAATAGCACAGTTAAAAATATTAAAGAGTATGGACTGTTGTACAACCCATTTTAGTACAGGCAAATAAGGTGAAAGTAAAAAATAAGTAAAATTTGTGCTATTAAAAGAAAAATTGTTTATCTCATTAACCTACAAGTTATTATACATTTTTGAAATCAGCTCAAAGAGGAGTATCCAAATTTTACATAAAAAAATGAGAAGTAATTTAAAAAAAAAGGAATACTGCTAGGGGTGAGGGGGTGGCTTTTCCAGTAAGTTTAAATAAACCATAATGCTTGCCGCTTCCAACATAAATTGACGTGTTTTTGGATTTTCCTTAAATACAAGTATTACAAAAGTTATTATACTTTTATCTGAAAAGCACTGTATATATGACCGTATATGATAATATAATCGTAAATTTTATTGAAAAAATAAAAAAATGGAAAAGGGCAGCATGCTATAGATAGGTCAACATTGTAAAACGACGGCAACGGTTAAAAATTGAAAATATTTCGCCATATGCTGTTCTTGCATGTTACAGATCACGCGACTTTTCTAAAATTATTTTTTTGGACGATTGCAATCTGTAACACGTGTTCTTACAAAAAAAAAACCCTTCAGGTAAACTTTGAAATAATTGTTTATTTATTATTTGAAATATTCTATGCAATTGTTCAGAAATTTATGTTAGTTATGTTAATTTTTTAAATTAAAACATATATTTGGGGGACTCCATTACAACAATTTAAAAAATTTGCTCGCAAAGTGTATTGAAAAAGTAAATAAAAGTATTGTTTTGTAGTCACCATATTTTTGGGTAAACTAGATAGGAGGTGATAGTTCATCATTGAGCATAAAACATAGGACTTTTTTGGAATAATTTTGTATAAAAACATGTCAAAATAATTAAAAAATTAACTTAATACTTCTATAGAAGCTGTATGTCATAGCTATATAATAAGTAGAGAAAGAACACTTCTTATGGGATTAAATTTATTGTACTAACCCTTACTTTTTGGAAATTCATCTTACGAAGAATAGTAAAAAACTCTTGTTTTAACTTAACTTGACATATGTCAATCTGACGATGCTAGTTATATAGCGAAAAAGCTGTAATTGTAATTTTATACCTAATTTGTTCAATTAAACTTGGAAGTTAAGTTAAAACAAGAGTTTTTTTACTATTCTTCTTATGGGATGTTTTGTAAAGTTTAATATTCAAAATACCCGTTAAATTTTTTTATTTTATTAAACAATCTAAAATATTTTCACTACAAGTTTTAATAGTAAAAATAAAGCTTTTTTATATTTGGAGTATAAGATTTTTCATTATTTTATTATTTGAAGTTTAGAAAAATGTTTATCATTTGCAACATAATAATAAGTTACATATGGTACATAACAGTGCATTGCCGGTTAAGAAGTAACATGAAGAAACTAGGGTTAGTAGATGAAGCAAAGTGCAGATTCAGTGAGAAAGAGGACGAAACCTCAACACACATACTCTCAGAGTCCTGCCTTTCAGAATTTAGGAGCACATGAAATAGAAGAGGAGTATTTACCCGATTTGAAGCCCGACGACTGTAAGAGCTAGAGATCTCTTTGTTCTTTTCACCCCTAACTTCATATATAGATACATAAATACATAAGAAACATGTTAAAACAGTACTAAAAGTGCTGCTTGAACACCAATTTTTTTTAATTAAATTTTAAATCTGCGTCATTTTCATTATTTGTCGGTTTGCCACTTCCATAAAATAGTATTGAAGCAGCAACAATTTTGATGACATTACCTATATGCTCATCATTTATTTTAGAATAATCTATTAATCAGGACTGCTCACAGCAGCAAAAAAAAATTATGATTTTGAGAAGTTATAATATATTTTAATTATTGTGTCTTAAATAAGTATCATAATAATATGAACCTAACAACAAAACATAAACATAAAAAACCGTTTCTTTTTCACATTCTAAATATTAAGTAAAACAAAATAACTAAAAACTGTTCTTTTGGCTTTTTATTTAAATTTTAACCAAATCTATTTTTTAAATCAAACAAATTAAATCAGAATTGAAAAGATCGATTCGTTACATATCTTTTGTTGGCGCTTAGTTTTAGTTCCATCTGTTAAAAATATTAAAGTTATAATTTTTTTTCGTTTTGTTTTTGTGACTAAATAAAATTCATGGATTTGTATAAATCCTTTAATCTCCCGGAATATAGAATTACAGTAGAACACACATATGAGAGTGATATATTAAAAACATAATATAAACATCACTAATACGGTTGAGTAACATTCCTTGACAGCTGCCAACTTTTAAACACTTAAGAATCTTGTTCTTTTATCTCCGAACAATTCAACCAAGAACAAAAAGTAATTGAATAGTTCGAGTTATATCTGACATAAAAATATATCAAAAGAACTATTTGGGTTGTGCTAACACATGGATAAACATATTTTTGATATATTTTAAATGTTTAATAAATTAGAAAAATATTGCATTTAAGAATATTTAAGAATTAAATGCTTTGATGCTAATAAATTGTCCACTAATAACTGACATGAAAATGATTATATTTATTAAATAAAAATAGACAAAAAATTAAGAACAATACACAATCAAACTTTCTACCTTTTATGTGAAAAATAGCTTTATTTGTTGTTTATTATTCTTAGGTAATAAGATGGACTGTCATAGAGTAAGGGTTGGTACAATAAACTACAGAAAATTACTATACTTTAAAATAAGGAATATTGTAAAGTATTTAAAAATGCAAACAAAATCACTAAAGGAAGAGTTTTTGTAGACATAACTTAAACAACTATTTTTAAAAACAATGAATATGTTTATAAATAAATACTGTTTTGGTGGAATTGTTAACCAAATAAATCTTTCTCTAGAAACTCGGAAGAGCACGAGTCAAATGTGAAAAGGTCTCGAAATTGTGACAAGGGGAGACAAATTTTGGAAATAGCATAAATTTTTTTAATAGTGTTACAGTTGACAAACGAGGGTGAATTCCTTGAAAAGGTTAGAGTAAAAGGAACAACAGATGAAGAGGGGTGTTATTGTTTTCTTTTTGGAAAAGATTTCTATGTCAAGTCATTTTTAAGACCGTTTGTAAATAACTAACTATAGGGAAAATCGATTGGAACATCTGTTTTTTTTGTTAAAAACGAATATCGAATTGGTTGATTTATGCTTGAGCTTAAGCAAAACATTAATACAGATATTAAGTTTCTTGACCACCAACACAGTACATTAATCTTTAAAATGATGAATATTTTTATTGGTTTAATCTATTTATTGTTTCAAAAACCATCTTTTAGCAGTAAAATTATTTTTGATTATAATTTTGATCCGCAATTGATATTCACACCGTATAACTGAAATTTAATGTACTAATTTCAAAAGCAATAAAACTTTCCCGTTTTTATTTACATTGTATGCAAAACTGTTTCAACTGGGTGTTGTCAATGACATTTAGTTGTCTTCTTCATTATTTATGTACGACATAAAAAAGTTTTGTTAATAAACAATGAAGATCTTTAATTTTTGAGGTTTAAAAACAACTATAAAGAAGCAACGGCCGTCATCCATCCATTGGTTGTTTTTGAAAGTAAATACCTTTGTTAAAGTTTATTTCTTTGTCTTCAAATAAAAATGGAAGAATTGTTAGATAATTTCAAGCCGGCTAGGAGCTTATCCAAGACGCTGCCTAAGCCGTTTTAAATTCAACAACAAACAATACATGGTGGGATATTACTATTTATATATATACAAGGAAAGTCTGTGATTGTGATGGGATTTATCTACCTTTTATTTTATGTTTGTAACATCCACAAATCTATTTGACGTATCAAACTGATACGAACCTGCGACAGATAAAACATGTAGACAAAATATACTCTACTACTCGTGCAATGCCACAAAGAAACAACTGGAGAAAAAATGCCAGGAAAACGAAATTCTATAGAATCAACATATACTAAGTGACATAAAAATCCGAACACCCAGTTTAAATGATTTTATTTTTATAAAATTTTGTATAAGTA